>WAAB01010430.1:0-113383 GCA_013389865.1 Piaya cayana | reverse complement strand
TGAAAAGTTTGGGGTGATGGGGGAGGGGAGAGAGAAGGAATTTTGCCTGCACAGCAATTCAGACAATGCTTAGCCAAGAACTGAAGTAGAAATGAATTAAAGCTTTTCCTTACCTGAAGAAAATAAGAAAATATCATGTAACTGATTGCCCCATCAATAGAAATCACTCAATATTGATTTAAGTTGGATTAATAACTCTTCTTGACTGAATTGCAAAAAAAAACCCTGAGAGTTTTGGGAGGGCAATAATTTATCAGTTATATTTGCAGATGCAAAGCGACATAGCTGAGACTGTCCCTGAAAAGACTGCAACTTGTGATGAATAAATACTTATTAGATTTTTGAAAAAGGGATTTAATTATGATGCATCTAGTGACCAAGGGATGAGAAATCACACAATAACATTTGCGTTCTGTCTAGTGTCTGACGGAGTCAAGCAGAGCAGACACCCAGGTATTTATTTATAAGACTTATTCTGACTAAATATGCTTGGCCAATACCATGCAAACCTTTCTCCATCAGAGGTTCCCCCCAGTTAATACTTATATTAAAGTTGTGGTGGTTGGTCCGTCCTTTTACTCTTCTCTCTCTTTCCCCTCCCCACTCTGCGTTAGCACTTGGAGAACAAGATGAGCTTGTACCCTGGAAACAGATAATTTTCAGTTGCAGAAACCTTAGCAGAGGTGGGTATAAATACAAACACTGACGTGTTCAGTTTCAATGTCAAACAACTCGACAAGGGCTTTATCTTAAATAAACAAAAAATTATTCCTATGTGTATCTCTAGGACCACATGGAAAATCAAATGCTGTTCACTCAGGATGGTTTGTTTTTTTTTTTTAATTTTTGATCCTATGATTGAAGGTGTTATATGCAAATGCAGGATAGTCAGGAAGGGCTGGACTGTTTCTACGTCTGTCCTCTTCCTTCTGGTTTCATTCGAGTCACCCTGCCGAGGGACCAGCTCTCCCCCCATCAACAAAACCCCCACAAGGAGCGAGAGGCCACACTGCCACCTCGTGTTCCCTTGCTGGAACGGCACAACCCTATCTGCTCCCTGTCACTGCTCCTGGGGAGTGAAAACTTGCAGAGTAACCAGGAAGGAGTTAACTCCATGCTTGAAAATCTGAGGTCGATATTTCATTGCAATTTTGTTTGTCACAGGAGACAGATCTGAAGTTCAATCCGTCTGCCTTTTGCACCAATGCTGATATCTTGTGTTTTCCCACAGACATAAACGTCTTTCATCCTACCATCATTTCTATAAGCAGAGAAGAAGAAGAAAGTCTATTTTGTCCTGTAGGATAATTTAAGTGAAGGTTTTTTCCAGAGCCATCTGGGGGAAAAGTATTGCTTTTGCATTGGTAAAATGACTGTGATAGCAGGGCCCTACCTGACAGAGGTGTGGCAATAAAAGCAGTAAGAACTGTGATAAGGACACTCTATCTGACCTAGAAAGGGATCAAGGAAGTGGCAAATTGCCTNGTTGTATAGTAGGACAGAACTAATTACATCCTGACCTGGGTGATAAAGCAATATTCATTTCATCAGTCTAGCCTCAATTTATTTCTTCCTGCAGCTGGAGGCATCAGTTACCTAGCCCACCTACACCAGGGAACAGCTGACATTGGCTCATGTTGTAGCCCTCAGGTAAAATCTCTGCTTGAGCCACAGACTTTTGGAAGAGTTTTACATGCTGTCGCTTCCACACAGAGCTTGATCTGATGGGAATGGGATGCTGTTGTTACAGATCTGCTAGAATTCTACATTGGAAAGCATTCAGCCAGGGATGTTTTTGGGTGTATGCCCAGCACAAGTTGTGGGATTAGTTCATACTGATATATGAAGTAGATAGAGCAGCCCTCAAGAGAAAAGAGGGTGTGTGTCTGTGGCTGTCCTCGTGTACCAATGACATCTGGCTTTCTTTATGATGCTGTAAAAATGTTTTGATGCAGTGGATGAGATGTCGGCAACAGAGAGAACTGAGATAAGGTTTTCTACAGGCCTGAGTATGAATCACCCCTGTGGAGATTCACCAGCAGGGTTCAGGTCTGTTTTACTTGTTAGTGAGCTCCTCTTTGCACTGCAGGTAGGGGAGAGCCTGTTTGCACGGTTCCATTATGAAGATTTTTTTTTTTGAGTGAACAAGAATGTAAGAGAGAAGATTAGTCTACATTTTTTATCTCCTTACAGACCCTTTGAGTTCTTGGGCAGAACGAGCTGTACAGTGTGAACTGGAGGGGTAGGGGGAAGACAGAGGGCAGCAACTTCTGGGGAAAGGTGGTAAAGCCTGTTCTGTCCTAGCCAGTCGATACCTTATGGATAACATTCCCTTGACTGTTCTCTTCTTACACAGTTCATCACAGCAAGTTCAAGGCTTGCTAGCAAAGCAGGTGAAACTGAGCAGCACGGAAGCATGAGCAAAGTTGGTAATGTTGCATTTAAGTGTTGATAAAGTAGCAGAGCAGCCTGTCCATATATTGGCCTGTGTGCTGCCCGAGTACCTGCTGCACCATACAACTGCCTGTGCCTAAGCATTGCTCTTTTGTTCCCATTTCTTTTCTTTCCAAATCCCTGTGTTCCATTTCATTCTGCCATTCCTAGCTTTTCTCTTTAGTAATCAAGTATGATCTTTTTTTTTTCTTTCATCTTATTTTTAGTCTCAGAGATGCACATAACCAGTTATTGGAACAAAGGTTGTGCTCTGTATCTGTAATTCCTTGAGTCATCTGGGCACTGAGGAGGCAGCCAGGAGAGATCTAGGAAGACATATTCACATAGTCTTATCAGATGCTATGCTAAAAAGAGCAACAATGTAATGTGACTTGTTTGCAAGGTTTGAAATGAAGGGAATGAATCAGAGCTAATTCCAGTAGGCTGAGATCACTGCTTTGAGTAATACACTTATTCAGTTGTCTCGGGTGCTGTTCTCCACGTGTTAGCATTTTGGTCATTGTAGTGAATTAACATGTTGAATATGTAGGTGGAGGTATAAATACTCTTAGACTGTTTACACAGGAACACAACACCAGTGTTTATCGAAGGTGTTAGTGCACACAGTACCATTTAGAGCCTCTGAATTTTATCAGGGTACCCTTTTGTTAAGGACTGCATGTGAGAGAATTCTGTCTTCAGCATTTGGTACAAGTAAACAATACATCCAAATGACTGGTGTCTCATCTTTGTACACAAGTTGGGGATGGAAGAATTAAATATTGTCCCTGAGGAAATGTGGCAACCCAGAAACTGAAAACATTTTTAGTTTGTGGATTCTAATTCTCAGAATTATGAGATGTTGTTGCTAAGGACAATGGTAGAGCATCATTTTAGAACACTCCTTTTTCTAGTGTTAGTAGAAAGGCCTTTATTGGTCCCATATTTCTCCCATCAAAGCATATTCTGAGATAAACCTAGAATTTTATGGATTTTCTTTTAAATAAGAGCTGTCAATATCCCTTTTCCAGATAAAAAAATAATTATTAGTTTCAATAAAATAACCTAATTTCTTTTCCTCTTCATGAAGTTGTAGAAAACAGGGCTAAATGCACTCTAAGAGGACATCTGCTGATTTCCTACTGTAAAGCAGGTCTGTATCTAAGATGTCATAGGTACTTATTTTTCTGGTTTTAAATTTTTTTTTTAATGCATGATTAGAGGCCGTATCTGTATTATACTGATTTTACAAAAACTGAGGATGCACACATCAAAGTTCTGTTATAGATACTCATACACATAGTGCTAGATTAATGAGTCCAAACCAGTCACCATAAGAAAATGACAGAATGCACTAAAACATGCAAGAAATTAAGTTGGAAGAAAACTGAGGTGTACATGCATATTCATTTTGAGTTGGATCCTTTACTCTTCTTTAGCAGCTTCATGCACAAAGCAGTGACAAATCTGGTTGGCCTGTTTCCCTGGGAAAGGAAAATCTCACATAGACTGCAGTTGCCAGAACAGATTATAAGCAACCTGTGTTTAAGACTAGCAGGTCCAGCTGGTCAGTAAGAACTGCTCTTGAGAGCCACTGTATGAACACAGTGATTTCCCAATGGGATTTTCTTTTTTTTTTTTTTTGTACTTTCTTTTTTGGGGTAGGTCAGACAGATTAACTTATTATGGGCATGTTTCTTGTAAAAATTTGCCATGGGTAAACCAGGTCAGAAAGAGTACAATCCAACCCAATCAATTTGCCATGGGTAAACCAGGTCAGAAAGAGTACAATCCAACCCAATCCTGGTTCAAAATAGGGACATGTTGTTTAGTGGTGCACCTGGCAGCGTTAGGTTGGATTCAATGATCTTAAAGGTCTTTTCCAAACAAAATGATTCTATGAAATGCAATCAGTTTTGCAGTATAAATAACTGCCTTATTTCCTGCACTTTTCAATTTGTATAACTCTTTCTCTTTTTTTAAGATTTTGTTGTTAGCGTTGACATTGAGTCAGTATAATATGATGAAAAAGTTAATATTCTAGGCATTTCCAGCACAGTTGAGGGAGTCCTGTATCAGACCAAAGATCTAGGTAGCCTACCATGCTGTCATGGTGTCCGGCAGTTGATGCCTAGTATAGAAACAGTGAAAGGTGGAATAGTACTCCCTCAGTATACTTCTGTGGCTTACAGCAATATGCAGCTCAGAGTTATCTTTAGTCAGTGACAGTACCTCTGTGTTTAATTGTCTTTAATGACTTTCTCCTGTGAATTTGAATAATGTCTTTTTACATCACTATTGCCCTTTTGTAATACGTTATACAGCTTAATAATAGGGTATGAGGAGATATATTCCCTTTTGTGTTTTTTTTGAATATGCTAGATGATAATTGGTATTATGAAAAAAAGGCAGTAATAGTTTCTTATTCATCCTCTCTGTGCTACTGATTATACAGTTTCCTATTATGTTTCTCTGCAATTGATTTTCCAGGCTGAAGAGTCCTAACCTATTAATCACCCTTTCCATGCAAATTGTTTCAGACTGTAGATCACCTTTATCAACCTTTACTTTTCTAGCTCAGCTCTACCATTTTTAAGATAAGATGCTAGAACCGCACAGAGTCTGAGGCTGAGGCACTTTGGATTTATATAGTGTTGTATGCATTATTTTCTGTTTTCTTCCTTACTCTGCACCTCATAATTTCTTTACGTTTGTTTAGGGGTTTTTTTTGACCGCTTCTAGGCTGATGTGCAGAGGATCCTTTATTTAGCCTTCATGACTCCTGCAAGGGTGTTGAATATAAACACATTCTGGTTACCATTACAGAGTTAGTCCTTGCTAGGAACATTGTGACACAAGGCAAAAATACCACTGGCAAGAGAGTTCAAACTGGACTCTCCCTGTTTTGAGTTGCCTGACTTGCTTATCAATGAAACATTCATGTAGAGTTTCTAAAAATACCCCAGTGTGACATGAGTAATTTAATTCACCTATTATTAAGGATATTTTCAGCCCTGCTAGACCCTCTGAACCTGATTTTCCCCTATCTTTCACTACTGTTAACTGCCCTTATCTTGACCTGTTGGGTAGTAAGGCATATAATGTGCCCTGAGAGTTTCTTGTAAATATTTGGCCTGACAAGTCTCTATAAGATCTGAGATTTGAAATTGGGCATCCAACCACGGTTCTAGTTTTGGTTGTCTCACAAGGTGTCCATGATACAGTACAATACACATGAGCTTTAACAAGGAAGGTTAAGTGTGTGAACACACACAAATAGTTTTAATTTGTGAAAAAGAGACATATGTCAAAAGAAACTAAAACGAAATATTCAAGAGAAACCTAGTCCCTATCTGTAGAAGAGGTAGAAATACCTGGAAGAAATACAAAGTTGAATTACTTCCTTTGTTCCAGAGACTACAGAATGTTTTATATGTACTCATGAACTAGACTTTACATCACCAAAGCAGAATATTTGGCAACTAGTTCACTACACACAGCTATCTGCAAAATTAAAGGACACTTTGGGTATCTTTCTACAAAGATGCTATAGCTGTTCTTTGATCAATATACCGTTCTTTGCTCCTTTGTTACATAATAAATTAAAGTATGTTTATCAGTACCATAACATCTGCCACCTGTAATCCAGGTGCCAAATCTAAACAGTAGAAGTTCTCTGTGCCTGAGGATTATCTGTTCTTTATGTTATGTCTCTGAAGTTAAATATAATTTTAATATTAACAAGTGATTTGGATGTTGCTGTTTCCTTTGCCAGTTTGTGGAATCTTATAGATATGTTATGGAAGTGTGTGTAGCCCCATTTTGGTCTCTATAGTTTGTCATTTCATTATTAGCTTAATGAAAATTGTAACTATAGAAGTTTCCTTCTCTTATACACTTCATGTTACTCTGATACACTGTGCTAGCAGCCACTGGATTTCATTTTTCTTCATCAACTGCAGAAAATAACTCAGAATCAGATACAGGAGCTTTGTAAAGCACTTCCCGACAATCTGAAGTAATCCAGCCAAATATCTCCCTGATGTGAAGCCACTGGCAATAATGGAAATACAGCAAGAATTNCCTGTAATCCAGGTGCCAAATCTAAACAGTAGAAGTTCTCTGTGCCTGAGGATTATCTGTTCTTTATGTTATGTCTCTGAAGTTAAATATAATTTTAATATTAACAAGTGATTTGGATGTTGCTGTTTCCTTTGCCAGTTTGTGGAATCTTATAGATACATTATAGAAGTGTGTGTAACCCCATTTTGGCCTCTATAGTTTGTCATTTCATTATTAGCTTAATGAAAATTGTAACTATAGAAGTTTCCTTCTCTTATACACTTCATGTTACTCTGATACACTGTGCTAGCAGCCACTGGATTTCATTTTTCTTCATCAGCTCCAGAATATAACTCGGAATCAGATACAGGAGCTACCTGATGTGAAGCCACTGGCAGTAATGGAAATACAGCAAGAATAAACATTGCTTTGGCATCTACTACATCTGTTTTATTTGGTTTTGGCAATAGGATTATGATTTTTTAAAAAAATGAATCAGCCATTCTCTCCATAATCTAAATCCTACCCCAGTGTGATTATTCAGGCTGTACTTTTCTGACATTGATGAAACTTCATTGATCCCTGGACACACTGCTGATGATAATTTATTTCCTGCTACTCCGGAAGGCCCCTGTCTCAACTGGCAGTTTAAAGTGGAATATTCAGCTAAAGAGCTGTCTAAGCAAAGATGCTTTTGCCTTGATCTGAGCTGGAAGAAGGTACTGCATAAAGTTAAGTAATGCCTGCTGTTTCCTGGGAATGCAGAGGTCAATAATTTAACTGGAAAGGTAACTGTGGTCTTCTTCTATTACTAACAAGGTTCCTGCCAGCCTCTCTGAAAGTCCTGCTGAAAGTTTTCCTCACTGGACCTGGAATTTTATGCGGTCAAGGATTTGAATTTCTTCCTTCATCTCTGTTTTTTTTTAATATGGAAAGGACACCAAAGGCTTCCAGTTATTAAATCAATGTTTTGTTCAGGACATGAAATAATAAATCAGATCATGACAATTATTTAAGATGGTTTTATTGTTAAAACAGATGAAAGAGAATAAATTACCCTTCTAAACACTCTTGTCCTTGGAGGTCTGGTTGTTTCCTCTTGTCCATTAACTCAAACAAATTCATAATCCCTTCTGGGTTTCTAAGTGAGCACCTGCCTCACAGCAGCATTCCATGTCACCTTGTGCATGGGATACTGATGAAATGTTAATTCCCATTTTTTCCTATGCACTTTCAATTAAATGCTTCTGCTTCTTCCGTTGTGTTGGGTGTAGCAGGAGTTTAGCCATGGTAAGGCTGTATCAGCTTTCTAGGACTGTTATTTTTTGATTCCGCTTCCTCTCCTACCTGATTGTACAAGCTGTTCTGAGATTTTTGAGTTATTGTTCAGTGGTGGGCTGTGTTCTGCTATGAAGTATGGTGGTATGTTAGTAGTAGGTGACATGACTCTTGTTTTTTTTTGTGTATAAGCACACGCAGGAATGCACAGACAAGCACAGAAGACAAGCTCTTGTTCTTCCATCCAAGGGAGTCCATCGGAGAGGAAGAAACTCTGGTTTGCTTTTTTTTTCTAGTTATAGATATGGAACAGGACTGCAAATTTGGGCTTTAGTGGGTAAAAGCTGTTGGAACACAAACTGAGACAGGTCTCAAGTCTAATGGAACAAAACTTGACCTTCCCTATCGTAGCTAACACTGTGGAATAGAAACCTGGGAGCTTGACATTAGGCAGGAGTGGAGGTATCATGACAGTGGAGCTGTAGCTGACTGTGCCTGGGCTGAACGCGGTCAATCACCCACCTTCCATCTCGGGTTCTGGCAGAGCACGTTTACTACTGAAGGACAAGACAAGAGGGAATGGCCTCAAGCTCCACCAGGGGAGATTTAGACTAGACATTAGGAAAAAAATTTTCGCAGAAAGGGTCGTTGGGTACTGGAACAGGCTGCCCAGGGAGGTGGTTGAGTCACCTTCCCTGGAGGTGTTTAAGGCACAGGTGGACGAGGTGCTGAGGGACATGGTTTAGTGTTTGATAGGAATGGTTGGACTCGATGATCCAGTGGGTGTCTTCCAACCTGGTTGTTCTATGATTCTATGAAATAGTTTTCCAGAGGCATTGAATTTTAATTAGTTGCAGTTCCACATGGACAATAGACTGAAGAGTAGATAACATACCAAATGAAGAGCTTAGGCTTTTGCATTCATTGGTTGTATGTGGAACCAAGGAATGTGTATTTTATCCAGAGCAGTGTAGGATTTTAGCCCCTTTTTATTGACATATTCCCCAAACCATAGCCATATAGAGCTCATTGTTATATCTTCTCTCTGTACTGGGAGTAGGGGACAAAAATGTTTTGGATTGCTGCGTGGTGTCCTGAACATTTGATATGGAATTTGGCCACAGAGTAACACGGCTGCACAGCATAATGTTTAGCTTTGTGTGGCCACACTTCCTTCCTCTGAAAGCCACAGTGTGAAGAGAGGGAGTGAAAAGGTGGAGCTACTATGCATTACATCCTTGTCTGAGTTGGGATTTGGCCAGGGCACAGTCTGTGTCCACCTCAGAAACTCTCTGGACTCCCTCATTCTGAAAGAACTGTTAATAAGTCAGTCTAGCAGATAGGACAGTGAAAAGGTGTGTGACAACCCTTGGTTTGCCAGCTAGAAAATAGAGAGAATAGAGACTTCTAGATCTCCTACCTCACGTTGCCTCAAGTGGTATGGGTCTTATATCCTGAGCTCTGTTCCAAGACTTCAACCCTTCTTCCAGCAATTCATTTGTTCTAATCATGATTTTCCTTGATTCTTTGAGCCATTTGCTTTATATTGATTATCAAATGGTTCCTTAGCTTGTAGCAGCAGTACTGTTCAGTTAGGCAAGAGAATCTTTTATCCCCATGTTTTACTTTTGCAGAAGAAATACTTGAGAAGATAGACAGTATCTTCTATTTTGTAAAGGATAACTGTATTACAAGCTTCAATGTGAAATAAATGTGATTAACAAAAGGAAATAATTTATGCATCAAACACTGACTATTTTGCTTAAACACAACTACAATTGTCAAACAGGTGGTCTCGTGTTCTTTTTCAAAAACTGCTTTATAATTGCTCACATTATTTCTTGGTGATTACTGTACATGAAGAAAAGTGTGATTGCACTTGTCAGCAACAGTGATATTACTTTTCAGTAATTATACAACCTTGTACCCTACTGAGAAATAAATTAAAAAGCACTAGGATTTATTCCCTGAACTGAATGTTCAGTTAAAGTTACAATTGTCCAAAGTATTGTTTATTTTCCTTTCACAAACTTAGAAAAATGCTAGTTAGAGTATATACAATGACATTTTTGATGGCATTATAAGAAAAAGTGCATATATAATACTCACCTGGAAACATTACAATTAATTTTTGAGAGACTGCATATACTCTTTAGTTTATTGTGTTTCTTTACATGCAGATCAGAGATCTTATTCTCCTTTCCCACTTGTATAATGACTCTTGCAGGCACTTGGAGTTGCACTGTTATAATACTTCGGTTAGAAGAAGCCGCAGCCAAATGCAAGTGGAGACTGAATACCTGGTGAGACTTCTGCTGACAATGAAGTGGAATTCTGCTGGAGGGACACCAGCAGAAACAATAATCAGACATTGCAGACAAGGTAGAAAGAGAAGAACTGACTTACAGTCAGCACTATCTATATCAAGAGGAGTTCTTATGCTTTTGATGAGATAGAAGAGGACCATATTGAGAAGAGCACAACCAAGGGTTAAAAGTAATCACCAAAAGATCAGTCAATATAAATTCATTGCTTTGGGGGGAGTATTCTGAGGATTATGTTTCATGACATCTGAAGCCCAGCTGAAGTAAATGCAGGAGGTGTTACAAGACTACCCGAATAAAATTAAGAGCCAAGCTAATTGCTAGGGATAGCTTTCACATTATTGAGTGGAATCCACATGGAAATAGCTGATAGAAGGGCTGTGTGTATTTAAGGATACCTTAGGGGGTGCTCACTAAGAACTAAAGACAAGAGCTATTGAGGCAGTCCTCCAAAAGAAGAAAAAAGATAGCATCATTGGTGCTATCATTAATGGCCAGGATTCAAGAGATTTTGCAGTTCCACATGTTCTGGAAGGGGACAGTTTTATTTTGATGTCCTCTGTTAGCTGAGAAGCATGTCAGTTTCTTGACTTCAAACAGACAGTGTCTCTTAGGCAGGACCAAAGAGGTAAGAAAAAGAGGAGCTGTGGCTTACCTAGAGCAAGGTGGAATCTGCTTCCAGCATATCGATGGGGAAAGAGTGATGTTTTTTGTTCTCATCAAAAGGAAATAAAGGAAGAAAGGAAGAAATGGAAAGAGAGAGAAAGGGAGGAAAGACAGGAATGGGAAGAGGTCTTAGCTTTTATTCATGCTGAAAATAGAACCTTCACATACTGTCTAATAATAGCAAGAAAATACTTGAATCTGAGGTGAGTCGATCTGTTCCAAACTTTAATTAACTTTATATTGTGCTTCTGTATTGTTAGTGCCTTTCCAACGGAAAAAGAAAAGAAAAACTGGAAATATAGGTGACAAATTGCATGTTAAAATAAGCATAGTAATGAGGCTATAAATATACAAAACTGTTGCAATAAACATAAATCTGAAAATGGAAAATAAGCTTCTGAAAGCAGAAATATATTGGAATATCATAAACCTTCTCATTAAAGATTTTGATACTTTATTTTCAGATTTCTTCTTCTACAGTTTTTTAATGAGACAAATAAAGAAAAATTATCATTTCTGGTTGGTCACACAGTTCAGTAAAAGTTTTAAGCAAGTTATTTTATATAAGAAAGAACGAAGGGTGACTTGAAGCTATCACTATAAACTGAAATGGAGATTCATAAAATACCAATGAATTATCATGCTTCACATCCAACATATTATATTTTCCATAAACAGAAGGTTATATTGTGGGATCTTCTCTCCTGCTGAGAGCAAATAGATGACAGACACAATTTCCATAAGGAATTGCAGTTTCACCTGTTGATATACACTATAGGTTTGAGGCCTGAAGATTGTAGTATCCTTTCTACTACTAGGTTGTAGTATGCTTTCAATATGACGTGGGAGTCATATTGGAAAAGATAATTACACTCAAGGTTATTATAAGCCACCTAGGAGCTTACAGCTCTAGAAAGAGATTTTTGCATAAATGCAACACTTTAGGAGTAACAGGATAAAATATGATGAGTATTAAGTAATGACAGAGTAGTGCAACCTGGAGGTCACTGGAGGTGGAAAGTTTGCTGCATGATTTATTTTAAGCAGTGTTGTTATCTTTTTTTTTTTTTTACACTGAAGTAGCAGTGGTAAGTTGTTGCTGAAATAAAATTTCTTGCATGTCAGAGTGATGGATTGAAAGTTGTGAGCTTTAACTATGACCGTCAGGAGAGCTTTTAGCTTTAAATTTAGCCTTCATGAGATGCATCTAAGATGAGGTAATTATGAATGGCTTAAAAATCCCTCACAAAGACAGATGGCTTCTATAGACAAATGAAAGCATTTATTTGGTCATTTGTCTATCAGACATGCTTCAGTTCACAGGAACAACCTGTACCGTGTCAAAGGAAAGTTGAATTGAGCTAAATCAATGGTAGCTGTCAAGACTGACAGCTACCATCTTGCTTGAAATATTGATGGAATATATGGAAAACCCCAATTCAAATAGTTGAATAAATGCTTTAAAATGATCCTCAAATAGGTTTCTTTTTGCACAAGCACTAGAGAGTAAAGAAGATACAAGAATATGTAGAAATTAGCAACAGTATCATTGTCAAGTAACTGTTTGTGTTACTGTACAGGAGGCAAGCTAAAGCCATAGAAAGGCAGAGAGTGGGAGTCTGCCTTCACTCTTTCTTTAAATCAGTTTAGGTTAGGAGTCCTTGAAATAAAAATGAAACTACAGTGTGGGAGAGTGGTTTTTCCCAGCAAGGCCATGGTTTGCTCCAGCAGCTACTAGATAACTCACTCTGTGTAGCAACTTTGTATATCTTACCACCTGCAACATGGCAAGGCCAAGATGCCCCTGCTGTACAATAACAGGACGCTAAGCAAGAGATACTGGGCCTGGGAAACGAAGAACTTACTTAGACACAACAGTAGCCTGCAAGTAGAAGAAAAACTACTAGTCATTATTTTTAAGAAGTAGCCAATTAGAAGTCTGTTGTTAGGTAAACGCCTCTCCTATGTCTTGCTAAGAAGACTATATAACCTGTATACTCTGGCTAATAAACTGAAGCTTGTTTATCAATCATACTGGTTGTGCAGAGCTTCCCCTTCCGCGATATTATAATCCTTGAAATCAGAAGAACTACTGTGCTGTGGTCAAGCATATTTAAGGAGAGTCAGGCTTAGTCATTTCATAGAGATTTCAAATCCATTCTTGTAGTGTTACACTTATAGTTATTCCTCATGACTTTCTGGTCTGCTGCTCTTTATTCTTCCTGTGCTGTTGTATAGTGCTTGAGTGATTTTGTCCATTCTTTTGAGTCTGTATGAAACATGGGTTTTCTTCCCTGGGAGTTGTTGACTAGCTAGCTTTTATCAGATTTTAGTCCTCTCCAATCTGTACAATGTCTACAACAGGATGGCATTCCCCATAACTTCTCAGAAAGCAATGTAAACAAGCAAGTTCTTGCAGGCTGTTTATCATTTACTTCTCTGCTTTGTGTGTACAGTGTGGGTCACAAGAATATTACATAGTTTGCATGTGACTCTCCCATCTTTACAAGTCTGTATTGCACCACAAGGCAGCGATATTTGTGGTTTTATCTTGTAAGAGAAAGATCAGCAGGGATTAGAAGCTCCAAAGGGGGCAGCAGAGCAACTGAGACTGTGAAGAATGGCTGGTAGGACACATGTGTTAGTGTTTATTAGCCATGCATGTGCCATCTGCTGAATGAAAAGAAGCAACGGGGGACCAGTCACACTGAGAGAAAAAGATGTAAGAGCAGCACTATGGCTGGCCTAGATAGCTCAGCTGAAAGGGAAAGAGAGACAATCAAGGTATTTGTTACTGATGACTAATGGCTGAAACAGGTCTAGAGTTCACACAATATTAGAACTGGTGACATTGCCACTAGATTTTGCTTCTCCCATTTCTTGAGACTCTTCTGTGAAACTGTCAGAGGGAAAAAAGACCTGAAATCACTACATCGAATCACAGGAGATAGTTAACGACATTGAAAGGTCTTTAGCCTTGGGAATTAGTACCTGGCATAAAAGTTCTCATATCATTGACAGATGATGTAAATTAGAGCTTGCAGGTTAAATTAAAAAGACTAGAGGAAAAGAATAGCAAGGTTATAAATCCAAGGATTTTGAGTTAAGAAAATGTCAGAACTAAGATACAGATAGAATATATATGGTTCTAGCCTGGGTGACACAAATCTGGTAATAAATAACTTAAAGCAAAATTTACAATGGGAAGGGTCAAAATAAACAGTTAAGGGCAGAGGTACTTTTAAGCTGTATGAGGCAAGAGAGCAAACAATGGATGGAGAAACAGCTCAGGGCAGTGAATTGTTATTCCAAAATATTGCAGAATGACTCATCTGTTGTTTAAATGCCTGTTAATATGATAAGAACTTTAGATTGTGATCAGTACATATAACTGAAGGAACTTTATATGAACCTTACTGAATTAAGCTGAATTTTCAAAACTACTCAAATCAAAGATTGTCCAATCTCAGCAAGAAGCTCTAGCTTCTTTAGAAAGTAAGATTTAATGCAAGATTTTAATGGCAAGATTTAATCTTGCAAGTACATTTTTATTCCCCAAATAAAACTGGAGAGAAGGAAATAAGTTACTATATGAAGGAACTGGAATTGAAGAATTAAAATGGCTTTGCCAAAAAATGTTGAGTATGAACATTCTGTGTATATTTTCCATGTGTGTACTTACCTGGAAGTAACCAGGTGCCCAGGGTGCTGTTCTCAATATCTACCTTGGCCATTGACTGGAAAGTATAAATCATGGAAGTTCCTATGGATAGTAATAGACTGGTAGCATTTATTTGTAATCCCACAATATTTTTTTAAATTACATACAAAATGGAGGTACAAACCTATTTTCTTATATGTGTGAAAACTTAAAGAAGTTATTCTAAAACTGTGAATAAGAATTTCAATTTTGTATGCAGCATTTACTAGGAGCAGTGCTAAAATGAGTTAATTTTTTTACACTCCTGTCTTAATTCTACATAGAATTGTAGAATCACTAGTTTGCACAAGTCGTTTGAGATCATCGAGTCCAACTGTACCTGTACACTACTAAACCAGATCCCTGAGCACTTAATCTACTCATCTTTTAAATACCTCCAGGAAAGGTGACTCAGCCACTTCCCTGGGCATCCTGTTCCAGTGCCTGATAACTCTTTCAGTGGATACATTTTTCCTGATGTCTAATCTGAACCTCCCCTAGAGCAACTTGAGACCATTTACTCTTGTCCTATCCCTGTCACTTGGGAGAAGAGACCAACACCCACCTCGCTACAACCTCCTTTCAGGTTGGTGCAGATGATGATAAGGTCTCCCCTCAGCCTCCTTTTGCCTAGGCTAAACTATCCCAATTCCCTCAGCCACTCCTCATAAGACTTTTTCTCCAACTACCAGCCTTCTTAAAACAACTCTTTTATTTCATTTCAGATTAGACATTAGGAAAAACTTCTTATGATTTAGTAGTGGACAGGTACGGTTGGACCTGATGATCTCAAAGGTTTTTTCCTACGCGGAGATTCTGTGATTCTATGATTCTGTGATTTTGCTGTTCTACATAGTTCTGCTCTGTCTGAATAGTTGTATTAACTGAAATAACACTTATCTCCAGCCACTCCTTTGTTGTCAGCTATACTTTCATGTTCTGATTTATAGTAGTTTAGACTATATTCTGCCTGATTCCTGTTTTAGCTGTTTTTTCAGCAGTGTAAGCCACAGTAACATCAGCAGTGTCTGAGGGAGTGTTAATATTTTTTGCAAATAAATATGGGGGGGGCAGAGTACTTTAATTACTTGGCAATACAGAAGCCATCAGAGTATTTCACTTCCATAGATTCATGGGACTTAAAGCATTGATTACTTAGGATTTTCTTTTGATATCAAACAAACAATTGCTTGCTTGCTTTTCCAATGAGATACACGATAATTTTGAATAATAGTTGAATTCTGTAGTTTTTTATAGACCATGATAGAAATATGTTATCTGTCTTTCCATTTTATTTTGCTCATAAAGGCATGGAAAAATGGGTTTTTATAGGAAATAAACTAAAAAAAACTTAAAGGACTGTAGCAGCCCACTTTTTTCTTTTTTAACAACTACTTTGAATATGAACAGTGGTGCATACTCTGTCAAGGCTTTTATGCTTGTAATAGAGGGAATACTTTTTATCCTAGTATTGTGTTGCATACCTAAGTGATGATCATAAACAAACTCGAGAAGGCAGAAACCCAGATATCTTATAAAGTTAGACTCTTCCTAGCATAAAGGGTTTTTTTTTTGGTGGAATTAATTCTAAAGATCATTCCCTAGGTTAAATCAGGTCTTTCTGAAGCCGTCTTTGTATTATTTTTTGGTGTAGTTTCTTGTCTAGGTGTTTCAAGCCTACATAGGAAAATTTCTTATGCGAAAACTAAAACCAAACCTAAGAAAGAGGCCAATTAAACATGCTCAAAGATTATTAAACTATCATTTGACAGTCACATATATGCTAATTGCACTGCAGTTGACAAATAAAAAGGCATTTTACATGTATTATGTGGGATGTAGAAGCTAATAGCAATTCATATATTGCCTAGTTATATTTTTAAATTGTGTTCAGAATTATTTAATTAACTTTGTAATTGTCACGTAAAAAGAAGTGAAGCGTACAATTCAAAATCATGCCAATGAAAAAACCTCAATTAACTGTAGCAGACTTTGGCTGATATGCATACTGCCATGCGTGTGAACAACACTAAAGTTAAAATCTAAAAGATGAAAATTAGAGGGAGCTCAAAGGAGGATCCTGGAGGAGCCTGTGCAGAGAGAGATATGATGTTAAGATTGTTAGGTGGATAACTGATGTCCCTGAACTTGCAAATCCTTATGTCAAAAATATAATTCAAAAAGGTTTCATATAGGAAAACAACCCACAAAGTACTCCAAAGCAAAGGAAAACAGCTTTTCAGATTAATATTGGTCTGTATACTGAACGTGGCAAGAAAAGTGCTCTGGAAGAATTGGTATTATGTGGTCATGGGTCATGATCCTCTGTACAAACCTTTTTAGTCTTCTTCCAAAGTTTGGGATCAGTTAAATATTGCTATGTGCTATCCAAGGGCATGGTGGAAAAAAAGGACATAGTTCAGAAAGCCGATATAGATAGTGTTGAGGTTCAAAAGACAATTGCAGCTCTTCTACCATTGGTTTTCAGAAAAGGATACTACAGAAATCATGTCTTATAACTGGGGTAAAACAAGGGGATGACCAAGGCATATTTGTTGTTATAGATGTTGATGCCAAATTTGAAGGACTGGTCATTCACATGTCCTCCAAGCTGTGGTGACTTTCATGACTAAAGAGAAGTGGGAAATCAAAACTGTCTACACTAGACAATTTAAGGAATTTATAATACCAGTTCAAATCACAGTGCTGGCCTCTCAGGGATTGGAATTTATTTCTCTGTTGCATTAGGTTACATTAGGCTGTCTGTGTGAGATAAGATGAGGCCAGGAGGACAAATTTTAATTGACCAGGGTAATTTGCACAAATCATTTGAAGTGACCTTTATTCTCAGCCTCAGCGGAGACCAAAAAATGCAGTGGACCATCACAGCTTTATTTACACTCTTTACCTTGGAACAAAAATCCTCTAAACCTTGGTTAAGGCAGATGACAGGATTTTAATGTTGGACTATCTTACACATGATTTCCATACTCCATATCTTTTCTGTGATAAAACAGGAGTCCTGACCTTAAACATACCTAAACCTGCCACTGTCACGAACAATTAGTAAAATTCAAAATATAAAATTACAGTGATAAAATAAAACATCTTCATGGTACCTCAAAGTATTAGCTAATACCAGAAGTGATGCCTTTTCTCAAATGCACTTACCCTCACCTGAGTAAGGAAAACAGAACTGAACAAATCTCCCTGGAGTTCAAAAGTCCATGTTTCTAATTGTCCTATCACTCATTTGTAAGCAAATGAAGTACAGTCTGGGCAGACATTTTCTCCTCCATTTTATCAAGCCTTCCTTTGTGCTAGGTTAGTATGAATAGTCTTTTGGCCTATTCCTGAACTTCTTATTTCTACTCTTCATTTCACTGTGGATTTTATTTTTCAAGGGAGACCTACTGCTAGAGAACAAGTAACTGCTCTGTTAACAAGCTGTAGACTGATATAAATCAGTGAGTCAGGGAAAAAGGATCATTGGGTTGGAAACCACCACACCACTCTCCCCCAGCTGGCAGTACTGGGAGCAGGACATTCTCACCTTGCATGCTTAGAAGTCCTGGTTTGATATATCCAGAAATGCCTCTTCAGTCCTCAACAGACCATGTTGTAGCAATGGAAGGTACTTGGAAAGGAATATGGCTTGCATGGATGTGTTATGTGCAGACAGTTTTTTCATGCGTGGACATTGCTGAGGAGACTTTTTTTTGTGATGCCAGAACTCAGATGAGAGAACACTTGTGGCAGAGGCATGTAAGTGTTGCACACTTTGCCAAAATGTCCTTTATACTAAAGTAATAGGCTGAGACTTGCCCCAGGCCATAACCTGTAGCAGCAGGAACGGGGTCCAGGAGCCAGGATTGTTTTGCACAATGATTGTTGTCATGTACAGCTGAGAGTCACTTCACTTTGGTGTCTTGTCTTAGCTGGGTAGCAAGGAGTGGAAAATGATTGTGTGGCACCCACCCTGCTTTGAGCACAGCTGAGGGTCTGGAAGCCAAGACAGCCTAGCAAAACCTCCCTGCTTCAACCCCAATTGCAGTGAAATCCTCCCTACCCACTCTGAATGAGCTGGGGAAATGTAGCATCACAGATCCCGCTGGTTTTCCCTGAGCCTGTGCCGAGAGTCTCTGGTACACACCTTGACCCTGCCAGTTTGACACTCAATGGTATCTCAGTGGTATGTAGTGCAAGAATACTGTGAGAGTGATTGTCCACTAGAGCAGGTTGCCGGGAGATGTTGTAGGGCTCCCAGCCTCAACAAAATGCAAAACCTGGCTCAGCACAGCCCTGATCAAGCTGCTCTAGCTGATCTTGCTCTGAGCAGTGGATTAGACTAAATGATCTCCCAAGGTCCCTTCCAACCTCAAATATTCTGTGAATTTGCGATTCTGACAGTCCAGGTATCTATGTGCCCAAACAAAATTTCAAAATGTAATTGAAATAATATTGTCTAATCCTAAAATACATTTTGCCTGCAATTTAATTTCTGACTCAGTTGTTGAAGGCATGGGTGAATTCATATAGTAATTATAATTCTAAAAATTATGTCTGTAACACAAGTCAAAGATACTCTTATTCCTGCAGAAACTCAATTAAATTTACATATTTTAAGAGACAATAGGAGAATGGAAATACCTAATAGCAGGAAAGGAAGGATTATCAGGTGATTTTGATGCAATGCCATTCTTGATTATGTTTATTAAGATTTGTTTACTAAAATGGTCTACTTATTTTCTTCTCGCCCAATTAAAATTAATTACAAGAGTAGTAATTATGCTTGCAGTCAGACCTGCTACACTGAGCGTATTATTTACTTGAGCTCTAATTTTACAGCAGCATCAGAAGCTGCAGTATTGGATTTTAATATGTGGATGCTCATTTCATTTCTAAAATGAAATTACTTATGCTGTGTGTAATTTCTGAGACTTTCGAGAGCCATTTTGTTCAAGAGTGAGATAATTTGCCACTTTACCATAGCAAGATGGAATTTAAGTTGAGGAACTAGCTGTGCTGTCAATGCACACTTAGCTTATATTACTGTCCTTTGAGAACAATCATTTGTAAACATATATATGTATCACTAACTTACCCTGGGCATATATGGAAATATTTGTTAAGCTGAGAAAAAAGATGTACATTATTTGAACAGGGTATGAACATATTGAAATCATCAAACATGAGCTCAGTATAAGGAAATAGTTTTCTATTTCTTTGTTTATGTCTATTTATAAATGTATATTATATATTTCATAAAAAATGTTAACTGTTTAAAAATATGTTTTAGTTTGCCTAAATGCAAGAGGCTCAGCTCTTTATCTGGAAAATAACAATAGGTGTTTCTATCTCAGTAAAGTATAAATTTTCATCTTACACTCAGAGGTGATATATAGAAATTAAAAGCTTGAAAGAATTTTAGAGAGATCTGCTAATACACTCATCCACCTCAACCTGCAGTATGAGAATGACATTCAAGTTGATGTCTAAGTGGATGGAGTTGTCTTATTAAAAATTGTTCTGGTGAAAACGAAATGAACAACTTAAGTATTGGATCAGCTGATCAGGGGATTGCAGCCCAGCAGCGCTCAGGGGAGGAACGAAGATGAGACTACCCTCTCCCCATATATTTCTTGTTCAATCTAGTTACCAGATAAGATGTACACTATGATTACTTTATTAAGAAGTAATACAATAATTTATAGAACAAATTGGCCAGTGTCTACTGTGCACCAGTGATGAAATTAATGGAACAGAGCCACCAAGAACAGAAACTGAACTTTATTATCCAAGGAGGTATTTGCTCTATAAACCAATAACATGTGAATAAGACTAAGCTATTCAGAAATAACAATTGGCCTGAGAATGAAAGCAAATAATAAGCTTTCAAGTCAAGGTCCACTGTATATTTATTTCAAATTGCTACAGCCATTCTTTACAGAAGTTCTGTAATGAAAATACCTATTATCTGTAATTATTTATAAATTATATTCCTGCAAGCCTAATAGATATACATGCTAAAATTAAAGGAGTGTTTTGCTTATCCTCATTATGGTAGCTCCTAGTTAAGCTGAAATAAGTTGTTAAAAATTGCAACAATATAATGGATGTGCCATATTGTTTATTTGGGGTTTTTGTATATTTTAATATCTAGGTAAATGTTGCAAGGCAACATAAAAAAAATCTAATGAGACTAATAAAAAACTCAGACACATATTTCTCTTTGATTGAATTTTCTGATTATTTAGTAAAACCAGAACACACTAGGCTCTTTAAAAATGTGATACAGAGCAAGAAATGAAACACTGGAAATGCAGCAATGATATTGCATATATACCATGCATTAAAAAGGACCCCAAAGCAAAATGTTATTAAAAATGCAGAATGGTTTTAAAATTTCTTTAATGGAACTAAATAAATACTATTTTCTTTTCTTCAATAAAGATCTTGCTGCCCTAAGAGTGCTCCAAGAAGTTCTAAAACTTGTGAGGTTAAAAGGAGAAAATTAAGACTGAGATTATGTTGAATAATGATTTTCATCAATAGAATTTTGAAAATAAGGTAAGCAGGTCTTTATTACCAGGCTTTAGATATATACCTAAGAACTACTACTTATTCAGTATTTCAGTGAGAGGCTTGTGTTTCTTCCCCCAAGAAAGAAATGAGAAAAAAATTAACTAAACTCAGAATCGTGTATTTGCAAATCTTTTATGCAGATTGCCAAATATACAAAGTTAATTTGTGTGCTTTTTTTAAACTGGAAAGAAGAACAAAGAGAGGGTGCTATCAGGTGAGCTTTCTGATTTCCTCTTCTTGAGCTATTTGGCTTTATATCTACTGATTGATGCCTTTCTTAAATGGGAAATATTGTGAACTGGAAGTTTCTGCATCCTGGTTTTTTTCATGAGTGTCTTCAAATTTGCTTGACCTTTTCTTAGAAAATCTGAAAACACTATTCTTTAGTAAGGTTTCCTGACCAATCTTTTCAAAGAAAGGGAGAAATTCAGGTCCTTAGAAATAAATTCAGAATGGGATTCTGCCAAGATTTCACTGAGAGTTTAATGGCCAGATTTTTACATCTCAAAGATTTTGATAATAGCTTTTTGTCTAACTATCTTACTTTCTTGATTGCCTCAAAAAATGTAAGTAATTTACAACTAAATAAAGTATGGCTTACTTCTGCAAGGGACTTGTAATGTGCAATTGAAAAGAAATTGAGAACTTATATTCCACAGGAGGGAGCCTTTCTCCTGCTTGGAGCAGCACTTGAGTATAAGATCTTTTTCTCTTTTGGAATCTGTATAAAAAGGCTGCCCTACACAGAAACTTAGAACATGCTGGAGAAACTTTTTTTTTTTAAAAAAAAAGACAATTCCCCACTGTCCTTTTAAATTATAAATGGAACTTTAGCATAAACAAAACTTATGCCATTTATTTGAATCTGAGATATTTATAAAAAAACACTGAATTATTTTTCAAAGATTCCACCCAAATTTTAATACTCATGTCAATTTTGCACTGAATACTATTGTTACTTGGTTTTTTTTCTTTAAATAAACTAATAGTTTGATAAGAAGTTGAAATAGGCTTAAACAATACATTTTCAGAAACAAGAAACTATTTTGGAACCCTGCAAAATGGAAGAGACTCCAAAATTCTTAATGTGAGACTTTTATAGCATAATTTTTAAATTCATTAACCAGTCTTGCTGGAAAAGGTAGATTTGTAGTTGTACTTTTGGGTGAAAGTAGTACTGTCTGAACTAAGCATTATACAAACACGCAAGATGTGTTTATTATACTGGTTGAGATTGTGGCAGCTCTGGAAAACTCATGTGTGTTTGGAAGTATGAACATAAATGGACTTCTTGTCCTGCAGCCTCTTCTGAAAAAGGAAATTAAACTTACAAAGGAGGGAGCGTAACTAGTTAAGGCATTCAGGAAGTCAGAGGAATATTAAATTAAATCTTGACAAAGACCAATGGTAGCAGCCTCGCCACCAAACTATAAGCTGTGCTCAGTATTCCCATAGGACACTAGACTTCAGATGGTTCATTCTGGCAAACCTGACTCTGACACTTCATTTCCAGTGAAGGGGCATTTCCTTAAACATTCTCCAATGCTTTGAATTTCCCTCACCAACAATCTGCTAAAGAGATTTGAATGCAGTATATATATATTGGATTTCCAACTCAGGGTAATCCAGTTCTCCTTCAGGTGCTTCAGGACTCTGTCAGACTAGTGAGTTTTCAAAAGCAGATTCAACTGCTGTTCTCCTCAGTCATGTTCCCCTTTCTTTTTTACATATTGCATGTCCTGGGACCTGTTACCTGTTTGCAGGCAATCTTAGCACATTTACCTGTACAACACAGTAAATAGGATTCATATCCACACCTGGTACCTACCTGAATGAGTCCTGGGCTATGTAAGAAGCTACTTGTGAAAGAAATAGCAGTCTCTGATAGAGAGGGCATTTGCCGATCACAAATTCAAGTTCACGAACACCAGTGCTGGCCACAGTGGCCAAATGCACAATGCCCTCATCTTCTTCAATGCTAGACAGTTTAAGCACAAGCAACAAACAAAATCTTTCCCACAGCTGATAGGAACATCAGTATTATCATGCTAATCCAAACAGCGAGGGATGTTACATATTCCCTGCTGAGTCACATAATTTACTGGAATAATTATGGATTACTGTGCAACCTACTTGGATACAATTTTTCTGGCAGCATAATGGCAAAATTTCTTGTGGCATTATGTGATGTTAAGATAACTGAAAAATGTCCTTCCTTAAGGGCCTGACTTGATATGAGTGTTTCAATGCAGCCTGGATATTCACAGCTTACTGAGTCCTCTTGAACCTCCGAGGAGCCACTGGGGAGTTGATCTGCCTAGATGAAATGCAGCAGTATAGAGACAACCAGGCCACACGTTTGTGATCTGAGACAGATGCTGACCGTGTGCTCAGTTTGAGTGAGGAAAACCTGGCCTGGAAGCCATCTGTTCCTGTAAAACATGAAGGCTGTTCCTGTCATCAATATGCCCAAATATTTGTGCCAGCATGGCCACAACTGTCTTCCTCAGCTGCATAAAGTACTGGTTTGCCTGTCCCACTTCCTAGCAGTCTGATGTGCTCCTCTGAACTTTAACTGATGACAACATCAAAACAAACTGAGACTGATTCTAAAACCATTCCCAGAGGAGTCCTTTTGTAGTTGCACAGTTATGGCCAGTATCTCCGTGACATGGCCTGTCTTAACCTGAGATATTTTTCTGGTAAAGAACTATGTTTCTCAAGAAATTTTCCCCATTCCCAGATGCAGTGCTGTGCAGCTCTATTAGCTCTAGAAGCGCTAGAGGGCTTGAGGTGTCCTCAGGTGTTCCTGCAGAATGAAAAACATTTTCAGGGCTTCTTAGCACATTCTATGCAATGCAAAAGAAGTCTACATGACTAAAGACATATGCATCTCAAGGTCTTGAGCTGCTTTGATTTAAATGTCTTGTCACCTAGTATCTTAGTAGATTTATTTTATGTGAAATCTTACAGAGGGGTAATGAAATCTGCTTGCTTTTTGCATAATCTGGGTATTCTCAAAGTTAAGTGAATTCTCACAGTAGGAGAAGTGTTGGCCAAAACATAGTTGATTTTTTTTCATGTGATGGGGCAGAAAAAAACCCCCAACACCTGGGAGGGTAAGTCCTTATCATTGTAATATTTACTACTACTGCTGTCCTCAATATTAAGAATATTAGTATCACAACAATTACTAATAACAACTATAACTGAAGCAATAGTAAGACTTCAGAAAATAATTGTTTCATGTTTCCTTTGAAAGGATGTTTTCCAGGAAAAGATGAATCAAAAACGAAATTTCTCTCAGAATCTATGAATTGGTTGAATAGGTATTTTGCTTTTGGGGATGATAGTACTGTTACTAACTCTAACTCTTTCAGATTCAAAATTCTTATTCTTTAATATTACGCACGCAAATACCATGTATCGGAGGATGATACTTTGGAAACTTTATACACTTACAAAAATCTGTAGATGTTGATAGGGTCACAGTTCCTTCGCTGTTGAAATACACTAACACAAAATAATCCTTAAAGGGTTTACTTAAAATGTCTCATTGGAGCATGAAGCCCTAAGTGAGAAAATCTAGTACCTGATAAGTGATAAGTGAAATGTTGTATTATCTCGTGGACATTTTAAAATATTTTTTTCCCAGAAGAATGAAGCAGATGTTCACCCTAACAAGGAACAACCTGGTAAAAACTCTGTCTGAGAACTTTTCCGGATTTTTAGCGGGATTTTTAGCATATGCTATCTGCACCAGGGACAGGGTGAAATTAGTTCAAAGAGGTTAAAAGTCCTGGCAGATATTGTAACGCAGATCAGTGCTGGAATGTGGGTGATCTCACACATTTCTGTAAGCTATTTCAGCTGAAGTCACTATCTCACAAGTCTTTTAAAGATTTAATAAGGTCTTTTAGAAGCCATCTAAATATTGAAAGTGAAAGACATGCTACTGCATATTTTATGAGATGTTTTTCAACTACAATGATAAAATTTTAAATGCTATTTCATCTTTTTTTTTTCCTAGAACCACTGACACTGTAATTGTTCTACAGCAATCTCAGACTCAGGATCCATTTAATAATGTGGAGAAGAGAGTACAACAACAAGGGAGGGAGCAATCCAACACTGTTTGTTTCTGGTTCGAAATTTCCCAGGAGGGCCATGTGTAGAAGAAGAGTTTTAACCCTTTATATTTTTGCATATTAACTCCGCTCAGAAATTTAACAATATTTGTTTAAAAATGTATTAGACAATTAGATCTGAGCACACTCTAAAATTTCTTATTTTTACCATTTCCATGCTGGAAATTGATCCATATAGTACAAAGATATTAAAAAAATTAGTAAGTCACTGAATGATTTAAAGTAAGAGTGCTATAAATGAGAATGTTTTCTCAAAATAAGTGTTACAAAGGAAAATTTAAAATTTGTACTGCTTACAGAAAACAGTGATGAGGAGAAAAATTTACTACAAATAAATGGAATTTTTGACTCTATCATCACAAGACTTTATTCCAACAGCAGAACCATGGTGTATTGTTTATCAATGTAAAATGGATCAGCCTTTCTTTTCCTTATAAAGGGGGCATGTACTATGTTTGGAGTATATGAGCTGTGAACTGCTTTACTGGGTTTCTTGCCTCTATAGACCACTGTTCCTCTCTAGAAAGGAAAGTTTACCTGAAGCTTAAAAGCTATAATTGAGAATCTGATGTACATCCGTACTTTTTCACAGAATCACAGAATCACAGAATCACTGGGTTGGAAGAGACCCACTGGATCATCGAGTCCAACCACTCCCACAAACCCCTAAACCATGTCCCTCAGGACCTCGTCCACCCGTAACTTAAACACCTCCAGGGAAGGCAAAAATGGTTTTTAAATGGTTTAAGCCAGTGTTTAGACTATAGGAAGAGTGAAAGCGTATCTGCACATTGCCATTTGCCAAATCTGCTATAAGCTATCACCTGACAGAAGGATGAAGAGGGCAGTTCCTAAAAATACTGTGACTAGAATTGCCTATTTCTGTCTACTATTCTTAAACTAATGGCACTAAATTTGCTACACATTTCTGATGGTGGTCAACCCATTCCTCCTCTCCTAAAGGGAGACATGAAGGCAGCTGATGTGATTCTGATTACTGAATGTTATGACTGTCATGATCTTTTCCAATTCCCAATATTCCTAAATCAATAGTTTCTGTGGAAGATTCTTGCCCTTAGCATGCATAAACTCTTAGCAGAAAAGCTAGACCTTTATGCAGAAGTACATTTTGATGCTCCTGAGCAGAAGCTCTCAAAATGGTTCTCATTTTGGTCATAAATCAATTCTCTCAAAAAATCCAACCAAAGTTCAGAAACCTAAATTTTTATTCTAAATTTATGATTAATTTAGTCTTTATTCCCAAGTGGAAATTCTTTATTGAATTGTCCAAGCTTATGTGCTCCTAATAAAACAATATGTGAATTCTCCATGCTTGGGACAATCCAGACTTGAGAGATAGGCTTTGGACCAACAGCTTAATTTTGGATTTGATGAAAGAATCATAAGTGAAACTATCCAGCCTCTATAAAAAAATCATTCTAGTCTTACAACTGGAAAACATACAGTGTAAAGAAGCCTGAATTGTGTGCTCAGAAACATTGATTTCCTTTTCTTCTCCATTTAAAAGTTCATATTTCAAAAGGAAATACTTTAAAGGTTGGTTCAAATATTTTAGGCAACTACACTTAACGTCCTAGGTTGAATGTAATAGTGAGAGATACATCAAAATAGCAGTTTTTTTTTTTCCGAGGAAATCCTAATGGAAATAGTTTTGCAGAAAACAAATGCCTGTGATTAAGTGTTTTCTTTCTCCAACTCAATGTATTGTTTTCAACTATTTCTGCTCCTTTCTCCATATCTCTTCAGTTTCATTCTGCAAAATAACCTTCCACACTTTCTTAATAGTAAAGACTAATTAAACCTTCTCCATATCCCTCTGTTCTTAGCTAAAATCTGTTATATTTATAGCAAACTAAGACTTTAAATGAGACAACTTGTTTTATAGTCTTATATTTCCTCTTACAGGCCTGTACCAGTTAATTATAATTACCCTTTAATTTGTTTTCTAACATTGTCCGTAACATTAGGAGAGACTCTAAAATGCGTTGATGAGAATAAATCAAAGGACCAATCATCATTGCTCCTGACAAGGACAGACTTATTGCAAACAGCAACAGCATCTGCTTGAAATAGAAATAATTAAGGGCCCAATTTATACCTTAAAACTAAAAAATGTTCATTGCACTTTTAAGAGATTTTAAGGTAAACTGAGATGTTATGTTTTTAAAAATGAAAGAGAAAGACTACTACTGAAAGAGAAATCATTATGTCCTGATTTCAGGTAAAATAAGTGATATAATTAACAGATCCATGGGCTGGCTGCATTCATTAGATGAATTGATGACAAGAGCTTCTTCTATAATATACAGATGTTTTTGAAAATATGAATGGTCAATATGATAAAACACCACATGGTTATTTAGACCTGAAAAAAATTATTAGTAACTCTCTAAAGAACAACACAGCGAAGCGAGATGATATAGGAAACTGTTCTTTCTGTTTCCATGTTGATTTGATTTTTTAAACACAGGAATCAGCTGATAGTTGTATATATCATCTAAATTAGAGTAACTGCAACATAATTGGTTTTACATCTTGTTTTTGATGGAATCATGTTTTACATACTGATTAGGTTGGATCTTTGAAGGACCAAAGGTCATTGGTTTTTCACATTAAATGTGTTCACTTGCAGAGGTGTTTGTAAAGCAGAGAGTTAAGCATACATTTTTTCTGATTTTGTATCCTATTTTTATAAGAGTAAACATAACCAAAACTTCAACTTTTCTATGTGTACTGTATAGCTAACCATAATTAAAATTCAGTCCCTGCATTGTCCCCAAATCTGTCTCTCAAAAGCCAAGTACGCATGGAATTATTAAAATAAAAACAAAAGGTAACACAAATCAGGAGTTATTAAAGGAATATAAATTTGCTGCTCTGAAGTACAAACCTTTCTCTGATTAACAATGTTTTAGTAATTGCTGAGTAGTGCTTACAGAGTGCCAAGGTCTTTTCTGCTCATCACACTACATCACCTGCAAGTAGGCTCAAGAACTGAATGGTACTTAGCGGTCTGCCCGGGTTAATCCGTGACCGAGAGCATTGATTTGACTATATTGAAATATATGGGATGTTCTAGAGACTTTAAAGCTGATGCCAAAATCTAAGAGCAGTAGAGGGGATAAATGGCTCTTTATAGTCAATTTAATACAGTGTCAGTGAAAACTAAAGGAACAATCTCATAACAAAATTAAGCAAAAGTGGGATAACTGAGGTCAATTTGTATGAATTTAACAAAAACTGATCTCAAGTGACTCAATTAACTTTGTATCTTTTATGATGATTTATTTTACAGAAATGACTGTCTGTCACACCCAGGCAAGGTTGTTTGATCTAGTTAGATCAAGGAACATGAATAATACAAAATCAGTGTAGCACAAGCCAGAGATACCAAACTATAATTGTGTATAGAGAATTTTCTCTCATGGGCAGCTCCACTGAGTCTTTGGAATGATAAGTTTTCATAGGAAATCTGAAAACTTGTTGCTTTAGTCTTTGCAAATAAAAAAATTCCAGTCCATCTTTTAAAGATAAGACTCCAATACAAAGTAATTTCAACCACTTCATGATATCAGTCAATTGAAACAAGAAGACCTGGACCTTCCTAGTGAACAGAATGGAGATTTGTGCTCTACTAATGACTTCTAAAAATAGATGCCCTGGCTCTGTCCCATTTGATATCTGGCTGTAGGAGAAAGAATTCTGGGGATCTCAGATTCCTATTTCAGCTTTAACAGAAAAAAAAATACATGTGGGTGGGTGTGAAGAACCCATAATGTGCAAGCTACTTGATAGGAATACAGTGATGTATGAGGAAGGAAATACTCTAGTAACTGTGATTTTTTCCCCCTGTTTTAGATATTTATATGGCTGGTGCAGAAGTTAACTGAATGTAGTCATTAAACACCTTTACTTCAAAAGGACAGCAGCCTAGGGCTGTGTACCTGCTATTTATGGATGCAGTGACTGCATACAAATCATGTATCTCTGTTGAATATAGGTTTAAACTTAAAGTTTAGGTTTTTTCTAACTTGCTTGCTCACTCAGATTCAGTCTATGGAAAGTTTAGGATACAGAATATACTGAAGCCCTCTGGATTTATAGTTGCAGGATGTTGTTCATTTGGAGCAAAATGTGTGCATGTGGGCTATGGGACAACATCCATTATAAGAGAGTGGGGGTTCTGGACATTTCAAGGTGCCAAAGACTCCTAAAATTATTAAGTGCTTGCCCAACTTTGACATTTGTGGGTGCCTGCAGTTCTGCTTCTTTTCCCTCCTCATATGACAGCTTCCTTGGCTCAAGTGGTTGTGATAGGAATCTTAGTATCTACCATATGAACTGATCCCAAAGACTGATTTTGTTTACACATTCTTGTTTCTCTCTGCTGACTATAAGGGACAGTGATTAAACCGAAGTAATATGCTTTGTAGATCATTGTAGTTAGCAAGGTTAAATCTACACTAGGTGGCAATTTCCTAGCAAAGTACAGCTTGTAACCAGATGAATTGGAAAGTCACACTCAAAACCCCTCAAGTCCAGGCTGCCTGGTATGTTAAGATATTGGGCTTGTTACAGAGTATGATTGTAGCTGCTGAGACAACAGTAAGAGAAAGAAAAGAATAATGGTAGCATCTATGGCAGTTAAGGGAGGCCCTACTATAGTGAAAGAGCTTATGGCATTCTCAGTTTTAAACAGATGAATAATTAGATTCTTCTCCAGCAATGTTCTGAAGCACACATTCATTTGCTAGTAACATCAGCATTGGCCAAAGCACTTTACGACAATTTGCATCAAGTTAGGTAAGTGGCTTAAGTACGTTGCTAAATCATGGCCACAAGGCAAAAGACAATTCCCACTTTACATACTACACTCCTAATAGTGTTTCTGGTCTTGGTAATGGAGTTCTAAGGACATGAATGACAATTAAATTTAAAAAAAAAATAACAAAGCACTTAGTACTGCAGAATTACATCTTCCCATGATGGAAGTCCTGTAGAAATGCAGCTAATCAGTTTAATAACTTCCAAAGGAAAAAAAAAAGTATTTTCAGAATAAAACCAAAACTTAACCCTGCAAAAAAACCCAGATGACAATTTTGTCTGTTCATTATATAGAAGTATGTTGTTAGCTTACAGTTGGACAAAGTAATGAATTGCCACACCCACTTTTTAAATGGTGGTTTAGTTCCAGAAGAGATACTATTAAAAGGCTAGTAAAGCACAAAGAGCTAATTAAGTGGATGAGACTCGTCTCTTGTCCCATTACCACCTAGTTAACCATTCATCATAGAGTGAGGAAGATGTATTGACCTTTCTAAACCCCATGGGCACGTTGTGATTGATTGCAGGAGTACCACAGCATAAAGCTGTATTTGATAAATATTTATGAGAAAAAAATGGAGTAGATTTAAAAAAATCTTATTTGTTCCACTTAAATACTAATTTATTTAACATAAATGTTATTTCTTAGAAAAGAAGGAGGATAACTTTTAACTAACTGAAAAAGTATATTACTGCATAAATTTATTATAAAGCTATTGGGTTTGACCCTCTTAATATTACCATTAGTATTATCTTTGAAATGGTAGGGTACCATAGAAATAAATTTGCAAGTAAGTTGATAAAATATGTGATTGAGCTAAACTGAGTTTTCTCTTACTATAAGAAAAAACTGTGAACACTGCTAAAATCAGGCAATGACAACAGTAGTAAAACAAAACCACTGCTCTATATATGGTGCACTCCAACAAGCATGTGTAAAACAATTTAAAATAAATCTAACAATGTTTACAAAGTATAGAGGTGAGTGATGTTCTTCCTGGTTCTTGCCTTAAATATCCAGTTTTAAGTTTCTTTCAATGCTGGATCAATTTTTTTTCCAGTGACTCTGTAGAGCTGGGCAGTAGCCTGAGTACCTCCAGCAGCTTGTCCTCCTGGGCAGCCTGGTCAGGTTTCGGTCAGTAAAACTTCCCTTTTCCTCAGTCTCCCGTGCCTGAGCAAAACTTTGGCCTCATGTTGCTACCAGGGAAAGGAAAATGCACATGATGAGCTAGTGAGAGGTTAAATAGCTGCCAATGCAAAACCTGAATTCAGGCATTTATTTTTCAAGCCTTTTCAATAGTACTTATTTTTGTGTTCATCATCCAGAAAATAAATCTTTGGAGTAACCAAACAATTGTTTCCTTGCTGTAACCAGTCCAGATGGGACAGAACATGCATTTGTTCTTCATTTCTTTTTGGTCCATCTTGTTCCTCTCTTTCAACACCCACATTAAACAGTCAAATAACACACATGGTTTGCTAGCCCTTTTATGGTTGTGCTTCTCATCTCTCTTTGCTGATGATATTGTATGACAGTGTCCTGTAAAAGTTTAATTAACCTATACATGGATAGTTTAATTATCAGTAAGGAATATAAAATTGGGGATCCCAGAAAATGGTTATATTATTGCATGATGTGTTTACTACCTAATACATGTTCTTCAGTAAAGCTCTTTTTTTGAGAGTACTATCAATCATCTTTATAGTAAAGACATCTTTGTTGGTCCCCTCCATTAAATTTGTGCAAGCACTGTAGAGCATGAAATAGGTTTTCAAGGTGTTTGGGAACTCCTTAGAGGAGCTTTTCTTTCTGTAGTCACGTTATGTCACATCTTGAAACTGTTCAGCCTAGAAACTCTAGCTCTCTGTGTGTCAATATGAAACTGACTCATCCTCTTTTACTGCAGTCACCTCATTTAGCAATGACATAGGAGTTGATTTCATCATTAAGTGAGTTGACACATACACCTGGCCTGACCCTAAACTAATCTAAGCTCAAGTAACTGTACTTACAAACTACATCATGGAGCTGAAGTTTTCTCTTGTGTTGTGAAGTGAAGCAGAGGAGTTGTTTAAGACAACAAAATGCCATCACAGTAGAGGATAACTACAAAATCACTTACATAAATTTAATACAGTACAGTACTGTATCACACTGCACTATTAGTTTTCTCATTGAATGCACCAAACATAGATCATGATCAGTTTTAATAACACTTTTTGCTCCCTCATATTGTTTATTCACTTTCACCTTGGTTTCCAGGTCTACTACCTTCCTTTACTTCTTAGGAGCACTTGGAGAAGCTGAGTGCTGTCATTTTGGGGGCAATGTTTAATGGAAATAGGGCATATGCTTTCAAAAGAATGTTATCCTGACTGCATTCGTTGACATACTCTGTGTTGTTTACATCCCTATGGAAACTCCATTGTTAAAGTGTGACATGATCAGCCATGACTTCATTAAGAGAGATACAATTAGTCTAAAGATCTCTCCAGCCTTAAAGGATCATGTTTGGTTACAGAAGAACTAAATGATACTCAGTCCCATACCTTGAACTGACATTTGTTTTGGAAAGTTGGTCTAAAGATGAGAGGTTTTGAGGCAATTTCTAAAAGCTCTTCAGGGGCTGTAGTGCTAGAAATAGTCCATATGAAGCTGGATTAATGGGCTGAGCACAGGTGAGATATTCAAAGCCACAATGTACTAAAAATCATCATCAGAACCTTGGTTGTGCATAGAACAATATATCCATACAAGTAATCTGGCTTTCAGGTCAGATGTAATCTTCAATTCAGATGTAATCTTCAATTTAAAATGTCAGCTGAATTTTTCTGGTGTGCTTGAAACATTTAATCTTAGTTTTTTATTACTGAGAACACATTGCTGATGATTTACAGCTCACTTAGCTTCCAAGAATTGCTTTATGTTGCTGGAGATCGCTGCCCATATTCAGTCAGCATAAATTCCACATTAGCCACTGTCTAGTGTTCCTAACAGGCTGGGTCTTGAAAGCTTCTAATTCAATGCCTTTCATGCTGTGAATTGCTTTGTCCACTTACACAGGTGCAATTTAGGCCTTCAAAATATTCCCTTTTTTTCTTTCCAACCACAAAAAAGAGACAAAAATATAGGTTTTATAAACTACCATTTCTCGTAATCTGTGTATCCACCATGAATAATTGTTTCTGTTTAGCAGTCCAAATAATTCGCTTGTAGATCTGCAAAAGAAGTTTCTCCAAGAGGGCTGAATGGGCTAAGGAACATGAAAGTAGAAGAAAAAAAGGCTTTATGCTCCAGCCCTATGAAGATTACCAAGAAGAGGTGATAACGGTTTCTCAAAGCCTGACATGGGGTAAAACTAGTTTCTGCTAATACAGATCTCCTAAAGCACAGTTTCTAGGAAATTGTGGCCCATCACAGCTGATCAGCAATGTAGAGTTGATTAGAATAGAATCATAGAATCATAGATTCATAGAATCACCAGGTTGGAAGAGACCCACTGGATCACCAAGTCCAACAATTCCCATCAAACACTAAACCATGTCCCTCAGCACCTCGTCCACCCATCCCTTAAACACCTCCAGGGAAGGTGGTTCAACCCTCTCCCTAGGCAGCCTCTGCCAGTGCCCAATGACCCTTTCTGTGAAGAAAAGAGCAGAGAAAGTTGCTTCTCGGGGAGTTTGTGTGCATGAAGGGAACAGACAGCATCAGCCATACTGCATGGCTTTTACTGTGATATGGCTGTGATATGGCTTCCATTCCTGGAAACAGAAGCAGGGTTTCACATTAGTACCAAGATACCTGAAAAAGAAAAGATTTTATTTATTTCAGAAAGTATGGTATAGACGGCATTTCAGTTACCCCAGATCATATGCATAGCACCATATAAAGTTGCAAGTAAAATTTCTTAGCAGTACTGAAAATCACATGGACAGCCCCTTGCTCCTAGTTTTCTAAGGTTTGTCAGACAAGCTTGTGTTAGCAACAGTGGGAGGCTTTTTGCTCGCTCTTTTATTTTTTTAAGGAAAATTTCATCTTCTGTAGTTAAGTCTGGAAAAGGCACAAGGAGGCAGGCTGCTATGTGTCAGATGAGGAGAAGCAGAAGGTGGCTGAGTCATCTATCAGAGTTTGTCCTTAGATAACTGCCGAAATGCTTCTAGTTTTCTAAGGAAAGGACATGAAGGTATGATTGCTCAGTAAGAGGAAGGTATTTTAAATTCCAAACAAAATATTTTTTAGCTTCTATCAAAAAGTCTGAAAAATACAAAAAGGATATATTCATTTTAAAATGGTTTTGCACACTTGTGATATAGTTGTAAAATTTGATATACACTGGCAAAATTTCTCTCAAGGGAAAAAGGTCACCAGCATAATTATGAAATCTCTTCCACTGCTCTTTTCTTTCCTTAATTTCATATTAAGAAATAAAACCCTGGAAACAGAAGAACAGCAACATCAAATTGCAGTATGGGGTAGGGGCAGCAAGTTCTGCTACTTTGTCGGAGACCAGTGTTAAGAAATGAAATTGAGAGCTTCAGAACCTTGCTTGAAGGACCTACTCTTTTTGTTTAAATCATGGCATAGACAGTGGACTGTAGGCTTGGAGCTTCTCTGAGAGCGTGTGCTTGACCTTCCTTCCACCTTCTTCTGATGACCTGGTTTAATTGTCAGGTGAAAACATGTGGTACTGGAGCTATATAACCTCTTCAGGCTGCCTTCTTTCCTAGCCAGCTGGGGTTCACTGTGTGAAGAAGAGCAGAAAATATACTTGGGGGAAAAAAAGGATTTCATCGTAAATGTTTCTTGCTTCTGCTTTGTTTTTGTGGCTAGATTATAGAACTTCATTTTCTGTTAACTACGTACAGTACAAGTGCCTAATTGAAGACCTGGCACTGTCACAAATCGAAGACCTGGCACTGTCACAAATCTAACAAATTGAAAAGAATGCATGTTTCATTCTTTTATGTCTAATAAGGAAAGAAACAAAAAGCTGAAGACAAGAATGTAAAAAAAAGCATGGGGGAATATAAAATGAGCTTTAAATAAAAGTAGATTCTGATTTCCAAATCTATGAAGGGAGAAGAACTTGATTCTACAGGTACCTTGGTGTGTGAAAGTTTCTTATGCTGGCATGGTTTAAACCAAAATGAACTGATTCAGAACTGAGGGCTTCCAAATTTAAGTATCACCTTTATGTGGATTTTAATCTGTCCAGTAAGCAGAAGTAATGTGTAGTTTAGAGCCTTGAAGCCTTGTCCATTGCCAAAGCACAGTGCATTGGACTTGCACGTACAAATATTTTTTATAGTCACTCTTTCCACTGGCAGAAAACTCCGCTTTGAATTCCCCTGTTTGACACTGGTCAAACAAAGTGTAATTCAGAAGTCGACACAGACAATACAAAGGAATCTAATTAATGTAGAGATGACAAAGGGAACTACCAGGACTGTATGTGCCCAAAGAAGTAACTTCTAGTGTACACATAATGCAGAGATATGTACCAAAGGGTTTTTAACACCTGCTTCTAGCTTTGTACAAGTCATTTCAACCACAGTATATCAGGGGCCCACTCTCTTCACAGTGAATTATAGGGTATAATATTACATGCTATTCCCTCTTAATGTCTGCTTGCAATTACCTTTAATTGTTTGGAATCACTGAAGTAATACGTTTAAAGTGAATCATGGCTGTTTATTTGTTATACTGCAGCGGGATAAACTAGGCCAAATGAAGACCCCCTTTTTTTTTCCAGACAGGCAAGGAAAACACAGACTTAAAATCTACTGAGGTAGGAGGGATGCTATCCATTGATTTCAGCATGTGCTAAAATAAAAAAATTCCCATGGAAGTTATGCGCCCAACTCGTGAGCTTTGCAAATCTCACTAGGCATCTGCCTGCATCTTTAAATGTCAGATACTGTTGTAAATGTGGTTGTCACTGAACTGCCAAAGATAATGTGGGAAAGACAAGGTAAGAAATCAGTTCCCTTGTATGGAAAGCTATTGCTTTAATGACTTTTTCTTCTTTAATACATGCAGATTTGCAGTACATGTGTATTGATATAGCCAGGAATTTAAGGTATTTTTAAAAAATTTTGATTTAAACAGTCTTCACTGTTGTTGCACATGAGATATGTTAGAGGTTTTTGGTGATCAAAGCATCACATTATCATGTAATTTTTCAGGCACGGAAGGTTTGCATTGCCTTGGTAACAGGTAGGTCTCAATTGCTTTCAGCCAATTAAATGACTTCTTAATTTTCAGTTGGTTACCATTGCTGCGTTGCTGCTGTTTGTATGATTTTAAATCTGCTTCATGACTACAAAGCTGAATGTGAAAATAGTAGATATCACTTAAAATAAGTCTGCAAAAAGACACCCTACATGTGCCTCTGATTAAATAATTTGAGATGATTTTCCCTTGGTTGTAATCAGCACATTATGAAAGCTGTCACTGGGCGGCGAGAAAGAGAGAGATGCTGCTAAATATTCTGTAGAAATGCTTTACTTACTATGTCAGGAATGCAAGTTTGTTTGAGGATATATTAGCAGGGATCTTGCTCATGTTTTCTTTTTTAATTTCAGTGGTATTAAGCAAAGCTACACCTATTTGATCTGCTTGATACTGTGAGAAAGAAAAAATAGCCAGTAGCTAACATGCAACAAAAGAACGAACATGAGGTTGGCTAGTTTGCTCCCAGTAGGCTCTGAACTGTCCAAATGATCCTGAGCATCCAGGTAGTGAATGTACCCAGAAGCTTTCTATAAGAGCTAAGGGAACAAACAAGCTGTGTGCTCATCCCAGGAGGCTAATGAACAGATACAGTTGTGCTGAGAACAGGATATGTTTGCTCCATGTGCAGGTGTAGGACTGTGGAAGCTGAAGTTATAAATGAACTGTTGTAAACCAGCCTTGGCTAGATAATTTTAATTATTTTCCCTACTGTCATACTTTTCTCAGTGGAGTGCTGCATGGCAGTTCCATTGAGCTCCTCTCTACCTTAAATGAACCACTGAAGTGAAACCTGCACAGCCACTGCTGGTAAAGATAGTGGTAACCAGAGAGGGTAGGAAAGCAGTGAACATACGAACTGTGCATGGGACACTATCTATTGTTATCTATCAACTGTTGTTGCCCCCAGATTGGTAACGTTGAGAAGAAAGCAACAATGGTGAAGTTTGCCTAAAATGATGATTTGCGCAATTAAACAGTGACCAGGGTACTCCTGAGACATTTTTGAGAGAAAGAGGAAGGTTGAATTGACACAGAAACATGAAGATTTCTAACAAGCAGGACAGACCTGGGTGTGAGAAGCAGTACTAAATCACCAGTCAAATCAAAACCCGGTTTTGCCCTACCCCAGCAGCACCATGACTTCTTTCTGCACCTGATAGAGCACCCTCCATGTCTGAGTAGCCAGTGCCCAGCTACGGGACTAATGGCATGGGGTGCAGCAGGTAGGGATCTGCACTTGGACTATGGATACATGACCTTGCGGGGTGTTGCTGGAGTGAGGATGAGTAGGTCACAGGCAGTGTTAGGTTAAGGACTCGACTTAATCCTAAAGGTCTTTTCCAACCTAAATGATTCTGTAGGGAGTGGCTTGAGCATTTATAATGCTTGAGCACCCACACTCAAAGAAAAGGGCATGGATACCCATAACCATGTGACCCATGAGGGGGGATGGGGACCATGTGGGTTTTTAACCCTGTGAACATGGAAGGTAGAGGGCATGGGATTATATAATGTTCTGAGATCAATTCTAGGTGATTATTTTGAAAATTAAGGAGTTTACTGACATTATCAAAGAGGTCAGTGTTGTGGTTTATCTGTTGTACTGCTAATACAGATCTTGATTACTTATAGATTACTCACTGCTTGTTATTTTTGTGTTATCAATAGATGAAACCTGTTTCATTAAACCATGTGATTGAGACAGTGTTTTTCCCTGTGACAACTCACCTTCTAAATATGAGGATTCAGAAATAAAATATAAATCAATGTAAAAATAGAAACTGGTGTAAGAGGCGCATGAGCTGAATTCCAGTGAAAACACCATTAATACTAGTCAGGTAAGAAAATTCCATAGAATAAGGAAAAAAAGTAGAAAGAAACCAGGACATTCTCTACAACACTGGTGGAAAATCACAATTTTATTTCATATTTACAACAAACATAAATAGCTAAAATAAAATAAAATCCAGTCTAAACTTGGATCGCAGGTCTCTCTCCTTTGTCCATAAAAGTACCTGAACAATCAATCAGTGACAAAAGATAAAGAAAAATTCCTAGCTTTAAATGAGTAATTTTCATTTGACTAAGGCTATAGACCCTTCACTATAACTGTTGTACAATGCGGTCTGCACAACTTTGTATCTCCAAAATATTTTCTTGGAATTCAGAGAACTTTCTCTGATTAGCTTCAAAACTAATTCTAGTTCTTTGCTGATGAAGTAATTAGGGAAAACTTAAATTGTGTTAGATCTATCTCAGTTTAAATTATCACAGCTAATTGCTAAGTTAATTCTTTATGTACTGTACCTTGCAAATGAATTAAATTAGAAGGCAGTGTATGAGAATTTAATTTTTTTCCTGAAGTGTTGTTTTGGATATACTATAACTATTTTATTGTGCTAAGAACAATAACATATGCATTATTTTCTGAAAAAAATGCATTGTGAGCTGAATTACTTGAAATGGTCTAAAACATCAAGGTGAATAGCAGTAAGACTTCTACCTTTATTCACATGAAATCATACTTCTTAGCATAGAGATAGACCTTGTACCACCAACATGCCTTAAACATTGACCTCAGGAAGCTCTATTGCTCTTTATGATTTAGAGTTAACTGCCTTAGATCCAGGTGCCAGACTTTCAGAGATATTTAGGTTTTAAAGTGAGTAATATCCAGTGGGATTCAAAAAAGTAACTAATAATTTAACTTTCCTAACTCTTCTGTGTACCCTTTAAATATTCTAAGGAATACTTCTCTGCACATTTAATGATGTAAATATTAATAAGTATATTAGAAAGTTTGAGTACTTTTTTTCTGCAAATTATACCCATGATTTATTTTAGTTAACACTATTCAATTTTGTAAGAGGTATACTTTTACAAAACAACAAATAGAAGAAGAAAAATTTTAGAATTCCTACTCCTAGAATAAGAATGGATAATTTATTACCTGAATTGTCTTAAAAGAAACAGATCCATAATATGACATTCACATTTTTGCTTTTTAATTTTATGCACTTTTGCTTGCACCTCAGAAGTATGTAAATACTCCTATCCCAATTTTGCACAGCACTTAAGCACATGTTTCAACTTCAGATTGCTCTTTGAGATCTAAGTGCATGCATTAATAATTGAGTTAGAGGATAATGCCTTTAAAAGTAAGCACAGCATAATAGCTGATTCAGTAAAGAAAGCCAGATCAGATTATAATGCTTAGATAGCAGCTCTGCTCTCCTAAGTCTTTCCCAAATGTTGCCCCCCTAAATGTGCTCTGGACAAAACTACCTCATGAACATATTTATGATGGACCACTAAAATGATTTCAGGGACCTTTGAGCCCATATACATCATATTTGGGATAGCAGGTCCTTGACCTTGTCATTTATCTTTTATGACATACCTGGCAAGGTGCTTTTAGCTTGGAACTTCCCTTAAAGTTGCCTGAAGTACTCAAACAAATGACGCAGCCTGGAACACTGCCTTAGATACACCCCTGCATATATAGACAGATAAAGACTCAGAAGGAAAGATAAGACTAGGTGGTCTTGGTGTTTCCTAGAGGCTCTTTTATCCACAAATCTGGCAAGCCACAGGTATTATCTATTTCTTAGAAGAGTATAACAGAGGAAGACTCTCTCTACTCTTCCAAGAGACTGCCAGACATCATCTCTCTGCCAAGCAACCTCTTTCTTAGAGGACCCAGGTTGGGATTGTAATAAATGCTACTCAGAAATGCTCAATACCAGCTGCCTATGAATGAATTCCTTTCCAGGCTTTTGTATTTGAAAATGGGGAAAAGTACTGACTTCACAAGGACTTTCCCCAAGGCACTGAAAGAGAGGACGAGGGAATTGCCACACAGATTAGGCACAGCATTTGGCCAGGTGCATGGGAGCAAAATGCTGCGTGAGAGAGCAAGGGCAAAAATCATGGATCCCAAGGGAATCCGAGCTCTTGTGTGAGGCATTGGGGCTGGATTATGTCAGTGCTGCTCTGCTTAGAATGAATAGGGTAGGGACTGGCCCTGTCTCTGATTGTGCCACTGAATATGGTTAGAATCCTGGGTGGCAATCCTCTGTGAGACCACCTCTGAACTGACTGTGCTGTCACATTACATGGGGGGAGAGCATGTGGGAAGTCTGGTGCTTGGGAGTGTTTGTGTTGCTTTGTCAGAGGTTTTTAGGAGGCTGAGGCAACTGAAAGCATTAGTCCAGGTTGTCTGGAGCACTTGAGATTGTGCACAAAGTGTACCAAAAGGATCCTATCCATTAGTTTCCCAGCTCAGTTGCTTTTCTAGCACAGGGGGCTTGCTTGTGAGGCAGGACAGAAAGGGAAGGGCATTGCTGGAGATGCTGTAAGAGCCTAGATAACTTACAGTCATCTTGCACTTCATCTCATCTTATTTGCCCATGTGTGTTTATGGTAACAAATCAGTAAAGACCCTGCATGGACAAGATTTGCTGGAACGGACTAACCTTTGGGATGTGACTTGCCAGGGCTGATGTCCTGTCATCAGTAATAATGTGACACCTGGAGAGTGCAACAGCTCAGAAGTGGTTCTTTGCTTTTCATAGGAAAAATTCCAGAATTTCCATCATTGCATAATTGTCCATTTAGCATTTATTGGTGACGCTGTCACTTTAGACCTGCTGCCAGCCAGAAGTTGGGTTCTACAGGGATTAACTTTGTATAGAAGAGGGAGTATCTACTGAAGTCCAGTATTGTATGTAGGTCTGCAACTTTACAAAGAGCAGATAAGGAATCCTACATCCTGCTGTGCTGAGACAAAGCAAAACTGTTTACATGCTTACACTTTCAAAGGTTTGCTAACAATTTGGTTCAAAAGCTTTTCCTCTCTTATTTTACTCATAGTGAGTGTATCCCAGACTTTCCTATTGCTTCTCTGCTGTCTTTGTCAGCTCTTGCACTAACTGGTTCATAGAGGGAAATCTCTCTACTAATATATACCCTTCATGGGTTTCTGTTCTGGATTTTGACTGCTATTGTGACAGATAATTATAGCAGACTCAGCCCTACATCAAAAATTTTACAGCAGAAAGAAAAAGGATTTCAAAAGGAGGAAAGCAAGCAGGAGGGCCAGGAGAAAGACAGAGATGGTCTGATGCCTACAGCCATCCTACACTCATGCTTACTTGTCCTGTTTTCAACTACCTCAGAAACTACTTGGTTCTAGAAAAGGAACCTGTATTTTCTTCTTTAATGGTGAAAGTAAGAATGGCTGTTACACTTACCACTTACAGTGCTGTTTATTTCAAGCAGTAAAGCTACCTCACATTCTGTAAACACATTTCTTCATCATTGTTTTTTCTTCTGCTCTCATCTTTGTTAATCAACTGCTCTTTATGTAACGTGTACTGTAATGAAAATACATGACACAGGGTGCTGCCAGCCACAGATCATGAACCCTTTGGACCACTCATCTTGCACTTGCCAGTCAAGAAGCATTTTGCTTACTAATGTGCATTGTGTTTATTCTCCTTTCAATTAGAGTAACCAGGTAAGGTAATAGGTCATCTAGCAAATGTGGCAGCTGCAGGCAGTAATCATAGTCCCAGCACCTGCTCCCATGGCAACAGATGTGTTTACATTCACAAAAGCACACAGCATTTTCTTCCTTCCACGCAGTAGAGAAAAGGAAGGTTTTAGAACTACAGCTAAGGAGAGGAATTTACAAGGATAAACGTTTAAGCAAATGTTTGGAAGAAACAATGTTTGTGCTTTGGAGTGAAAACTTAAGAGAATGATGAGTTGTTAGGAAACAACAATTAAGCAACTTCACCTCCTGGACTCAGCATGTAGTAGGCATCTTTCAGAAGCAGATCTCATCCCCTCTAATCTGAACTGCTGAAGAGTAAAAGGAAGCATGAGAGATTCCAGAAGTTAGTGATCTAGAATTGTTTTTGTAGATGTGATGCCACTGTGGCTTCTGAGGCAGTATGATTATAAAATGCTTTGCAATTACTACTTTTTCAGAAGTTGCAAAATACTCCTTCAAAGATACTCTGGAAGAAAACGTCATCACTACCAGCTTTGGCTGTATTAGGGTTGAGATATGCCAGCTGCATCTGCTCATTACCAAAAGGCAGAGAGGAGATATGGGTGGAATTCAAAGGCTTGAGCTCTGTGCATACAGGGAAATTACAGGACCTTTTACTTTTCCTTGTCTTTGCAAGAACTTGGCATCCTCTGTTTTTCCTGCAGTAGATCCAAGGCAGCCAATACTTAAATGCTGCTTTCTTTTTTCTGCCCACACATACTCTGCATTTAAGCAGAAGTGTGACCTGACCATGCCAGGAACTTAGGGTAAAGATACATCTGATCATGTGAGTAGGTCAGGGAAAAGAGGTATTAAACAAGCATAGATGAAATTGCAGGAAAACTGCTGAAATGTAGCAGAGTCAACCTTGCTTAAATTCTCTGATGGAAAATGTGGGCATAAGAGACCCTTAAGTCTGAGAGATATTTCAGTCGGATTCTTTAAAAAAAAATATTCTCTGAATGAGCATCTCATGAAAACAGAAACAGACATTAAGAAAAAACAGTCCTGTGTTTATTAGACCTCTCTTTTCATTCCTAGAGACGTTCGTCACTTGTTTCTCTGGACTTCGGCTCTTGGTTGATTCAGAAAAATATTCCACTCATTAGAGCAATGTATTATGAACAAATAATTTATAAACACTTCTTCATCCATAAATGCCTTGACTGATGAAATAAGCAGTTAAGACTTTTCTGATGTTCTGTAATGAGCTGTGAATCCTCAAGGGAAAAATTGAAACAGTGCAGCTTAAGTTGAATACAGTTTCTCGTCACCATGTGTTGCTCAAACTTGGAGAACTATGAATTTGATAACTGGACTAAATTTGGCAGTTCTGAATCAGGACAGGTGACTGAACTAAAGTGTATGATCTGTTTATGGCTATAGGTTACCCCAAAATTATAAAACATGCAGACATTTTAGGATTTTGAAATTCTGCATCCTCATCTAATAAAGGAGGAAGAAATGGTATGTCCTCTCCATATATTTACCTGGTGGTAGCATTATGAGGGAAGATGCTAAAATGTCTTAGTTTAAAACCGTGATTTGTGATTTAAGCCCTGGTATTGCTATGAGATCCCCTCTGCAAATATGCAAATTCACTTATGCCCATGGATCTGTGCTGCAGCATTGGTCTCTGTCTGCAGAGATTTAATTGCCAGACTGTTTTATATTTACTGATTTGTTTATTCAGATAAAAACATTTATGATAGCCAAGTAGATAGAGTACTTCAATACAAGTAAGCATGTCAGGTTTCTACTCTTCAGAAGGTACCCTTGACTCTGCCACTGGTCTGCAAGGTAACCCAGTGCACACTTTTTTGGTTTTCTGCCTCTTTTTCAGTTTTCTCATGTGTGAAATAATATTAGTCTAGTTGGTATTTTTTTTAAGAAAACTCCATACACTGTAGAAATGTTTGACTTTCTTGCCCAAATTATCTCTAATTTTGAGGTTATCATGATAAAAATTGAGCTAATTTTTAGATTTCATTTCTGCTATCAAATGTGCGTTGCTGCAGCCCTTTAGAAGAGCTGCGATAGCCTTGGCTTAGTGACTGCTCATAAAATGTCAGTTAATTAGAAATAACATCAAATGAAAATTTTGAATGTGCTACCATAAGCAAAGGTAATAGAAGATCTTAATGTATCTATCAAAAGATTTCCTTTATGTTTTAATCACTTTGTAAATAGATTATTCTGGTGCAGTTTTATTTTAAGAAATATTCACTTTGAGCAGATTCAATTATTTCTGCTCACTTGAGATACACTGTTTCAGTGCAGTCCCAATAGGAATGATGTTACTGTACAATGAGGTACAAAAGTGGTTTATGTTATTTAGGGGGATTGAATCTGTTACCTTCTTCAGGCAAAGACTTAAAATGGGCCAAAATGTTTTTCTTACTATTCCCTGGCACATGGTGGACATTAGAGTAATCTGAACAGAGGCCCAAGAACCTACATTCTAACTAGTTTGTTTGATAAAAATTTAATAATTTTGTAAATTCTATGACTTCACCAGTTTAATTTTGGAACAGAAAAATTGTGATAAATTTAAGAAGTATTCTTCTAACATTTTCTAGATAAAATTTATATATAATTTCCTTTTTTTTTTATTCCAAAGCAAGATATTCTGAAGCAAATAATCAAATTAAAAATAACCAGATATGGAACGTGTTCCCTGGCAATGCAATTTTGTGTTTTGAATTCCAGTTGTGAATCAAGAATATGTCACATTTCAAAATGTTCTGTGAAAAAAAAATCTGCCCAAATTATTTATGTCTTACTCTCCTATTAGTTGGCCGCTTTAAGTAGTGTAACAAAGGGTACAGAAATAAAGGATAGTGGAAACATTTGCTTTCTGGTGTCTATTAAAAGACACTTTTAATATAAGCTAAAAAATCTGAAAAAAAAAAGGATTTTTTTGAAGCAATTAGTCCTATAAGGTGAATGAAAAGGTGATCCTTGCTTACCTTTTTTTTGGGGGAGTACAATCTTGCCAGACCAAGGGTGCCAGTGAATGCTGAAATGTACTGAGCAACATACTCTGAAGCTCCCAGATGACCAAATGAAGCAGATCAATGAAAAAAGGTGTTTCTAGTGCAGCTCTTCTATCAGAACTTACTTCATTTATTGGAATTTACACTGTTTATTTTTGTTTTCAGGATCTGTTTTTTCATGATATTTATAGTTTGTAAATCTGTGTAAACATGGAGAACCATTGCAGAAGAGAAATCCCAGAAGAAAAAAATCATAACCACAAACCCCGTAACACTTGCACAAGTGTCTCACCAATAATATTAACCCAGCCTTTTTTCTTCCAGCCCATGTTCAGTTACTCTAAGCATATTTCAAACAGGACATTTGGGTCATCTCCGAGTCAGATTAGCAATACAGACAGCTGAATGATTGATGCATGCAAAGCTATGTAGCAATTGAGTCATGCATCAACATTCTGTGACATCTGTGCTCAGTGTAATCCCATCATCATCATCATCTTTCTAATAATTTAAATAACTAACGAAGTATAATACTAAGAAAGCAATAAAATTCCCCTATTGTGACTCTGCTCAATATTCTCATGAGCAAGGTTGCACTTCAAACAGATCAAATAAGGGGCAGCACTCAGGTGAGGGCACAGGCCTTAAGACCCCGCTGCTCCTTACCTGCAGGGCCATCAAATGTTAAGGACAGTGGGACTGGCTAAGCTTGCCTTCCTGTGGAGGTCACCCTCATGCAATGAAATCCCCTCCAGGCCTGACAAGCTTGGGAAGGAGAAAAGATGGGTTTATTTAAAGTGAAGAAATAATAATAATAATAAAAAAAATTAAAAAATAATTTTTGCCCCTTCCTTCTGCAGCCCAAGCATTTATTTTAACTTGTGTGAGATTCAAGGTCCCTTTCAATAGTTTGTCAGTATTACTGTAAGCAAGCTAATAGGATCCAAGTTTTATCAAGGAATGTATTTAGTTTGTTTATTATCACTTTAAAAAAACATAAAAAAACCCCCTAAACTAGCCATCCACCAAACATGTTCTTGTTAAAAGTGGCATTTGCCCTATGTCTGGAAAAGACAATCTTGAACTGTGGCTTTTGGAGTCTCTACTGGAAATGACCTTTCCAAAGCCTTGTATCTCAGCTGCAACCTGAAGTTTTGCTTCTCTTCTTATCGTTGAAAAGATGTTCCACCTCAGGATAAGTCAGTACACATCTCCACTATGGTCATAAACCTGTGGGCGTATTTCATATCTCCCTTTTGACCTTTTCCTGTAAAGTTGCCCTGGAACCATGTACAGAAAGACCTCCATGAGATTTCGGAGACCAGCAGTGAGCAGAAAAAGTTTAGAGGAACAGGGAGAGATAGCTAAAGCATAGCAGCTGTGTCAGGTAGCCCCATGTATAGTGAAGGACCTAAGCAGACCCCAGGACACAGCTGGGTTGCTCTGTCATAGCCCTGATGTACACTGCATGGAGGCCTCCAGCAGCAAGAACCCTTCAGGGCACTTCCAGTGAAGTCTTACTGTCACCCATCCAGTTATTGGGAATTCGTTACTGGGAATCTACTCGTTTGTCATGGCTCTGAATGAAAGGTAAGGAAATATTATTAAAGTTCATAGCTTTCTCATTGAGTGCTCCAAACTGGTTGGTGGAAGGCAAGAAGAGTGGATGCCTGCATAGCCACTGATGGGGTGATTGTGCCATAGAATCATAGCATCATCAGGTTGGAAGAGACCCATCAGATAATTGAGTCCAACCATTCCTATCAAACACTAAACCATGTCCCTCAGGACCTCGTCTACTCGTAACTTAAACGCCTCCAGGGAAGGCGAATCAACCACCTCCCTGGGCTGCCTGTTCCAATGCCTAATGACCCTTTCTGTGAAAAACTTCCTCCTGATGTCTAGCCTAAATCTCCCCTGGTGGAGCTTGAGGCCATTCCCTCTTGTCCTGTCCCCTGTCACTTGAGAAAAGAGGCCAACTCCCTCCTCTCTACAACCTCCTTTCAGGTAGTTATAGAGAGTAATGAGGTCTCCCCTCAGCCTCCTCTTCTCCAGGCTAAAAACCTCCAGCTCTCTCAGCCGCTCCTCATAAGACCTGTTCTCCAGCCCCTTTACCAGCCTTTTTGCTCTTCTCTGGACTTGCTCCAGAGCCTCAACATCCTTCTTGTGCTGAGGGGCCCAGAACTGCACACAGTACTCAAGGAGCGGTCTCACCAGTGCCGAGTACAGAGGGAGAATAACCTCCCTGGACCTGCTGGTCACATGATTTCTGATACAAGCCAGGATGCCATTGGCCTTCTTGGCCACCTGGGCACACTGATGGCTCATGTTCAGTCGGCTGTCAACCAACACCCCCAGGTCCTTCTCCTCCAGGCAGCTTTCTAGACAGACCTCTCCTAGTCTGTAGCATTGCCTTGTTAGCAGTGTAGTGACATGACACACAAGCGTACTGTGAGCACTGTGCTTTGAGGGGCACCAGCACCTGGCAAACTTAGACCTTAGCCATGATATCAGGCTGCTGGCTCCTCAGAGCTAGGATACAAAGCTGCACATTTTCCTGCCTGGGGAGGTCAGGATTTTTAACACAGGTGTTTGAGGAATTCTGAACTTCCTGCTAAAAAGAAATGTATATAAGCTTCAGAAAAGAGAGTGAGGTTCAATGAGAATTTCTTATTGATCTAAGACAGAAAATGTCTGAGGGAGTTAACTGAACTGACATTAAAATGAAAACCACGCAGCCTTTCAGAAAACCTTATACTAACACTCAAGAAAGGAAAATTAGAGTCCAGCAAAACCAGCAGGCAGAACAACAAACAATACAGCACAAACATAAGAATTCCCTCAGAAACCACCTGCATGCAGAAAAGTAGAAATAATTTAATCACTTTCCAAGAGTATTCAAAAAACCATCATGCAGTGCTCAGTGTTAGGTTTATCATCTTTCTTGATTTTACAGAACCCCACAGACCTTTGCAGGAAACAGTATTCCCTTTAGTGCTTCTTGTATATTTATCTTAAATGCATTATCAATACACAATTCAGTTATAAGCCATCTATTTCCATGATGATATATTTCTTTTAAAACATCTGTTAATAAAATCTTTGTAGTGTGCAACTCTAATAAATATTAATTTAAAATTCTGACTAACCGGAATAGTATTTAACAAGTTTCAGTAACCTACCCAAGTCTACTACATTACAAAATATGTTTTTTTCAGCTGGTGTTGTTGAGATGGGATCAGATGTAATCTAAGTAACAGTTTTTAAGACATTAAAAGAGTCAGAATTTTAAGATGGCATGAGATTATTTCCTGATACATATTCTTGCTCATACAATCATTCCACATCCAGTTTTTAATCTTTCAGTCTTTTCACATTCCTGAATAACAAACATGTTTTTCTGAGACAGTGAAAGTTAAAAGTTTAGTGAAATTTTCAGGTTAAATGAATTTCATGTGTTCAAATAAAACCTTTAGGTCTTTTAAGAGGTAATATGCACTAGATAAATAAGGATCTTTTTCTTCTTAGAGTGCTATGTGTTTTCTATAAAAATTAGGTTTTTGATTAGACAGTTATTGCATTGTCATAACCCTGAGCACACAATAAATGTTTATTTTAATTTTCTAGCTACTTAAGTATGTCTTCCAGACATACTTAAGATTCCAATGTTATTCTGTTACTTAAGTAATTTTTGCCTTCATCATCATCTTCGTTGTCTTTAAAGGACCTAAAAATTACAGCTGAGGAATCCTCATCATAAGAATAAAACCAAATTCTAGCAACTAGAGAGCACTTTAAAATACTTACAACATCAGGGAAAAGAAATGATCCACTTATAAGGATGTCTCCATGTTCAACATATTAATGTAGACAGAAAACAATGTTTCTGATCCTTCTGAGTTTCGTAGCAAATGTGGAAAAACAATTGCAAATTTCTAAATATGAACTTTGAGACAAAGCAGAAATTCAGCTATGGTTCACTTTGCTACTATGCCTGTAGCATATCACATTGGCAACTAACAAGAAGAAAATATTAACTTTTCTTTAAGTCACATGGGTGGTGTTTTTTCAAAGTGAACATTTACATTATCAGCTGTAAATGGTGCTAGATCGTTGATTTTCAAACCATTTGCACATTTTTCACCTTCAGACAGCCCTAATGCAGGTTAGTTCCCATGTTAAAAGTAACTAAGCAGATAATGGATTTTTCTGCTTTCAACTGTACAGTTGAAGAAAAAAGTTCTTGGGAATATTTCAAAATTCTTGAAGTACAGAAATGTTCTTTCTGTCCAAGCTTTGAGGTTTGTTTGTTTGTTTGTTTGTTTGGGGGGTTTTTTGGTTATTGTAACAGGAGCTAGTGTGTTACTGAAAAACAAGAAGGTTTTGTCTTTTACTGGAATCTATCATCTCTGCTGAGGGTGAATTTCAGAAAGCAGGACAATGTAATTTCCTGTTGAAGTGTCCTGCATGAATAAATATATACTATTTCCTTTTTGCTTCTGTAAAAGCCAATTAATTTTCCATATTTCATTTTAGTAGATTTAATTTTATCTGTTGGTAGAACTGGGTATAAACCAAACCCAGGTGGCTTAAGGAAATGCTTGTTTTTTTAAAAGAAAGCAGGGACTGATTGGCTTTGGCAATGATCACCATCCCTGTGGTTAAAAATAAACCCATAAAGGAAGGGTAGATGAATGTAGGAAGTGTAGGAACTTATCTTGGATTTGCTGCTGTATCTATTGAAAAGATGCAGATTATCACCCAGACATCCTAAATTTACTTATTGTTAGAAGGGCAAAAATGAGGAGAAACATCACTGTTTCTCAAGCAGTAGCAGAACATTTGTACAATTTCATGAACTAAACGAGAATGGGTAAGAGCCCTTCATGATGATCTGAAATAATCACTGTGAATCTTGTGCTTCCTTAGGAGTTCACTGTTGCCTTTCTCTAAGCTTTTCTTTCTAGACTTAGAACTTTCAGGCACAAGAATCAGCTTTGATGTGATCTTACTCCTGCGAGGCCTGAGTAGTGTTGTAGGTACACACCACAAACGCAGACAAAAAACCCAGTAGGATGCTACTTTCTTCGTATAGCAAAAAGCACCCCATCTCTGAATTGCCTTAATACTTCACTGGTTCTATAAGTAAATACAAAGCAAACACATGATGAACATGTTTAAGAAACAAGTCAGAGATCCCAATGTCTATGAAGTGTTAGTGAGAAAACTTGAGCCAGACTCCTTGTGGTGCTGCACAGTGGGAGAACAGGAGAATCAGGGGAGGCTTTGACTAGATAGAAGATAATTTTTTTCTGCTGTGAGGACAGTCAATGAATGGAACAGGTTGCCCAGGGAGCTTGTGGGATCTCTGTCCTTGAAGGTTTTCAGGATACCACTGCATAACTGTAGCTGATGGCCATGCTCTATGTTTAAGGTTACTTTCCACATAAAATTATTTGTACCTCAGCTTCACTTTTAGCATTTCTTCTCAGCTTTTCCTGTTTCTGTTTCAGTTGTTTTTTTGGAAATCCCAGTCTGGTTGCATTGTTGTTACAGAGCTGGATTTTGCCTTATGTTTTTAAGAAAACTATGCTAGATGAACAAACACAACCAGATTTATGAGAAATATGAACAAATCTGTCACCAAATGTAAAGCTTCTTCAATTCTTTTTTAATGTCTTGAGAAACACTTTTTATCATAACAAGATGAAAGTATTGTGTAAGGGATTGTGTACTTGTGCATGATGCCTGTGAAAATGCTACCAGACTGCTTGTCAGAGCGGAAATGCTAGGGTTATTCAAAGCCCCTGCAACACATAAAAATGCTATTGTTGCTCTAATTTACATCAGGACAATGTTCCTGTTACTGATGGCATGAACAAGATGGGACATGAATTGGCTGTTTGACATTGACTGAGCATGAAGGCTATCTCAGACTTGCTTTTCCAAGCTCAGAAAGACACTTATGACCCTAAGTTGCTCATCTCAAGCACAGATACTTTCTGGTTGGTCCCTTGGTTTCAGCCCTAATAGTTCTTGCCTTCCTTCTATTTTGAGAGACTGCATTGCTTGGATACTAACACTGTATTTCTTTTGAATTTAATCTACCAAAATGGAAGAGAGCTGATTTGTTGAGCACAATTGCTTTCTCAGGCTAAGGACGTTAAGCCTTTACAACAAGCTGTATAGGTTACAAACATTTTAAAGAATGTAACTTTGTTATGGGGAAGGGACATAAAACGGTCAGATTTGAAATATTTACAGCTGAAGGGAGTGTAGAATGGGTAATCAGCTTTCTGTGAGTATTTGGTATAAGATCAAATTATAGAGATGTTAATGGCACCCTTTATGGTACTAGAAAATTTCCTGTTACCTTCTGAAGCAGGACTTTGCCTTCCTTCTTGGCAGACTTCTTCCATCTCTGTTCTTTCACATTTCCAAAGTGTCAATGACTTGCGGATGGACAAATAAATTCTGAGTTAAATTACATCCAGTGTTGGACTGAGGCATATTACTCAATGCTTTCTTTCTGCCACCATTAAATTTATAGCATTTTTAAAAAACCATTTAGGGGCTGAAACTTTCTGCTCTTGGTATGTTTCTGAGAGATTTTCTGGAGAGTTTGATCAAAAAAGATTTGATTCATTTTAAGAATGAAAAGCAAAAATAGATTTTTTTCCAAATTATTTTGAATAGTAGTGTTATTTCAAGTATTAATATCAGAAATTCAAAGATTAACAGAGTCAAGCTGAGCAAATTTTCTCTTTCTCACTAAGCAAATCCATCCAAAGTTGTTGATAATCACTATTTGCAAAGGTATAACACATCTGTCTTATACGTATTTCTTGATCTTGATTAGTCTACTGAACCATCTTTTAATTCTCTCATCTGAATAATGGCAAAACAGGTTTTCCTTTTACAGGACTTGTTTTTCCTCATCTGACCAGTTTTTACACTAAGGTAGGAGCATTTTACGGAAAACAAGGATAAAAGGTGTTATTCTCATATCATGTTTTTTATCTGTGATATTTAAATTAAATCAGCTTTCTGCAGAATGGGTATACCTATCCTTACATTTATAGTTGGGGTTCAGGTTGAATTATATTAGTTGCTCAAATGCTTCTGGAAACTGAAGACAGAGATAAGCCAGACTAGGTAGACCTAGTACTTGAAAAACATACGGTCCTCACTTCCCTACAATAAGAAAATTTTATGGTTGTTTCAATCATCTACTATTATTATGGTTGCTAATGAAACATCCAGACATCATTAAGCCTTCAAAGTAGCCATTTAATATAATATCATATAACATTTCATTATTACAAAACTCTTCAGAACTTCCTATATGACTGGTAGATAATAAGTATTAGACCAAGAGGAAGATGGCAAATGCTGTTTTGATTTGACTTGTTTTTCTGAATTAATTAATGAATCAAGTTGGAATTTACATGGACAAAGAGGTGGCCTTGACCAATAAAACCCATTTAATGACTCAGTACCTTCTTTGTGCTCCATCTATCTGACACTGATTTATAAGTAGAGCTTGTAGAGAGCTGTTGCTAGGGGACAGTACTTTGGTAGGTCCACATTAAAGCAATACTCCTGAAGAAGAGAAGTAATTTACATATTTCAAGTGCTCCCAGCAAAAAATATTCAATAAAGCTTCAATAAGTTATAAAAGGGAACAAACATAATCATTTATATCGATAACAACCCTTATGCCAAAGAGAAAAAAGGAATTCAAGCCAAACTATTTGGACTAGACGCTACTTGCTTGTACCCTGGCAGATGACCTGAGTGATTTTTTTATTTCATTAAGTTCCTCCCAATTTATGCCCCATAACCAAGATCAGAATACCTGCAATGGACTTGACCTGACAAATACGTTAGCCTCCTTTCATCAAACACAGAGTAAAGGCCATAGAAAGGAAGACAGCTTTATCAAGACCACCTTTTCTAGTCCCATGAGTAGGCAATTGCTTTCTGAGTTGTTGCCCTGGAGAGGAGTCTACCCTACTGAGAAGAAGAACCCTTGCTATGTGAATATGCTTTTTTAGCTTTTTAGTTCCTCATTACTTTTTGCCTTTTAAACTTCTCCACATATATAAATGCATCTGAAACCTTCTTTGTGCTTAGCTTTTTGATATATCAATTTCAAAAAAATATGGATAGCTGACAGTGAAAACTCCTCAAATTCTCTCCACTCTCAGTTTCTAAAAGATTATTATTGCAGCACTTAAGGGTTCATTACTTTCTCTCTTTCTTTCTTTCTTAAAACACACATTTCATAGGTGAGGCTGTTTTTCCATGAATGTTCCTCAGAGTTTATGACTTTTTCCAGAATTAGGACTGCATTGAGAACAACAAGTTCTTTTTGGCTAGATGGCTGTCAAATTGATGTGAAAATGCTCCCTCTAGATGGGATGGATGTATAAGGCCATGTAAACAATTCCCTATGTTCTTAAGAGGTTTAGAAGAGTGTGAGACCAACATTTATTATGATTCTTCCTCTCTTACTCTGATACATAATCAGAACAGATTAGATTAAACCAGTTCCAGGAAAGAGTTTTTTTTCAGCTGACATCTGGACAAAGACACACTAGTGACTCTAAGCAGGTCAGTGTGGCATTCAAACCCCAACAGAATAAAAAAACTACTGCAGAGTCTGCAATGAAGTCTGCATTGAATTTATAATGCGTGACAAAATCTGTCTCAGCAAAGGTTTTGTAGAGGGCAAGTGAAATTTATCACAGATTATATGTTGTGTTATACAGGAGGCATATACAAAGGCCCCAGATGGTTTCAGGATCCTGTTTTATTAGACTGCTTTGATATGCACATGCACAGGCAATTCCCTCCCTGTACAGTCTTAACTATAAAGCAAAACCAATGGATAAAATTGGGAAAGTGATTTCTAATAAAACACATAAAGCAGATCTTTAGCAGAACTGAAAACTGGACTTAATCTTTCTATATCTTAGTTCAGTGCTTTAACTATCATCTCTAGAAGAGTGTGTACAAATATTTATTGCTCATTTATTTTTGAAATGCTCTCTGCCTGCACTATACAGACATGACTTCCTGGAATCTACTCTGAAGCATAAAATGTGACCGTTCTGCCTACAAAGAAAGTGAAAAGAAATCCAATACTGAAAATGAGACTGAATTCTTGATTCCATCTTTTCCTTCTCAGTTTTTTTTTTTTTTGTCTAGACTATTTTTTTGCTCAAATTCTAAGTTACAGGTTTAGGAGACATGGATTTTTTTTTTCATATAGTCATCTTTATAGCAGCTTTGTAGAATAAAGTAGTTTACAGAAGCCAAAAGAAATGTGAAAATTAAGATGTCCATGGGGAAATGTTATAAAGACATCAGTTAAAGACTTAATGCTACTTTTCAGAAAGAGCATAAATCTAAATTTCTCTGGTAAGATATATTAAGTATGATATTGTTCATTGTGTATGGTTGCTGCCATTTCGCATCAGTAACTTTCACTGTTTATAGCAAATCTTTTCGTGTACTTTCAGAAATGTTTTGCAGGACATACGCTCCAGTATAGACCCATAATGCCTCTTTATGGATCAGTGGATTTCAGTCATGATAGCCATTGTACAGAGAAGCAGCGTGACCTTTCTAAGAACTACACTTTGGGAAAAAAGAGAGGGACTTTTTCCTACTGCAAAGTAGACATCAAGATGTTCATCTGAATTGATGACAGCACTTCCGGATTTTATGGATCTCTATGGATTGTTATTCTGAAATAAAACTAAATTACAAGAATTATGGTTTGTGTCGAACATGTATGTGACACCTGCCTTCCTTTCCCTACTGCCTGAAGGCCCATTGCCCCTTTACAACTTGAGGCCATAGAGCAGTGCCCAGTGAGGAAAACGTGAAGATATTAGTCTTGGTTTCTCTGACCAGATTATTCCAGCAACAGACAGAATGACACTGTCATGAAAAAACCTTTAAATGGAAGGTAAAGAGGTGGGGGAATCTCACAATCACTGTTGAAGATGTCAGAGTGCGTATAGTAGGTGAACAACTGCTTAAAAGCATGGATCAAGTAAACATTGTGCATTGGGCCCCTGGTTTATATTTCTGTCATTTCTAGCACACTGTCATGTGCTGAGCCTGCCAGGCTCATTCATAAGGGTGAATGTAAAGGAATTACACAAACATATAGGGATAAAATAAGAAACCATGAGCACCAAATGAGGTGCAAGTAGCAAGGGACATAACAGGTCATGAAGGTTTCAGTGAATACATTAGAAATTAGAGGTAAAACAAGAAAAGAGATTGAACAAGAGGTTCTACAGAGAATTGTTTGTTTCCACCAGAGAAAGCAGAATTATTTGCTTTCATCCTCAGATTGTGCTCGATACTTTAACAAATTAATTTTAATGAGATGTTTGGAATGCAGGCTGGAGCAGAGAACAGAACAGTTCAGGGAATCTTTATGTAAGATTGGTACATTCAAGTTCTCAGAGTTTGATGAAATTTACCCCAAGAAATGAGGCAAAGTAATCTGAATGATTGGGGATTTTCTCTGGGAAGCTGCAGACGAGAGACATCCTAGAAGACTACAGAAAACCAAATATTTTTAATTTGCTTTTGGCTTTGTTGTGGTGTTTTTTTTTTTTTTTTGTTAGGAACCAAGGAGTTACAGATCAAAANCGGCGATTCTGTGATTCTGTGATTCTGTGATTCTGTGATACCTACGCAATTTAAAGGCTGTAAAAATGCCCAACAAGGAACTGTCAAGAACAGATCAGATCAACTTTATGTGATTACTTTCTTTGAGAAGAATGACTGCCTAGCATAGAAAGGAAAAGTAGTAGATGTATCTGTAAATTAACTCATAAAATTTTTAGCAATTTTTCCAGCATTAGAATCTGACAATTTGAGGAAAAGTGGGCTGCATGTAATTGCCCTCAGGTACCTATATAAAAAGTTGAAAACTTGGTTATTAATGGATCCTCATCAAAAATGGAGGACATACTGAGTACATTTCCTCAAGAACTTGTGTTTGGACAAATTCTACTTGCTATGTTCATGGAAAACACAAAATAGAATGGAAACTATATCTTTTAGTTGTGGCTTGTACAAAGCTGAAAGGAGTTTTAAGTATATTGGGAAATATGCTGAAAATATTACAGGGAGTTTGGAGAGTTGGTCAGATACCCAAAAGGCCACATTTAAATATTTATGAACCAAAGCTCTGTACCTAAGAAAAAAGACAGGGAACTGAAATTTGAAACTGGATATTTTGACATGAAGAAAGCAATCACTACAGTGGAAAAAGACAGAGTAGGAAAGTAGTTTTTATGTTGAATTCATGACACTGAAGCCTGTACACACAGCTAGTTATGTTCCTCACTGAACTCCAGAGAAGCCCTGGTAGGTATACTATCTCTATTCTGTGAACAGCATTCTTAAGGTGAAGAAAAAGTAAAGAGAATCCAGTTGTGTGAATGATGAAGGTTTTAGAAAGCATGAATTATGAGGGAACTGGCTTGCCGGGTCATAGCTGAGAGTGACTCATTTATGTGTAGTTATAATATCAATGATCACCAATAGTTTTCCAAGAACAGACAAAATCCATTTGTTTTTCAGGATAGGTAACTATGGGTGAAAAATTTGAGTAGGATGATGAAGGAGCAGAATGGATAACCCGAAGATACTGAGAAACCACTTTCTTTAAAGTCTTTAAGATTTTTAAAATCTTATTTTTAATCTTTGTAAACTGTTACACACTTAGAGGATGTTGTGCTTTTATTTTGATTTTTAAAAGCAAGAATTTTGGGGTACTTAATCAAAAAGCTCTGAAGACGAACCATTTTAATCTTGTATTATGAATTTCCATACTAGACTCTGATATGGTAATTTTTTGGAAATTGGAATAACTAAATTAATTGTTAGCAGAATTCAGAGCAACTAGGTGATAGAAAAAGAAAGAGGAAGACAATTTAACCTTTATTAGAACACCAAATCATAAGGTGCTGTTTTGTCTGGTCACAAACAAAGAACAGTAATGAATTGAATGTCTTAATTGCACTTAAATGATTGAATAATCTTCAGCTGTCAAGCTACATGCTTTGTGAAAGTTCCAATGTGAATTCTTAAATTTTCCAACCAGGAAGAAAAAACCCTTTTACTTACAATGAACTAATGATTGGTTGACAATTTAATTAGGCAGCAAGGAATTTCTAAAGCGGAAGTGAGGTACAGAAGTCTGTTTCTCTGTATTGAAAATTACTGCTTTGAATTAAATCAGAAGAAACAGTATAACCACACTTATTAGGTGTCTCGCACCACATATTCTAAATAGGTTGTTGGTGGATACAGTGAGGGAGACTGTTAAAATTTGGTCTTAAACTAAATTGAATAGAGCTTTTCTTCTATATATGTCACTTGACTCTATAAATCTTTGTCCATTTTGACCCTTTTCAAAAACCAACATCTTTTATTTGCCATAACTTTTTCTCTGCTTTGGCTATGTAAAGTTAGTTGGTTAATATCCTACCATTTCATTTTTGTGGCATCTGATTTTTAAAGGAGAGTCCTGAAACAGACTTTCAGTCCTCAGGATAGCTCAGGAGATAACACAAGAGATAATAACACCAGAGATAAGGAAGTATTACAGTTATCAGCATTGACTAGGAAAGCTTGGCCTTAAACCATTAGTTAGAAGAAAGAAAAGCTGAATTCTTGGAGTCCCAAGATGATGTAGAAGAATGATAGTTAGATCTGAGAAAAAGGAGTAAATCACTTTAAATAAGCCATATAAAATTGTTATCAGTATTTCTCTCAGAGAATTGAAATAAACAATCTCTTCTGTCCTAATATAATTATGAATCACAAATCAAATAAATGCTAGCTAAAATATATGGAGATTTCTTTCTGAATACAAAGGCATCTGAGGAAAGGTAAAATGAGATGGTGGCGAAAATTCATTTTGCTTCTCAGTAAAACCACCTGGTGTATTTACCAGTCACAGAGGAAATACTTGTTGATAGATTCTTCCCCTGCTCTTCTCAACTGCGAGACTAGCTTTTCATTTTCAAAATATGCATGTATTTTCTCAAACTGCCAAAAGCAAACAGTAATGTCCTTATAGAATCTCCAGATAATAAAAACATCTCGATTTGGGATATCAGCTAATTGCTTTGTGAAGTGCATTTCTAAACTGGAATATGAGTTCAAACTTGAATGTGACTCTCAATGCTAAAATTCCTCATGTACATGAAGTTCGACTTCTGCTTATTCCCTAAAATACCTCACTACCTCAGCAGCCTATTGCCTAAAGCTCATGGCTGTGCCACCCAGGTATACAATAGAGTTTTCCTCTCAATTTTGTTGAGCCAGGAAAGATGTTCAAGCATCCTAAGTTGTGCCCAAACTGAAACCAGAGTAGTATGTGGGTTTGGTTTTTTTTTACAAAGTGAATATATTAACAGTTCTTAGAACAAGGACTAGGAAATTTCTTCTTGAAAGTGAAAATAACTGGAAATTAATTTATCAAATTAATTACTTTAAAGCTCCTCTTGCTTTTTGCTTCACTGATGAAACTTGTGAATTATCGATTGTAATGGACACTATTTTTTTCAATAGGGAATTTCATGTTCTCTGGAGCTCTGAACCCAGGTCAGCTCATTTCATGAAGGTTGCTAAACAATTATCCAACATGATGTTCTGCTTTATACTACCTTGAATTGGATTTAAACTAGTGACCTACACAGGAAAGCTTTGCTAAGTTGCTGCTAGTTTTCCTTTTAGTGTTTTGTTCCTTCTTCACAAGTAGCTGATATTTTTTCAAATCAAACATTTAATTGACAGATCCTTAGACATAAACACATTCAATTGCCTTTAAAATGTAGACACAGCTTTGTGTATAAAGCTTGTCCTTTGCTTTACACTTCGGACAAAGAACATAGAAGCACACTGAATATTAACCCTTCCTCCAAAATCGAACTTTTTTTTTTTTCAGTCAAAAATGACAGTACGGAGACTGAAGTCCATTTCTGTTAAAAACAGGTACATCTCCACATGTTTTGCTAGCACTGAAAATTTCCAGATGGCACTAGACACTCTCATGGTCTGGCTCACTGTGTCTGGGAATCTATAGCACAAGCTGAAGAAAATGTCTATTTGCACCTATGGTACAGCTGAAAATGATTCTAGGAACATCAGGAAGGTGGATCAGTTCTGCACTGTGTTTTTTTGCTTGAGATTTTTGGCATAGATTTTCAGAGCATATACAAACAACCTGAAGTCCTGTCAAAACACTAAAACCTTCTTTAAATCAATTTTGTGATCTGGAAAGCCAGGATTTTTGTTTAAACTTTTTAAATAAAGCATGTCTTCAAATAAAATCACCACCAAGAAGATACATATAACTAACACGAAAATCAAATTTTGTAGAGAATGCCATCAGAGGATTCCATCTTGCATATTTCTTCATGATATATATCTTGGATTAACATTTTGCTGACTTTGTCATGATACTCCTCTTAATGACTATGCTCATACTATAGATGCATCTATAATGTCTATACGATTTCTGTGCAATTTGTTCAAAGAAGCAGATATGAGGAAATTTCACTTGAAAATTGAATTAAAATTGTATGTTTCACAGTTTGTTTCAGTGAGCTAGCACATCTGACTACCTCTTTCCTTTCAATAAGTAATTTTTGAAGATGGAAAGTTTTGAATATTTTATACTTTAATGCCTCAGACCTTATTATTAGTTACAGCCCGAAGAGGGACATAACACATACAGAAGAAGGGAATTTTGCTGAATGGAAGGGACTTACAACTGTGTGAAGTCACTGTTAGCAAGGTGACAAGTAATGCCACTGGAAAGGTTGCAGAGATGGTCAGCAGTAGTTACTAGATAAGACGTGGGAAAATGTATTCATGCTGTAAATAGTATTTCAGGCACTGAAGAGATCTGCATACAAATAAGCTCAATTTAGAAGAATTTTAAAGAGCAATTGTAGTGTTGTTTCTTTCAGGTTAGTCATGCATTAATGAACAGTATGAAGACGGACTTCATAGTAAAATTGTGGTTGGGTTATTTCTCTGCAATTAGGATATGGGCTCCTAATGGGCCAGAATTAAGTTAGGATCCAAGGAGCTTGTTATCCACTGCACTTCTTGCATACTCTGCTGCTGGCAATAGAGAAACCTCAGCAACATAACCCCACAGAAAAGAAAATGTCTCAGATGGCAAAGGCCTCACACCACACTCCTCCATTACCAGTGGGGAGAACAGGTAGTTAATAGTTGGACATCAGACTCATTCTGTTTTGAGGAGATGTTAGCACCAAAGAATGATCCATGGGATGGTGCCTGCATAGCGGAAGAAGCACCAAAGCAATCTGCCTTTCTTGTCCTTGTCCAAAGAGGTTCTACAGGCAGTATGTAAAAACCTCTCCAACCTCCTTTTGATTCTTGTGTCATTTTATAACCAATAGGTTTACTTTACATAGTGCTCAGTTTAAGCAAGATCAGATATTTACATGAACCTCATGCTTGAAGACCCTAACACTGCTCCTGATTGCACTTTGACTACAACGAGACATGAGGAGTGAAAGTCCAGATTCCACCAAATACTTGGAAGAATCCAGTGGATAGATGTCGAGTTTTGAAATAACATCTAGGAGAGAAAAATATTCTTAAAAAAATTAATTATTGTTGAAAGCAACCTGCAGCTTGAACCAACTCCCTTATTTGATGAAATTTAGCTTCTTTTGACTGACATTGTCTCTTCTTAGCTTCTCCATCACTTATTTTGTGTTGCAGGAATGCTTAAGTCTGTGACTGAATCATAGCAATTTTCTCACTTAGCACAAACTGAGTTTTGTCCCTTTTATAATTTTGGCCTAGCTTATGGTTTGTGGAGTCTTTACTGGTTACCTCCAGTTACATACTGTTCTTGCTTATGTTGGATATTGGTATGAAGAATGACTTCAATAGAGAAATGGCTTCTGTGAGCTCTTAGACTCAATCTCCTAACACAGTGAAGCATAAGACAGGATATATTTCTCACACTGAAAAATAAGAGATAATACTTTCCTGCAGTGTTCTCTCCTTTGGTTTATGCTCCTTGGGTGAAAACGGGTTGACTTCAGTCAGCAGATTTACTCAGGGTCTGCCTTTACCAAAAGATATTTCTTTCCTCCCAGTTTTGTGTCTCTAGCAGACTTGCTGAGGGCATGCTTTACGCTATTATCTAGATCATTAATGATGTTAAACAGGATGTGTTTATTAATAAAGCAAATAATTATTTTTCCTATTCAAACTGCACCTAGGAAAGCAAAAGTTGTATAAACAGGTCATAAGGGTATTTCTATAAGTCTGCCAGTAAAAACAGTGATAACTTTTGTGTATTTCTTTTACAATTCATGAGATTTAATGATGGAGGGATAAGACTGTTTTTAATTGAACTCTTCTCTCTCTCAAACCTATTTAAAATCTGGTTCAGAATCACACAGAAGATTTGCTACTATACACAGCTGAAGCTTGGGAAAATGTGGGAATCAAAGATTTTCTGAAATACAGTCATTTATATAATTATTTTTGATGAGTTCTTTTGGATGAGGAATTGGAATCTCTTAGGCTAGATGGCAGGCATTTTGTCTAGAGATAGACCTTGTTCATGAGCTTCATGCATACTTCTAGCTTGCTGGACATGAAATGGTGAATACTTGATCCATTATATAGCATGATTTTTTCAGGAAATTCCTACCTCTAGTATTTGCATAAGAAGGAAAGAACCAGGTAGTTAAACAGTTCTTTTCCTTATTTCTTCAGATCTGTTAATACAAATTAGAGCCTAGATCACAACCTAAAGTTCGTCCATTGTATACTAATCATAGCTAGGAATCATGGCAAACATAGTCAGAATTTTTTTGCTAATAACTGTTTTGAGGATGTAATTTACTGTATTTAAGTCTTTCTTTAATTTTCTAATTCAGAAGTTAATTTACCATATTAACTTCTATGATTTTAGAATGGATCTGTTTTCTTCCAGTAAAAAAGTGCAAACCTTGACTACACGGTATCAAAACAAATCAACACAATTTTTTTCCAGCTGCCGGCTCCAAGCTGAATGTTGAATGTAGATTCCTGAAGAAAAAACTTAAAAATCTATCTTGTTCAATTTTCTTTCAACAGGGAAAAAAGAGAATATGTCTCAACGTGCACATTTGTCCTCAGGTAACTACATAAACGAGTTCATATACCTTTTAATGTTTTAGACAAAATTTCATTGAAAAGGCCTTTCTGTCATGCAGTCAATGCTTCTGTTTAAGACTGCAAAAATACATTTTAATGAAAACACAGAAAATAAGAAAATCCATTGTAAAGGCAAAGTGTAAATTTTTCTTGTACACATTTAGTTCCACAAGATCAAACTTTCTGTTACAATTCTGTTTGGAAATACTTTTAAAGATTTTTTTTTGACAAATTCTAATTAAGAACCAGTTTGTGGTTAATAACCAGATTTTTTTGCAAACCAGTTTCTAACTTTGAAGAATTTCTATAAAAATCTTCTACTTTTTATTTAGGAACCTGTGGGATTTTTTTCCCCCAGTAAGCAGAACAAAATCAGTACAAAAGGATGATTCTCTCCAAATAGATCAGATTTCTTTATGGTTGGTGAGCTAAGTAGTCAAACAAGGGGAGTTAAGTAAACTAGTAGTGTTCGCGGTACAGTATTTATGCTGTGTTATCTAGGCTAAAAATCCTGAAGTTAATGTTTATTCAAATGGTCTGAATTTGTCAACATAAACTACTGAATTTGTACTATTTTAACAGCAAGAGTACAGAAAATGAAAGATGCGATATATTGCCAAAATATTGAACAGGTCACACAAATATATTTGCAAAATTAATATTTTACAACCTTGATAAAAAAAAAAATTCCCTCCCTTAAACTTTTTAATTTACTCATCAATTTTCTTCTGGTGTTATTCTGACTTGATTAATGAAAATATTTATCTCTGAAGACCCAACTATAAACAATCCAAAGTCATATTAATATGGGGAATCTTGCTTTTACCACAGAGAATTAGATATTAATCTTGTGTAAGTTGGTCTAGTATTTTTTTTAAGTGAACCTGAGCAATTATCTCTCTGCGTTATGAGCTCATTTAGCATGTAAGCGTGACTTGAGATGGCAGATTTGGCAGCAAGTAATATTAAATCATTTAAGGCCAGATTCTCTGCAAAATTAAACTGATACAGTAAAACTTGCACACTAAACCAGAAAAATACTTTCAAGTTTGAATATAATGTTGTGAACACTTGCTATTTGTAAACGTAAGTGTCCTCTTTCCAAGCATAGTGCATACAGAATAAGAGAACCTTAGCCATATAGAAAATTCCTTAGCCATATAGAAAATTGTGGACACAATGAAAATGTAAGTGATTGCACAGGGCAAGGTCTAGAAATATGTAACTGACCAGGAAATAGAGTTTGATAGTAAATTGAGTGCTCTTACAAAAACAAATGGATAATAAGAATATATGAACTATTTAGAAAATAAACTTATAAACTGTATTTCGATAGACCGAACTATCTGGGTGATTCAGAGAGGTCACCTAGGGTCTTCCTGGAGTTATTGCCTCTTCCTTCTGTGATATAGGGAAAAAACAAACATAATTTGATAGATTTCTTTTTTCTTGTTAAGTTCATGTAGTATACTTCTTTTTTTGTTGGACATTCTTATGATCTCACTTCTCTTGTCCTTCCTGTTGTATTTCAACACAGGCAAGTCTGATGTAGCTCTGTTTCTTGAGTGATGAGAAAAAAACAGGTGAGCTGAAAGAAGTGTGCTTCACAGTTTGACCAATAGCATATAATTTGCAATTTTAAATTTCATAACTTTTAAAGTGTTTTTGCAGCATTATGTGAAATTAAAAATGTTAGTCTACCTGATAAAAAGTTCATAATTTCACTAAAAAGTATGATTTTTAAAAATGTAATAGTGTACAACATGAACTTGCAAATGTCCATGAGAAGACTTAATTAGCAAAGGAAACAAAATATAACTCTAGAATTGCAAACTTACTGGAAATGTAAAGCATCTCTAAAGTCTGCATTAATGGACATGGAAGCAAGAGATCTTTTCCCATTAAATAAGGGAGTTTTGAAACTTGCTAGATCCACTTCGTTAGAACTTTACATAACAGGCAACCCCATCTTCGATTACCAATCACCCGCTATATAAGATGTCAGAGCCTTAGTAGCAACAACAATGAATAAGGCTGTACAATCCACAATTCCCCATGGTAGCATTGGGAAAGTGACAGGTGCAAAACTCTATCAACCAGGCTTTTACTCCACTCCAACAAAACTTGCTAGTTAGCCTTTACAGCATCACCAGATTGCTCATATTGCAGTTGGTTAGCAATCTATCAGTAGTAATTGCTTGTTATAAGTTCTCAGTTGTAATACATTTTTCATTGATTAAAATGGTGTTAAAATGAAATAAAATAAATTATTAATTAAAATAGCCTGTAAATGGTACGTACAAATGATAATTTTATGGATATATTCTTTCTAACACTGATAAAATAAGCTGTTATGAGACTCACTTTAAAATAATAATTCACTTAAGTGGACAACTTGATATTATCAGATGCTGAAATTGTATGCTGCAGTTTTGCTGATACTACTTTCAACACAGAACTGTAGAACTATTTTTTATTTTCTTTTTCTCATAATATTGATTATTGAAGCTGGACTTGTATAATACATGACCCTGCAAAACATTTGACTGAGTGTAGAAACACTTGTGTATCTTGAAGCTTCAAGTCTTTGTTTATTTGTTCTTTGATCAGACGCACTCCTACTCTGAAAAGGAGATTGGCTTGTGATATTATCATTCCTTGTAAACACAGCAATTCATTATGGAAGAGACCACTGTCAGGTAATATGGAAATGTAGCTCCTCTACTAATATTACTGTCTCATGTCTCCTTCTTCCTGCTATCATTCTTGTTCCTTTTGGAAGTAATGGGTAACAGAATTCTTGCATACTCTTAGGCTACATTCTTCTACATCTCCCAAAAAACTCACAGTCTGCTATGAATCAATCTCCCTCTACTTGTCCTTCATCTCCTTCTGTGATGCCAGAAGTTTTGTGTGTTTAATGTCACTCCCTCTCTTTGAGCTGTTCCTCCCATTCCTTTCCAGGACATTCATTTTCCCCATGGCAGACTGGTCTCTGAATTCAATATAACTCAGAAGAGTTCTTCGCTCCTGGTTTCTCATGTGCAGTGCCCTCATTCTCTGCGTCCAGAACTGTCTGTGTGTCTTCACTGCCCCAATCTCATCATGAAGTCTTCATTTTCCATTCTCTGTTGTTAATTGAAGTTGTTTGGGATGTCTGTAGTTTTAAATTTTAATAGGAAGTGAAGATGGAGCAGGCATAGGAGTTTTGTTTTACCCTAGAAGTGCATGAACGACTGTCCATCACTTCTTTGGTCAGAAATTAGGAGAGTGAAACTAGCTGGTTTTTCATTGCTTTGCTTCCCCATTTCTCTCTTTAATGTTTGCAACTGTCACAAAAAAAATCAGAGTTCTCCTTGGTGATGCCATGAAAACACTACAAAATTTCAGAATGGGCCAGCTGCAGCATTCAGCATTTATCATGGTACAAAGAAATGCCAGACAGGTAGCATGTGAAACATTACCCCAGTCAGCCAAAAGGATGGACGTTACTTTGTCCTCTGAAAGTCTTCCATTAAGGTAATTTGTCTTTAGCTAGCCTTGCTCTAAGGGAATATTAAAAATGTACTTTAAGTCTGCAAAGACTGACTGCTTTGTATGTAGATGACACATATTTATGAAAAATTGAGAGGCATCTTCCCCATAACATTTGTGGTTCTGCTAAATTTATTTAAGTTAATTTTAAGACATATGATGAATGATTAAAAACAGCAAGTCATGTGTTGATAAAGATCACACCCTGTTTAACCCATGTTTGCTAAAACTGCTGTTCAAATGAACATTTGGAATTTATTTTATCTACTTATTAAAACAGTTAGTGGATAGACGATGGAGTGAGATGTAAAACAGGCTTAAAATTAAATAGATTTATCAATCCTAAATCTTAGATAGAGGAATTTTTGTAGGTTTCTAAAATGATGTTTACTGATTTAATTAAATACCTGTCACATATTTCTCCTTTGCAGTTACTTTTGAATGTACAATGTATACAAAAAGATGACTTTTTTTGGTTGGGAAATCTACAATCTGCAAGAAAAAACATAAAAAATACTCAAATTTTCTGTTTCCCTGAAGTGTTGTAGCACAATCATTAAATGTCAGTCTACCAAAATTCTTTTCTTTTTCTCAATTAATCTTGCATTAAGGATCATAAAAAATGTGGTCAAGGGATTTTAGAACAAATAGTTTCATTACAGTAGTTGTGAAAAATAAATGCATCACTAATGAGCTGCAAACTAATTCCATTTGCTAAAGCAAATGGCAAACATTGTTTACAACAGTTGAAAAATTGTCTTCATACTTCAAAGAACAGGAGGCCATATACCAGGTTAACAGTTAAGGATTACTGGTCACATTTTTTCACTTTTTCTTTTTTTTTCCATGAATATAGGCCTTTAAGTTTTGTAATTTTTCCTTAACTTTGCTTAGGTGTTCCATAATAAAAACATACAGCAGAAACAATTGCAGTGCACTCTTTTCTAGGACTATAACATCCATTTTCCCATGATCCATCACACTTCTGACAATAGATTTTTAGGTTTATTAAGGTCTTCTTGGCTAAATTTGTTACATTTCATTAAATATTTAGTGAAGAGAACTTTAAAAGTGTTACCTGCTGGAAAATACTAAGAAGAGAATTGTATCATTAGGGTAACTATCTACATAGGGTTACAATAATTTTGAATAATAAGTTTGGCTGAAATATTTGCTTCATAACAGAACTTTTAATCTTTATCAGAATGTTTCCCAAGTTTACCTTATCTTTTGGCAAAATATAACAAAAATAAACTGCTGTGTTGTTGTATCTATTAGCTTTCTCATGGTCAGCCCTTTCATTGCCAGATGTTCAATACTAGATGTTAGATGATTTCTTCTGCCTTTAAGCTATTTTAATAATTCAAACACATTTTACTCATGGGAATGACGTTAGAGCAGGATATTTCTTAACATGGAAGATCTCCTCGGTATCTGCATTCCTGTAAAATTTCCCAAGAACTTTTACAAAATAACTGTAATAAAATCTCCTAGTCAAGACTCAGCTGAGCCACGCCAACCTAGAAAATTATTCCTGGGAAGTTACGTAACAGAAAAGAGAAAGTTGGAGTGTCAGTGATCTCAAAAGTGTTGGCCATTCCAAAAAGAGTAGTATCTCCGTGCTCTATATCAGGTTGAACTTAATATACTGAAAACACACGTGGTTGGTCACGGTTTTTAACAGCATTGATGGGATTATTCAGATGTGACCTGGTGAGAGCAGGAACTCTGTAACGCTGTCTTTAGGTAACAAAAACCAAGGAAGTCAATTTTTTTCTAAACCTGGTGTGTGAGAAACACAACTTTGCCTCCAGGCAGTCTGTGCAGCTGCATTGAGGCTGCTTTGAGGCACAGCCTGTTAGAAGTGAACCATCTTGTAAGACAGCTGAGTATCATCCAGTATTTGTTATCTGTCTGATGTGCAAGATTTTCCCCAAACACTTTTTTTTTTTTACAACTTCATCTACTAAAGCAATGGCAAACCCTCACTTGAATCAATACAGCACTACACACAGATAAAATCATCCATGTATTTGACTTGGTTAACTTCCAATTAAGAATCTTTCTAACAGCTCAACATCTGTTGACATGCTACCTTGTTATATATCTTTCATGGTTTGGAAGTTGCTGGCAAAATATGAAGTATTTTTATTTCTTTTCCTCATCTGAGAATATCCCCCTGAAAGTACCAATGGGTGAGAGTCATTGTTTACCTTCTCTGATCCTAGCACATTTCCCAATAAGTCTAGACATTAAAATATAGCTGATGTCTCAGTATTTTAAAGAACTAAGCATTATATAAGGAGCCATCTCTACCAAGAATAATTTCTGGCTATGTACAAGGTAAGTTCTAGGGAGGAGTTACAAATTTCAATTCTTTTTGCTAAAGGCTATTAAATAATTACAAAGCTCCCTCTCAGAATTTTTAATAGTGGAAAGTCCATTTGCATTTGGATTTTGGAGCCCATTTGTTTGGTGTTATTCATCATTCAAGCTGATTCAGTAGCACACAAATGTGGTACATTTCTTCCTCCAGTTGATGGGTGTTTGTATTAGTACTTGGAAAAGGACAGAGGAAATATGACTAATTTAGTTTGCTAGTACTGTTTTTATTCATCCCATTTTCTTAATTTGGCTGTTTCTGTATCTTTGCCATTGAGAATTTAAGATCTAGTGTATGTGTTCCAGCATTTTTATGCTAAGAAAAGAGTTTGAAACAGAAGATTCTGTTTTGCAATAGAAAGGTATTTCAATTTGCTTGTTTACACTTAGCAAATTTTATTATGAAAACATAGTTCCTGTGAATCTTGGATATTGTTCATAAACCTAGTTTCAATTATGTATTTATAAAAGAAAAGGCTCAGGGAAGAACTTATTGTGTCCCCTGTTGTGCTCTTCTCTGGACACACTTCAGATCCTTTTCGTGGTGAGGGGCCCAGAACTGAACACAGGATTCAAGGAGCGGTCTCACCAGTGCTGAGTACAGAGGGAGAATAACCTCCCTGGACCTGCTGGTCATGCTGTTTCTGATACAAGCCAAGATGCCATTGGCCTTGTTGGCCACCTGGGCACACTGCTGGCTCATGTTTAGTTGGCTGTCAACCAACACCCCCAGGTCCTTCTCCTTCAGACAGCTTTCCAGCCAGACTTCTCCTAGTCTGTAGCACTGCATAGGGTTGTTGTGTCCCAAGTGCAGGACCCAATATTTGGCCTTGTTAAACCTCATGCCATTGGACTCAGCCCAGTGATCCAGCCTGTTCAGATCCCTTTGCAGGGCCTCCCTACCCTCCAGCAGACTGACACTCCGTCCCAGCTTAGAGTCATCCACAAACTTACTAAGGGTGTACTCAATGCCTTCATCCAGATCATTGATAAAGACATTGAACAGGGCTGGACCCAGCACTGAGCCCCGGGGAACCCCACTTGTAACTGGCCTCCAGCTGGATTTAACTCCATTTACCACCACTCTCTGGGCCTGGCCAGCCAACCAGTTTTCCACCCAGAAGAGTGTGTGTCTGTCCAGGCCAGAGGCTGACAGTTTCCGTAGCAGAATGTTGTGAGAAACTATCAAAGGCTTTGCTGAAGTCCAAGAAGACTACATCCACAGCCTTTCCCTCATCCAGTAGGTGGGTCACTTTGTCACAGAAGGCGATCAGGTTAGTTTGGCAAGACCTGCCTTTCATGAACCAGTGTTGACTGGGCCTGATCATCCAGTTCTCTTGCATGTGCTTCACGATAGAACTCAAGATCACCTTTTCCAGTCCTTAGATTCCTAGTAGAATTATAGTTTCCTTGTTACATACTAAGGACAAAATTGTGTAGGACAAAGGTTGTGAACACAGAGCAGCATGTGGCCTTTGTGTTAGAAGAATAAATGCAGAAATTATACTGTGTTTCGGGGTTCCTAACTTTCCTCAATTTATTGGTTCTCTTTTGTTTTTTTTTTAAAATAATATTCAGAGGCTGCCTTGGCTTCCTATTCTTTGTCAATCTGCTCAAGAGCATGAAGGCTCTGCAGAGGGACCTGAACACGCTGGATCAATGAGTCACATCCAATTGTATAAATTTCCACAAGGCCCATTGTTGGGTTTTGCGCTTGGGTCACAACAACCCCATGCAACACCAGTCTTTATGAGGAGCCACTGAGGGAACCGAGATTGCTTAGTCTGGAGAAGAGGAGGCTGAGGGAAGACCTTGTCACTCTGTAAAACTACTTGAAAGGAAGTTGTAGTGAGGTAGGTGTTAGTCTCTTCTTCCAAGACACAAGTGATAGGAGAAGTGGAAATGGCCTCAAGTTGCACCAGGAGACATTTAGATTGGATATTCGGAAAAAATTCTTTACTGAGAAAGTGATAAAGCTTTGGAAGAGGCTGCCCAGGGAAGTGGTGGAGTCACCATTCCTGGAGATGTTTTAAAAACATGTAGATGTAGTGCTTTGGGACATGGTTTAATAGGCATGGTGGTATTGTGTTGATGGTTGGACTTGATGATCTTAGAGAACTTTTCCAACCTTAACAATTCTATGATTCTATTCTATCTTGTAGAAAATAAAGTGTATCTCTTTCTGTATTATAGTGAGCGAGGTCGAAAGGACAGCAGATGTGCTACTGTCACTGTAATGTTAAATCTTCCAAAATGGACTCAGTTCTGTCCTGGAAGTACAACCAATTTCTCCAAGAGGGACAGGAGCCCAAAGGATAAATGAGCTCTGTTCTCACAGGGCTTTCAGAGTAAGACAAAATAATATTATTAGGAGATAATATTTTGATATACACAAGGCATTTCTTCATCCTAAAATAATTTGTATTGAATTACTGACATCATGAGATTTCAAAGTCCTTTTAGAGGAGTATCTTAATCTTATATTAGTCTCATATTAGTGGTAATCTATCTCTTCTTATCAGAAAACACAAGCTGATCGGTTCAGACATCTTTACCAGATATACTTCCTACACAGATTTGCTTATTTTCCTATTTTAAAGACAGATAAAACAAACTGAAGACTTTAACTAAGACTTTAAAGCCTGTTTTCAGACTGACAGTCAAACAGCAGCAAGATAGCAAAAACTTTTTTTCAGGGTGGTTGCTTCTGGAGTGCAAAATTATATGTCATATAACAAATGCTAATTCTGAAAGAAAAATATAGAATATGACTAGGGCAAGTTAAAAAGCAGAAAAAATTGAAATTTATACGGAAATACTTCCCTTTTTCACAAGGGCAAAGAAAAAAATCTTTGTAAAGAAATTTTAGATATCTTAACAGAGAATATATCACTTTCCAAAAGTTTATGCTTTCAGTTTGTTTCAGTGCTTTGTGACATCTGTAAAGAAAAGAGTAAGAAAGACTAGTTTTTTCAGATTTGACATTCACTTATTACAAAAAAAAAGAAGCCGTTCATCTCTCCTTCAGTCTAACTACACAAAAAACACTGTGGCAAAAACCCCCTTTCTTTAAACTGGACTATGAAAACATATGAGAAGATAGTGTGAGTTACATAACTCTAATATATCTAAACCACAAATTTTTAAGGCTTCATTTTAATTACTGTTATGGTTGGAGATATTTACATCAATTTTGACTGATTTTCCAGCTGGAAAATCAAGCAAATGGATACTCTTGCTTTTCAAACGTTTTCCAAGAATGCACACATCAGCTAATGTGTCACGATCTGTTTTTTGCTTACATTAGCATACATCTGTACTTCATGCATTACATCCTGCTTCTGTGTAGTATCTCTTGTCCTGTCACACATTCAAAACCAATTCAAGTGTTTCTAGTCTGAACATCACTCACTCTCCTGTATCTACAAGCAGGTATTTTGCAACATCTGTTTTGTGGCAACAAAGCTCTCTGCAATTTCAGTTAGCCAGTTGTAATGTGATGTTATACAACTCCAGTCAGTGGTCAGTTTTTTGTTGTATTTGCGATTAGTTTTCTAATCTGGGGTTTTGCAATCCCAACAAACTCTTTCTAGTTATCTAAGGCATGTGGTGGTGCACAGTTAGCCATCCCTCAAGAAAAGTTTCAAACCTCTGAGGATGTACTATTCTCAAAGAGAAGTTGCCAATTGTTTGAATGCAAATATGTTGGCAGTCTTTTTTGAGCTGACCCTAGTTTTAGAATCAAGAGCTCAGATGGCATATTACTTTCAACACTAGATCTACACTTTATTCTCTCCATACTGATCCTATTTCTGAGAGGAGCTGAACACTATCTGATGCGAGACCAGATTAACTTTCCTATGGATCTGATACTGGAGATGAAAGAAACTCTTTTTATTGAACTATGTATTATTGATACAATAAATTTATTTTCAACTCAAAAATGAAACACAAGCTGTCCACTCAGATAATATCATCATGCCAGGTAGACTGGTCATTTATTCCTGTAAGTTGTCAGCAGCATGGTTGCAAGTTCAGAAGGGCCATTTTGTTGGCTTTGCCATTGCTGTACGTTGTCCACAGCCAGGTGCAGAATGCTCAGCATTAAGACAGAGACTGTCAGCTTTAACATCTGTTCGTATTGTGTTATACAGTACATTTTTGGCAAGGACTGTGCAGTAGTGCAAGATGTCATGGGCTGCTGAAAGATTTGCAAACTCAGAATCACAGCAAACACATCTGTGCAATAGCTCCTATTAGAGTCTGGACATTCAGTTAAACATCTACCATAACAAAATCTGCCAGTAGATAAAATAAAGCTATTATTTGTTCAGAACATGGAAAGCACATGCAATCGATCTTTCCACAGGGGTACAAAGTAGCATATTTTAAATGACTGAGATTGTGAACTGTGTAATTCTACAAATAAAGAAACAATTTTTCTTTTAAGCTATAACCATACATTGCCCTTTTGTAAAATAAGAAAACACTGGCTTGTGATACACTAAGTAGTTAATCATTGCTTCCAATCTTCATAACATTTCTTTAATGCCTTGCATCTCAAATCTTATCTTTCTTTTGCATGCTCTACATGCCAGGATGCTGGTGATTTATTAACAGACACAGCTCTGTTGAATGTGAAGTCAGTAGAAGAACTGTCCTACTATGCCAATACAGAAAATCAGTTTTAATTCCCTAGTATAAACTGTTGCTAGAAAAATCTAAAGCTGCTTGTAGTGTTAGACAGAGCCATAACAGAGTTTGGACTGGAGATATGAACATTGATCTTTCGGAAGATTTACTGTCTGCCCTTGTTTTAATTTTATGTGCTCTCTCCTAAGCTAGACTGAGAAATCCACTGCAAACTAAGATAATTTCACTCCTTTTGTTTCCTGTGGAATGAAAACTACAGAACATGCAGGGAATTTTTGGATGCCTACTGTGTAACAAAGAGCTGTTGTGGGACAGTTGGCCCCACAACTAATTGCCAGGGCAAAAAAATGAGACAACAAGATGATGTCCTCTTCATCCCTGTTCTTCTGTTGTCCAGAGTATTGAAGGGAGGCAGTCTGAGCTTTGCACTGGAGAAAAGATCCAAGAGGTGGTCTAACTTACTCATACAGATGAATATGTTTCCCATAACATGAAGGTATCCACCATGGATTCTACATGGTAGTCATCCCGTGCAGCATATCTGTTGCCCATAAAGATTATCTCTGATCCCATTAAGAAAATCTTACAGACCAGGAGGTAAGATTTCTAGGTGAATTCTTGCCTTCCCAAAGACAAGGAATGCAACACTGTATTGATTATAAGCATGTGAATTCCTCAAAGGAAACATCTGGATGGCAAAGAACACTTAACTTACTCCTTCTAGTGAGGTTTAGGGAAAAATATCCACGTTCATTTTCTTATTGCTGACAAGTGAGCATGAGCCTCAATGATGTCACCTGAGGAACCAATATAGCTCCCTTATTTATTTGGATACTGTAATCCATCAAGATACTTTCTCCGCTGTTTACTTTCTGAAGCACTGCTGAAAGAAAATTCTGAAAACCATACAAAAATGAGTGAAGATAATGTCTGATGAAGACTTTTTGGAAGAACTTAACTTTCAATTCAAATAACCGAGGGTATTATTTTCATGCTGCAGCAAATTAAAATAAACAGTGAGATTTTGAGATGTTAAAAATTAGCAGAATATTTTCATACCCCCAAGTGTTGAAGAAAAATGAGATTTGGATTCAAACTTGCGTAAGTTTATAATTTTGCAAAAATAAGGTATAACTAATAAAATGCTACAAAACATAATTCAAAAGCCATCTGATTGTAACTTTGGCTATATCAGGCATCATGACTGCCACATGTCTATCCTGTGGCCTTGGACACTTTTCCATGCTTATTTTTTCTATTTTAGTTAAAGGAAAAGACTATTATACTTCATTTTGTACAGCATTTGAAGGAGAATTGCACCATAGATTCATTTTTTTTTCTACATATGGATTTGGTCTCAGATTAGAATTCAAATAACATTATTAAAATTCCTCCACATACCTACATTTAACTACTCTGAACTCCAGCTAGGTATTAAAAAAATAAATCAGATTTGTTTAGATCTGGAAAAATCTGCATTCTATACTAGGCATAATGTGGAACAATGTAATATGCCTAATTTTTTTCTAATAATATAATCTGATTCTATATTTAGACCAACAAAATAATTGATTTTTATACAAGAACTAAGGTTGGCTCTTATGAAACTCAGTAGCAAAAGGGTTTTGGCTTGGAAAAATTTCCTGCTATCATTTTAAAACTTGCAAGTTGCAAGACCCCATTAACATATATTGTTACAGAGAAATTACAAATAGGTTATGTGTAGGGGTGAATTTCAATCAACAGTTTCATCAAAGTGATGGATATTCTATTAACAGTCTCATTTTCATCTCACTAGTATTCCAACAGGAAGAATTTACTGACCTTGCATGCACTTGGCAGTAATGAAGCTTCATTTATATTTACACCACCAAAATACCAGCATGATTGAATTTTAAAATGGAAGGAGAATCAGGTAATCTCTATCAGTAAAGAAAACCTCTAAAGAGAAACCATTTGATCTAATATGAGTCTACAGAGACATTTTTCTCTTTTTATTTCCTCCTTCCCTTCTTTCTGTTCCCCTTCCCTTCCCTCCCTTCTCTTCCTTCTCTTCCTTCTCTTCCTTCTCTTCCTTCCTTCCTTCTCTTCCTTCCTTCCTTCTCTTCCTTCTCTTCCTTCCTTCTCTTCCTTCTCTTTCTTTTCAGACTTGATGTAGCTTGTGGTAATGCCCTTTACTTCTTAACCATTATTTAAATGAAGGCAATATAGTGAGAAAAACCATATATTTTAAACTATTACTATTTTTTGTTCAGTAAGAACCTTTAGTTCAACATTCATTAATGATGCAGGACCACAGTTAGGAATCTTACAGTGAGTACCCTAATAATAATATAAGGTATACATATTAGGCATAATGTGAAAACTGTACAGACGTCATATGAAATAAGAGATATATGCAAATTAGTCTATGCAACTGAAAATGCAGTAATTTCTTTAAACCTGCAGTGAAATGCTGTCCAAAGCAAGGAATTAAATACTTAAGCAATGTGATACGATTGTAGGGAATGAGAGACATGTATTTATCTATATAAAATCCAATCTGGCTAATTATAATGTTTCTGTCCAACTTATCCTAGACAGCTAAATAAATTAGTTTTAGTAAAGTGTAAACTGTAAGCTTCAGAAAAGAAGCCTCTTTTGTTTTATGGTAGAAGGCTAAGAGCAAAAATGTCTAGCATGAAGAATTGGGTCTTGACATACATGATTTTGTTATACATGTTTGTAGGTGGACATAACCATTGAGAATACTGATGGAACATGTTTAATTTGCACTATATTCCTGTGCAGCCTTTTGCACTAGTAGCCCATATGCATGTGCATACATATATTATATTACAGGAAGAAACCCCACGCATGGGAATGACAGCATGGTGGTTTAGTCAGCTTAAGAAAGATGGCAATTTGTCACAAAGGGGTTAATGTGTCTAGAAAGCAGATCTATTACCAGATTATATGAACTCACAGATGGACAGAAGAAATGATCTGCTAACTGTTGATGATGCCACTGCATAGTGTAAAGAGAGATGTCTTTTGGATTAACCATGGTCTCTTGAAGTGAGACTAAAATTGTTAGTTTCATAACTTACTTATAAAACCATGGTATTGTTTTTACAATCCTTGGAAGCATTCAGAACAAATGCACAAAGGGCAGGAAACACACAGGTGAGGCAGAAAATGCAATAGACTTAGGGAGAAGTAGAAGTGAGAGAAAGGTAGTTCCTATAATAAAATGCATCTTTTTAAGTTTTCCTCAAAAAACCCACTACCTGGCAGGATGTTGGGATGAGGCTGCATGTTCAGCGTTTTTATTTGATTACTTCCTTTTCAGCTGTATGGAGTATAACTGTACTCCGGGAATTAAGGAAATGAACAATTACATTTTCAAAGTCCTGTCTCTGTAGGATATTCAGGCATAAACTTAAGAGCAAAGTGAAGTTGAAAAATAACATTCAGGTCATAAGAAATAATGCTGACTCTACTCAGAAGCTGATTTAAAGTTAACTTGATTGATTTCACTCCATTTATTTGCATACAGAAGGTCTTATCCATCGTTTAAAATTGCTAAAAGTTAGCCCAGTAGGTTGTGTTTTGGCAGCTGTAGAGGAGTAGAGAGGAACATGTGTCTGTTCCTCAGGTATGCTGGTTTGCAGCCTAATGCAATAATACAAACACAGTCAAGGATAGGTCTGTTTGTGACAACTGATAACAGATCATGAACTTCTAACAAAGGGCAACAGACTTAACTGGAGGCCGTGACATATTAAATGGCCCAAGAAAGAGTTACAAGATGAGATCTGTCAGCCTTATATAACTTTTACTACTATCTACTATTTCTGAAAAATAAATGTCCTACTGCAACAAGTTGCTGTTGTTCTCACCCTTTAATTGACTAGAAGTTATATTTGAGAGGGAAGAATAAAAAGGGACTTAAAGATGTGTGTATAAATATTTTTAGCACAAACCTTTATAGAAACAGACTTCTTGGAAGTTTTTAAAAGGAAGAGTGTAATTGATAGAAGTCCTGTTCAATAACATCATATGTTACTAGATAAAATGTTAGCAGACCAGCATCACCTTGAAGATCTAGTTGTTTTGAAAACAGCAAACCTCTATTCTTGCAAGAGCACCTTCTTGAAAACCTTAAATCAGAAAGAAGGTGCTCAAAAAGCTTGCATTTCCTCCATTCCCCCAGTGGAGAGTGTTTTTCTCCATTGGTTTCATTAAGAATATTAGATGTGACATTTGATTTTAAGTCTCAACAATTTAGCATTTTAGTTCTGGCAGTAATAATGGAATATCTATTAGCTCTATCTAGTTGGTACACTTTCTCAAACCTATACTGACTGATGCAGAGTTATTAAGCTGTTGTGCCTCCAGCCTTTCTCCTGCATTTAGTACTTAAGAGTTATAATTGAGGTCCTTAAGAGGGAAAAGCAAAAACTAGTTGGAGGAAGACTGTTCCAGTGCTCAGCCTCTGCAGAAGACAGGAATCTGTCAGATCATTTAATCGAGCTACTCTGATTTTTGCGTAGTATTTTGTGTCTAGGAATAACTCACCCTCCAACTTGCCTGAAAAATGCTTATGGAAGAAAGATTTTCTTTGAGTTTGTGCTGACTTCTACTTTATTTTGTTAGGGACTGTGGGAAGCAAGGACATTTGTGGATCCAGATGGGACTGCATCTCCAAGGTATAACCCCATGTGCTACAACAGAATGTGAGTGCAAAGGTCTTTTATGCACTTAGCAAGCATCTAGGGTGTCTGCTGCCCAGTCTTCTATGTCAGAGCAGAATTTGATTATAAAATGTTCTCTTTGTAAACCATATGATTAATTAAAGTGTTAGTATAAACTTCTTCAGTCATTTTTGAAGCTAAAAATGTTTGTTCCCTCTGTACCAAAATTGCTGTCCCATAACTACTGTCAAAACAAAACATAGTGTGAAGTCAGGCATCTTATCATAATAAATTATCCCCTGCGTAGCTCTAGCTTTGTGTTTAGCTGGACTGAGGTCAAAGCATGTGGCTGAATGAGGGAGTGGAAAGGACATAATGAGCAGGAAAAATAGCTGCAAGACACATCAACGTCCTTGCTGTCTACAGCAGGTAACTTTGACCTGCAAATGAACAACTCTGAATGTTCACCAGCCTTCACAAGACCCCTTGTGTCTCTTTGGGTTCATAAGAAGTCTTCAGACTCTACCCTTTCTTCCCCCTGCGCATATTGCACATAGTCTATGTGCTATGGTAGAGAAAGAGAAGCAGAGAATTAGGAAACTTTTGCTTGTCACTAGACAAAACCCTCATTAAAACAACAGAAAAAGCCAACACTGAGAGAGGTAATTTGTTCCTGAGGTCAAACACCCACAGGCAACTGATGGAGTTACAGTGAGGATTTGTATAACAGCTATCTGTATGCTGGTCTGTAATAAAATGTCAGAATGGTGGCGAACAACAGAGGAGAACTAGCTCATATTAGAAGCAGATGAAATATTGCTAAGAAAAAATGAAACTGGTAAAAGTAACAAGAGAAAGAAATTTAATGGAAGACTGGAAAAAAAAAGATATGAAAAAGTAGCTATCTATGTACTTCATAAAAGCACTTCATAAAACACGCATTTGCAGAAGAGCAAGAAGGTTTCAGGGCTGGATGAAAGAGAAGCAACAGAGCTGAAAACTGAAGAGGTAAGTGAAAGCATATAAAATGGTAAACAGTCTGTAAAGACTTCAGGTTTACATAGTGACTAATGTACTTGGTCAAGGCACTGTTCTTGACTAGGTGAAATTGAACTGAAGCCTTCTGGATAATTTCACACACTTGAATTTCTGCCATAGACAAAAGATTTCTACTTAGGAGTCTGGACGTGTTTTGTGATAAACAACCAGGACCTGGCTAAGTTTTCATGTCTTTTAATTTCTTTTCCAGCAGATTGCCTCTTGCTCTCTTCCCAATGATTGAAGTCACGTCTTTCCAGAGACTGTCTCCAGGCAGTCCTCTCTGCAGATTCTCAGCCACTCCAGCCAGCAACCTTACCAGACACAATGTTAATCGAGGAGTTATGCACAGATTCTCCTGCACAATTTTGCAAAAAACAAACTTCAATTTCTGTGCACTTACTTAAGACTGCACATCCAAGACAGAAATATGCCATGTCATATAGTGATGCCAGTGGGAATGGTAATGGCACCTTATTAATCAGATTGGTCTTTTTTCTAGAAAATCAGCTTTGGAAGAACCTTTTGTTTCCTTCACGGAAAAGCAGTCTCACTATTGCTCCTCTGCTAATCTGCACTCTTCGGGGCTCCACTATCCCTCATTCTTACCTGGACAATCCCTCAGCATCATCCAATATCAGAGATCTCTAGCAAAAAAACCCCCCTTCCTGATGCTCCATTTTGTTTTCTCTTACTCAGAATTTCTTACCAGCGAGCTGAAATAACAGGAAGAACAAAGCCAAAAGCGGTTTGTTAGAGCCCCTGTTGAAATGAAAAGGAGCCACAGGGCATTTTGGAATGTGCATTGATAGCCAGCAGTTTGGTGACACTGAGACTAGATGATCTCAAATGTGAACAACGTGATACTGAGGAAGATGTGAAACAGCTGTACTGTATGTCAAGACTTTGTTACAGCTGTGCTACTGAAGGTTTGGAGACCAGTTTCATTGTATAGGAAGGAAGAACTAAGATGAACACGCTGGGGACAGCATCATCCCCCAACACTTTGTGCACTACAGCATGTTTAGGTCTGTGTATGAAAGCTTTGAGCTAGGGAACAAAAATGGCACTATGGCCCTACTGTGAGCTCTTTATTTGCAAGATTTTATAGGTTTTCTCTTTCAGAGGTAATACATTTTTCAGGGGAAGAGCTACCACAACACTAGTTAAAGTGTGTTGCCTGCTTAGAGTCTGTCAGATGTCAGAAAGAAGAAAAGCAAAATTGTTAATAGGAGTATCGTGTTCTCAAGATGGCCTCAGATGCTCAGCTTAAATATAATTTATACTTTTAAACCAAATAACTGAGGTTAGCACGAGTGCAAGGATGCTGTATTCTGTAGTAAGGTGAGTGTGGAGGATGTGTTCACCACATTTCACTGTAAAATCTGAAGAGCTACATTACTCATCACTGTCATCTTCTGAGGATTTTTACAGTAAAGTTGAGAGTTTTATCCCCTCCAGCAATGCTCTGAAGACAATATTCTCTGCCCAGATACAACAATGGAAAATGCTATGTCCCCCTCCTCGTGCCATCTCCAGTAGGTACAGTAACATGCCTACAGAAATCTTGTGACAGTCATAACCAAAAGCACATGACCCCTGAAGAGGGTTATAAATGACTTCATAAATAAAAATGAGCAACTATTCAATCTTTTGACCTCCTTTAAAGAAAAAAAAAACTATTCAACAAGCAAGGAAAGTCTTTGTAAACTGCTGGACTACAAGGTGTGGCAAGTAGACTGTTTGAATTTCAGTCTTGAAATCCTAAGCAGGACTGCACTTAGCCAAAACCCTGACTGGAGAAGGAAAAATTAAGTTGGCAAGTTTAAGCTAAAACTTAAAGCAAGAAGGAAAGATCTCATGCACATCATGAAGTGGGAATATTCTCGATTAACTTTCTCTACTGTTAGCCATGGCCATGTGCTTTTTAAAATAAATTCTTTTAGATGGACTGTTGAAAGGACTAAGAAACAAGGCCGATTTCATAATGCCTAAGCACCTAACATGGCATTTTAAACATGACTAACCATTATGCGTAGCAGAAAACTGTCATTAAATGAATAATAAACAAACTTGGACTGTCCCCTGCGGTTAAAGGAGAGTAGGAAGACATAAGCAAAAAAACCCAAACAAACCTGAACCTCAATATATAAAAAAGTTATCACTAAGAAATACAATAATGGTAGCTACAAAAACATCTTCATGGAGAAGGATCATGAGACTAGCTCAGCCTAGAAAGAACACCTCCCCTAAATATTAAATAACAAAGGGAAACAAATTCACAAATGCTTTCTGAGTTATTGTTGTGGCCCTGAAGAATTAGAATAAATTCTCTCACTAGTCGTCACACAATTCCACAAAACTTCCTTCCTTCCTAGCACACTCCTCATCCCCACTCACACCAGCTTAATGGTTTATGTTAAGCAAAAGAGATACCAAATTCTCCTGAAATGAAGAAGGATACAATGAAACATAGAAAAGATGAAGTCCTCACAGAGTGAAGCAAATCTGAAGCCTTGTGATAGACTAAAACCATAGAGCTCTCCCTAACAATGGGAATAAATTTTGAAAAAAAATTTCTTCTTCTCCTGCTAGTGAAATACAGCTCAGAGTCTTTTAAAATGTCTGATCAAACATCTTTATTCTAACTTTGCTAAATTACTCAGCCTTTCTCTATATCAGAGCAGGAGACTAAGTCAATCAATATACAAACTTGTAGTAGTTGCATCAGATTCTGCCAAAACAAAGTCAATGGAACTTAATCAGAAACAGTCACAATCCAAATGCAGGATTTATTTTTGGATTCATGGTAGCCTTCATTTCCTTCATTTCCTTCATTTCTGAAGGAAGAAGAATGAAGGAGAGTGGAGTAAAGAATGAGAAAGGAGACAGTAACTTACTGGAGAGTCTGACCTTACCTTAGGCAAAATGCTTCTCTCAGAGATGGTCTTAGGTTGATCTTGAGGTTGCCAAGGGAACAACTTCTGAGGTGATAACAGGAAAAAACCCATGGTCTAATGGTCAAACAAGGATCCAACAGCAAGAATGGCAAGTACTGCATATATAGAACAGAGAGCAGGAAAAAATGGGTAATGATAAAGTACGTAACTGGTCACAGTTGAATGAGTGATGTCATTCAGATATCTTAGAGTAATCACCAGAACAGATAGGAAATTTGTAGCAGAAGTTAAAACAAGAATTGCCCTCATGACTTCAGCATTCACAAAAAATGCCAGGCTTTGGAGAGTTAAGCAGACCATGTGAGGTAACTGTTTTTACAGGGAAAGAATTTGTGAAATACAAAATAACAATAAAAATTGCAGTTTTTGAAAAATATCCTCAGATTATTCATGTTATGGCTGATACTTGATTTCTCGAATATCTGGACTTGTTGACACAAGCATGAAATATATATATATATTTTGTTCTTAATAAATTCAGATAGTTATCCTATGAAGAGAAAGGTGAAGCAACATACTTCTGAATAAACTTCTTGATAAACTCTTTAATGTTTTCCTTGAGTACTTGATTCTATGAATGTAATAAAAACAAGATCAGAGAAAAAAAGAAAATGCTTACTCTTAACTTGCATTATACATGTCATAAATCAACATCTAGCCATGATGCTCTTCTGCAATATTTAGGTTATAATGTAACTTTGTGAAACACAGCTAAAACAGCAAGGAAAACACTACCGTAAGAACAGGGTTGACAACAAGTATCAGGGAATGTAGTTTATGTTTGACTGAAGGAGACATGCATATGATATCTAATCTGCATTAAACAATTTGATTCAGATTCTAAATGATTTTTTACTACTGCTAGAACACTGTCTACCAAGAAAGTATTAAAAAAAGGGTTTTGCTTTGTAGACCTCAATGTAATTAATGTTAAACACTTTATTTGTTAAATGTAATTAGTACAGAGTGGAGTTTTGTATGATAGTAAATGGTAATCTAATTACAGATACGAGATATCTCCTAACATGGAATTAAGTCAAATTTCATATGGAGAAGAGCTTGTATTATGGATTATACATATTCATAAACAAGGACAATTTAAGTAATTTCTTTGCTAAAAACTAAAAAAACCCTAACCACACCTATCTTTTACAATGACATAAATTTGCCACAATCTCAAATTGCATATTCATAGTCTTTTTTATTCCTGACTAATATGACTGTATCTCCTTTAATTCTGTGATTTAAAATAGGCACTCTCCATTTTTAAGTGATTTAAGATCATTATATGTTGCAATAAAACCAAGTTTAAAAGAATTTGTTTTATGAGGAACATTATAATCCATTAAAAGGGAGACTGGATAAATACTTGGAAGATCCATTTCAGGGTAGACTGAATAGATAAACTGTACCACGGTCAAGAAGTCTCTGGAGTTGTTACTGGGTAGCTGGGGAAGTATTAGGGCCAGTATCAGGACCACTATCAAATATGCTTGCCTTGTTCTCCAATACTGGCTAGGGGCTGCTGTTCCCACTGATTATGTCCCTGTTGTCTTTACTAACAAAAAAACCCTGCTCTCATTTTGCTTCACTTCCTTTTCCAAAAAAGAAATAAAAAGGACAAAGAAAGAAACAGATCAGCTAAGAGATAACCAATGAAAAAATGGAAGGGTGTTAGCAGCTAATGAATAATTATAATAATGACAACTACCACAAATACAATAATAAAGTATGGACTAAGAACTGAAGGAGGACAGTGAGAATAGCCCTTCTGACAGTATCTGCTTCTCCCTAAAGGCATCTAAACCGCCCATGGACATTGCCCACTATGCCCTGCCTGGTAACATGACAGGTGAAGAAACAGAAAGATGACCCATGGCTGCCAGGACTTGCCCAAGCATTCACCAGCTAATATTCCTCACAGAGGTGGTATTAAAGACTTACCTTGGGTAGGCAAAGAGGAATAATCATAACCCAGTAAGACCTTAGAAGGGAATGGTGCTAGTAAAAATGAAAAGGTGAGGAGAAAAGCACAGCCAGAACCTCAGGAAGAGGGTCTACAGGGACTAAAGAAGGAGCAGTCCTGTGTCCTCAGTGCCTGAGCCTGCAAAGGTCTTCTCATCACAAAAATCTGCAAACCCTGTGAAGCTTGCTGTGCAAAGACACATGGCACTGCTTTATTAATGCCTTTATTAAAGACAGTTTGTTGTGTTCAGTGGTTCCTTGGTTTGAACCAGAATGCCTACTACCAGAGTGGTCTTGGGATGGATAAAGATGTAAGGTTGCATATAGAAGGGTAAATACAGGTTTTTCTACCAGTTTAGCAGTTTTTAGAACGTTAGGCAAACATATTATGTGGGTTGGTTCAAGAGGTGATGGTGAAAACAAGCATAACTAACTCCCTGCTGTGTAATTCGGAGAACATATACAATTGTTAGCTATCTGGGCTTTTTGGAGTATATACACAATAAATGTTTATGACCAACATATAATGGACATAGGTATAGTAGGAACTGATGGAAACATCGTTTGTATAGATGACTAAAAAAAATCTCTTCTTACCCAGACAAATTCAGTACCTTGAACCTTTTTGCAGTCTAGGAAATCTGACTTTGAAAGCAANGACCAACGTATAATGGACATAGTTATAGTAGGAACTGATGGAAACATTGTTTGCATAGATGACTGAAAAAACCTCTTCTCACCCAGACAAATTCAATACATTGAACCTTTTTGCAGTCTGGAAAATCTGACATTGAAAACAGCAGATTGGAGGTGGCCAATTTTCTACATTTTAGTTCATGCAACACTTCAAAAAACAATGCCTATGCTTGGATTTGTAGGACTCCTTTCTTCATGTTCCCAACACACCTTGGTCAGACTTGCTTTATTCTGTAGACATTTGAGAGTCTGAATTCCACTACAGTAAATATTTGAAGGATCCTAACTTCAAAGCTGAACAGGTGAAGCAGTGATGAGCATTAGATTTACATCTGCCTTGCTATAAAGACAAAAAATAATTCTGCGATCTCCCAGTTACAGAAGAAAAGCATTAGCGGAAGATGCATCTGCCAACCATAGTTATTGAACGATGAGTCACATCTACCAAACTCTGGATCAGATATGAAAAATTTATTCTTTGAATTGTTTTACTTTTGTTTTTAAGATTATGGATAATCTCATTATACCACTTATTTTAATTGTGTGTGATCCATGTTGCAGGCTGATTTATAGGCTATTTCAAGGAGAGGTGAATAATGCATTGACCAGTGAGTTTAAGCCCAAGAGCAGGTTCAGAGGCTAGGACACAGAGATCCTTTTCAAAAACAATTTATTGTTTTTAGTAAAATCCTGGTAAATAAAATTTCAGAGAAGATGTACTTTAAACAGTAAAAGACTAAAAAAGAGTAAATATATTAAGAAGCTTGTGAAAATATAGCCATGAAAAGAAGTAAGATGAAATAGAAATAATTGAGCTTACTAAAATTAGTACAAATAACATTGCCACAATCTTCAAAATGGGATCTTTTATTTTTATGTCTGTATTTCTGCTACATTAAATTTAGCTGTTCCAGCCCATGCTCATTTTTCCAATCTATTCATGAGCACCTCTGCTTTTGGGACAGAAATTTCATGGTTACACCAACATTATATCTCAGCACTGTGTGTCTTGATGCCTCCACTCTATAAAGACTTTTAGCTGGTACCTAGCACACATAAAGTGCATAAGGTTATAAGAGCCCCAAGAGCTCCTTAGACCTCTTTTTTTTTGTGTGTGTTCAGGATAGGACCTAGGTGTTGAATTATAATAGAAATAGAGACTCATTACTGATTTCATTGAAATACTATTCTATTCTTCTAAACAGCTCTTCTTAAACCCCAAAATAAACTTAGTTTGCTTTTTAAAATTTCATTCTGGCACAGGATATTCAACATTTTTCAGAACAAAAAATTCGTTGTTGTCTGTTTTGAAAAAGGTCATATAGACAAAATGTAAACAAGTAAGAGCACTCTAAAATAAAACTTATGTAAGATGAAAACAGATTGAAAAGAAAATAATGATGGAAACATTGATGTTGCATAATGCAAAATATAGAGTTATTGAAAGCAAGGCCACAGACATTTGATAGTATAATGTTGGATAGATTTATTATTTAAGCCAAGAGGAATTATTATGAAAATGGTTGTATAGGCTTTTCTACCATCCTACATTAAAACATTGCAGAAGATGAAACGTGCATGCGCACTTTTTGTCTGAGAGAGCTCTGTCACACTCCATGCCAATCTGTGGCTCTGCAGAAGTCCCTATACATTATCTCCATATAACAGTATTTATTGAAGAATAACGTGAGGTGGAGTAGCTGAGTGGATAGGAAGAACTTGAGGGCAAGTTCTGCCTAGTAAACACTGTTTGCTTATATATAGAGGCAAAAGAGATAAAAATACATGACACCACAAAATATCTGTAGATTTTGACAGCACCAAAGGCTACCAGAGTTGTATGGTTTTTTGCACTCATACAAACGTCATTTTGGCTAAAAAGAGACTGGGGAAACAGATAGTTGGAACAGATCTCAAAATCGGACATTCATGGTACATAAGGATAACATGGATGAAGACTCATTTCAGCACAAACCTGTTCAGTAGCATCTTGTGCCAATTGTGCCTACAACTGGGCTAACGCATCTAGGGCCTTCATGTGAGGACTGATCCCAGATTAATTTATTATACTTAAGCAGGAATAAGAATCCTAGTCACCTGTGGATATGCTGGGCATTACGTGGAAAAAATAAAGTCAAGTCTCATTTTGAGAAGATGTGCTTCTTAGGATCATAGAGCACTATGTGTTGTCCTAGTCAGGAATATGAAACAATGTATTTTGTCCTAGTCAGGACTGCATTTGATAAAAACCATCTAGGATGCAGAAGAATATAGAAATACCAATAGAGAATTCCTCTACTTTTGGCTCTCTTACTTCTATCAAGCTAAGCAGTATGCAATTTCTCATTGCAAGCCACTTGCTGGACAGATAGAACTCAGTATTGATACTTCCTTGGAGATAACTGGTAGGACTCGATGTAATTTGTTTTTCGCAGTATAGGCAGTGTAGGTACTGTTGTTATTATGGTTAATAAAAACTGTTAAACATGAACCCAGCTACAGTATTGGGTAAATGTAGAAATGCGGAATAGCAGCAGCATTATGGGAACTTTCATTTCAGCAGTAAAACAGAGAAGATTGTGTTCACAGGATGCTCATACAGAGTGGGGAGGGATCTGGAGGAAGACCTAGAAATCACACAGAAAGTGTGAGCCATGTATCACATGCAATGTTATATTAGTTCTTGGGCATTTCTACGTCTGGCCTCATTTCCAAGGCCATATGCGTAGCTATGGTTGAAACAAGAATATCAAAGAAATACTCTGCATTTCTTACTAGCACACGGACTGTCTCTCTGACTGAGCAAAAAAAACTGAGGTTAAATGTGGGGGTTTGTAGTTATCACTTACCACTAGAAAATGGGCTGTTGATGGGGCAACAGAGGAGTTACTGTAGTACATGCAGCTTGCAGTTGTCACAAATAAACAAGCAGTAAGTAACTTAACTGGAACACTTTTCCTCCTCCAGAAAAAGAAAATGAGAAGTGTGATTTAAGACTAAGGAAAACAGGAGTAGTTAGGGAAAGCTTAAGGTTACAGGTGGTACATACCATTGCTTTTCTGAGGGCACATATATGATGTGCATATACATCCAGTAAGACTGGTCAATATGAGGATGGATCAGACACTGATCTGATTGCGTGGTTACATTCTAGTGCAGATTACACTTTGGTAAAGGAGTCTGCAGCAGTGAAAAAGGCAGCAGATGGTACCCTACTACATTTCTGGGAGAGATACTGAACTGTTCTAAGTAGCAAGTGACCTTTCTGTGCAACTTATTGATTGCTGTCCTTGTAACAGGCCACAAAACCCCACAGACAGCACTGCCTTGCTGTGTGTTTCCATTGCTTCTGCCAAATGGATCCCATATTGCAGCCTTCACCTGAGCCAAGTCTTCAAGATGTTCATTGGCTAGATGGGCAAATGGGGAGGATGGAGATGATATCAGAGTTGAGGAACAGTAAGGAATGTTGAAAAACTGGCTTTTACTGGAGTTGACCAATATTTCTGAAAAAGACAGGGTCAACTGAATGTTCGGCCCAAGCAGTTGCAGTCACCACTAGCTACAAGTACAGATAGCTACCAATACATTATTAAATGAATCACAATTTATTAAGTTTTGCTTACCATAAATCAGCAGGCAAAAGGCAAGCCAAAAAGCATCAGTCTGAATACCTCTTGGAATAAGCTAGAGGCTAAAGCAGACTATGCACTCTTAATATTAATAGAAATGTTATGTCTTGCCTTTACCTTCAAGCAGAAAAGAAAACATACATACAAACTCTTGATAGCCTGTGACAGCCTGACCCTATCAAAGGAAAGAAACACATGCAGCAATTGTACTGCAGTCAGAGCCTTTAGGTCTATTGAAACATGTTCAAACTGTGGGCCATTACATGTCAAAGGTTTCTTTTTACTGTGGATGACAAAGTTTTATTGTCAGATTGTAACTTTTACATCCCAACAGCAGTATTTCACAATAGTTTTTGCCATACTTTAAATATTGCTATCAGAATCTGCAGAAGAATCAGAGAAGTTAGAACTGTATTCTTAGTGCTATAATATCTGTTTTGTTGTTTAAGTTGCTGGCATTTGGAAACCATTATTGGAATATCACAATGTGCTAAAAGTTACGAATAACATCTAGGGAAACAACTAGGCTACTGCGTTGGGCTCTGGGGCTTCAGGCACAAAAAAAAGCCAAGGATCTTTTATAACTGAATCAGAAATGGGCCATGAACATCATCAGAGGAATGGAACATCTCTCCTGTGAAGAGAGATTGAGAAAATTTGGACTGTTTAGTCTGGAGAAGGTTTTAAGGGGAACTTACTTTTACCTTTAAATACTTTAAAAAGGCTTATAAGAAAGAAGATGATTTTTTTTTCTTTTTAACATGCCTGTGGTGACAGGACAACGGATAATGATTTTAAACCCAAAGAGGGTAAATTTAGATTTGATAAAATGTAGGAATTCTTTACTGTGAGGATGGTGAGATAATGGAATAGCTTGCCCAGAGAAGCTGGGCAACACCCCATCTCTGGAAGTGTTCAAAGTCAGGCTGGACAAGCCTTTGGGCAACCTGATCTAGTGGAAGATGTCCCTACTCATAGTTGGAGAGGTGGACTATACGATCTTTAAAGGTCCTTTCCCACTCCAAAATTTCTATGGTTCTGAGTCTTTGAGTGTATGATCCTAAAATATTTCCTTGAAGGGAAAGAGATGAATTGGTTTCAGAGAGATACAGCTAATGGTAGTGAAAGAAGAGGCTTTTCAAGTTCTGTTCTTCATTTTTTGGCAAATATTTGTGCAATGTTTTCCCAGGCATTTAAAATAATAATAATATGACAATTTTGTGATATATTTGAACCTGGGCCTCACCATTCTGTCCCTAAGTGCTGCTTTGCCTCAGAAGGCCAACGCTTTTCTTGCTAGCAAATCACTTTTCTTTGGAAAACTTTCCCTGTGAAAACAAAACACTCCTACTAGGAGAGATGTTGACTCTATTCAATATCTGGCCTTTCAGCAGATTCTCATTAGCTGCCCTTCTACTCTAGACTGCTTTCCATGAATCAGTTCTTGTANAGTTGGAGAGGTGGACTATATGATCTTTAAAGGTCCTTTCCCACTCCAAAATTTCTATGGTTCTGAGTCTTTGAGTGTATGATCCTAAAATGTTTCCTTGAAGGGAAAGAGATGAATTGGTTTCGGAGAGATACAGCTAATGGTAATAAAAGAAGAGGCTTTTCAAGTTCTGTTCTTCATTTTTGGGAAATGTTTGTGCAATGTTTTTCCAGGCATTTTAAATAATAATAATATGACACTTTTGTGATATATTTGAACCTAGGCCTCACTATTCTGTCCCTAAGTGCTGCTTTGCCTCAGAAGGTCAACACTTTTCTTGCTAGCAAATCACTTTTCTTTGGAAAATTTTCCCTGTGAAAACAAAACACTCCTACTAGGAGAGATACTGACTCTATTCAGTATCTGGCCTTTCAGCAGATTCTCATTAGCTGCCCTTTTACTCTAGACTGCTTTCCATGAATCAGTTCTTGTATATCAGACATCACCACCAACACTGAGTTGCTCATCAGAGCTAACAAATATAGAAACCACACAGAGTCTATCGGACACTGCACCTCTCCCTGCAAGAAATTCGTCAGGATAGGAGCACACTGAAAAATGTGTTAGAATATGGCTTTAAAGCGTTACAACTGTTTCCAACATGGTTATTCTTTAGTGAACGCTAATGGTGTCTGTGTTCATTTTCTGTGATAACCGTCTACAGTACCTAACTCTACGTCCCTCCAATTTTAAAAAACGTTATGTTGAAAAGTTGAGATAATTAGAAGCATCATAAGCTCTGATATTATGATTTTAAATGTATAAATCTTCTGGTTACTAGAGTTCTCTAACCTGAAGTCTCCTTTTTTAAAAAAGAAAAACATAACCATTTGCTTTTAATCAATGTCATTAGAACATTTAAAGTCACTACTCTGTTTAAATTGTGCGATTTTGCATTTTCAGCTCTTAAAAATTATCGCCTTGTGGACTTTTTTTGAGCAAAATGATTTTCCAGTTTCTCAAAGAGATAAACATGATTTTATAGTCTAAATAAAAAACCAAACTTCAAATGCTTTTAAAATGCATATATAAACATCTTTCTTCATGGACCTGGTGCTAAATACACTGTCAAATTTATGTGGGAATAAATGAGAATTTAAGAACACTAGACAGAAACAATAGTGTATAACTACTTCAAATGAAGTATGAATATTGTATATGTACTTTTCTCTTGCTTTCAGACAAGATGGAAACTCACTAAGGCAAATTTTGTGTTGGAGTTTACAGTCCTATTTTATCTTATTACAATAGCTGCTGAAGGGCCATAAACCAATCTAATAGGACAAAAAGTCATTCTCCTCACATAGGCTTCTGATGAGCAATAGAAATAACAAGAACATTGCCAATATTTCAAGGGGCTTCATCCTTCCCCTCTGCTCAGTGCTGGGGCGACCATATTTGAGAGCAGGGTCCAGTGAGGGACTGGAGCAAGTCCTGCCAAGGGTCATGAAGGTGGTTTAGGAATTGGAGCACAGAACCATACAAGAAGAGGCTGAGAGAGCTGGGACGGTTCAACTTGGAAAAGGCTCGAGGAGATCCTATTGATGTGTTTAAATACCTGACTGGGGGTGGGGAAGAGTAAAGAATACATAGCCAGAATCTTCTCAGTGCTGCACAGGAAAATGGGCAAAATCTGGAATACAGCAAATTCAATTTAAACGTAATTAAAAAATGTTTTTACTTTGAGGCTGGACAAACAGTAGGACAGGTTCTCCAAAGAGACTGTGGAGTCTTCAGCCTTGGAGCTATTCAAAACCTTACTGCCTTGAACAACCTGGCGCAGCTGACCTTGCTTTGAGCAGGAGGGTAGGGCTAAATAATCTCCAGAGATCCCTGACAACCTTAGTAGTTGTGCAGCAATACGAGCAGCTCAGATGTGACTTGAACCTCAGTTCAATAAAAGTAAGATATCTCCATTTTGAAGGATAGCATTTACTGTTATGTTGAGTACAGGAAAAGCAACAAGATATTGATGAGAGGGGCAGGAATCTCACTACTCATCAAAACTGTAGATGAGAACATGCTCACATTCTGAATTACAGTTGAAGCAGTAACTGGTCAAGCTGTTATTCCTCCCTGTATAAGTTGGGACTAGATACAGAGAGAATCCCTCATCAATTCCACAAGTAAATTATGTACAAACAAATGCATTTACCTCAGAAGATAAATTCTAGGATTTTTTTTGTTTGTTTAAAATATAGTGCAATTTCTGTGAATCACAGTGAGAAAGGAAGATGCGAGAAGAACAAGAAGTTGGGAAAAAAAAACCTAACCCCAAACCCCCAGACAAAACTCAAGACACTCCAGATTCTGAAATTACTCTGAATTAGTACTGCTGCCCCAAAGAAAGGAGTATTACAATTGAATTATCCTTTCATTTGTGAAATTCCTAGATATGACAAAAAATACCTTTGAAACTAAAAAAGTGTTGCCTTCACTTACTGAAAGGGAAATAGGAAGAGATGTGCTGCCTAGGGATGTGCTTACTCCAGCTAGTTTGACACAAATACACTGTGCAGTAGTGTAGTAGAGCTGAATATATCCCTCAGTTGCTAAACCTTGTTAATATTTCCTGGAAGGTTCATTTTTACAACTATAAAGAACTCTCCACTCTAACCACTCAGAGGCTGCTTTCAAGCTTCCCTACTATATGCATAGTCACCACTGGGCAAATAAAATCCTATAACCTTATGGTCTGGCACTGATATGTGTCTCAATATGTCAGGATAGTGTTGGAGGCAATTTCCCTCAAAAGCAATGTAATCATAGCTGTTTAAGGGGTGCCATTGTCTCAAATGCTCAACATTGCAGTACTATCTGGATTAAAACACTGAACAACCTTTTTCCTTTCATGGTTCATAGCTATTACTTTTGAACTGTGGTGACAGCTTTTCTGGAGAGTGACTGATTAGAACTAATAGTTGAATTCATCCACTAAATTCAGCCTGTTAATTTTCAGCCCACAGACTGAAGCAATTTAAGTAATATTTTATGCCTCTATGCTAGAAAAACCTAAGCCTGGCCATAATTCTACCCGACACTATCATTCAATAGGCTTGGGTTCTGCATCTGCCTTTGTGTCTGTGTTCACCCAGGCCAAATACAGTTCCCTGATATTACTTAAAGTGGGAAATGTTTTATTTTGGACCACTGAGCAGAACTTGTAAATTTGTCAGTAATATTGATGTCAACCTCTGCAAAATTTCCCATTTTATTTCTGTGATTAGTTCAAGGGAGTAAATTTTAGAACCGGTACAACTGGTGAGTAGGATCTACCCTGAGCTGAAATTGTCTTTTAGCACCATGCACACACTTTCAGTTCCTAATTCCACACATACAGTGCTGAGATTTGTGACTACTGATTTATCTGAGTCTAGGTCTGAGGCTGAGCCCCAACACTTTTAGTGCAAATAACACTACTGGCATGAACCATGGCCGTCTGCTGGTATCAGAAGAGTTCCTAGCACTGTTCAGAAACTCATGGACTCAGAGACGACATTAATGTGGAGCTGGACAAGAGGAGAGTGCTCTCAGTGACATGCAAACATTTCCATGATTTGCATCCCTTTCCCAGGAAGGTGCTCAAATATTTGAGACTGGCCATTGCTATGCTATGGGATCGCTAAATATAAAGGTAAAGCCATAATAATATGTCTACACTGTGGTGCACCGCTCCATGGAAACTGACAGTAGGTTTCCAAGGCAGCCAAACAACAAAAAAAAAAGAATAAGGCTAAAGAGTGAAGCACAAAGAACGTTAGTGAACAACTTCATGTGTTAAGGGGTAAATTTTGGAAAGTGCTTGTGCTTAAGCCCCACTGGAAGTCAATGGCAGTTATGCTCTTAAATCAGTGGGGACCTTTTGAAAAGCCCAGCTGGAGCAGAGTTGCTTGATGCATATGACTGATTATTCATTGTTGTAGACAGCTGTCCTGCAGCTGCACTTTAATTCTATGCTGTGCTCTGCTTTCTTCACTCTCCTACAGACTCTGTGCTTCAGGGGACTGTTATTCCTTCTCATCCTCTTCCTCTCCTCCTCCTCAGACTCTACCTGGCTGTATATCCACTCAACAGCCAAATATTTGCATGACCTTTCTAATAACCAGGGTTATAAAGACAAAGAGACATCTGTCTGCTTCTAGGGCTGGTGACCAAAGAAGTATTTGTCTGGCAGGGAAGAATAAGGGTAGTCCATTCTCACCCCTCCTGAAAGGCAGATATTTCTGTATAGCAGTCTGCAGTTGGTAAGAAAAACCAGGAGCAGCCGTGATGCACGGTAAGAATGTGGTCCCTACAAGAGCTCTGAGGAGATAAAGCAGCAAATTTTGTTTTTAAAAGAAACAATTCAAGAGTAATTGGTTGTTACTTTAGCAGCTGGTCCTACTAAAATGAGCTGACCCATCTCAAGCACAGCATTGCTTTCCCAGTTTTCCTTCTATCAGTTTACATGAGAAGAAAACAAAACACTCCAGCAATTTTTACCTCTGTGGGACACGGTGCATGACATATCAGTAGAAGCTGCAAGCAATCTACGAACTCCACTTTAGCAAAATTGATGGAAAATGCCAAAACAATAAGAAGTCTTCTAGGAAAAAGTATAAACAGGGATGTGTTTAAATATTGGGAAAAAAAAATTCGCTATTTTTGTAGTAACAAATATAAACTGGCTGAGATCTATAAGATTATTAATCTCTAAAACCATCAAACCCCCCCCAAAATACAGCACCCTCTTCATTCATACATATAGAAGTGCTTAACTTAATCTATTAGGAAAGCCAGTCTTCAATAATATAATAATAAGATACAAACAATAAAGCTAAGCCAGGATATAATCAGTTTTATGAAGTATTTTTTATCCTCTTTCTATGCTTGATAATTTTCAGGTAGTGAAAGCTCCTCAGAGATCAAAATGTAATAACTATTTTATGGTGGCTGCCAAAGAAAAGTGCAAACCCAATATATTAACTGAAAGTGTCTTGAGCATGTGTATAGAAGTTTCCTCTTCCACTTTCAACAAGGCTGAAACTTTTTTTTCAGTGAATTTGCCACTCTAGATATAGACAGAAAAAATGAATATAACCATTTTACAACTAAATGCTCTCAGTATCCGTTAAGGAAACAAACACATCAAGTGTTCCTTTGATTTAGAGTACAAATGGAGTTTGAAATTAGTGATTTACATAGTTGATTTATAGTCAAGTCTTCCAGCTATGAAATGAGGAGATTTTTTTTCTTAGTGAGGAAGATAAATCTGTATTTCACTTCTATACTTCAGCTGAAGATTGCTCTCCCTCTTCACAAAGTTCATGTGAACCCTCCTTCAGGACACTGAACCAGTGAGATCCCTAGGAGAGAGTCCTTAGCTACAGAGGTATCATGCAGATAATCCTTCTGTTCTTAGTTATGAAGATTTAAGCTTCAAATCAGGAGTGAATAATGTAGAAAGTCACTAAAACCAGGAGACTTGGAAATCAGGGGGTGATGTTACCTTCTCTTGTTGCTTTTAACAGTGAAATTTGTCACCCCAGACTCAGTTCTCCAAAAGGATACAGCTTATTTTCACAGTTATATTTTCTGAAAATTATTTTTGAAGCACTGTGCAGCACACATTTATTTAACTGGTTTCTGAGAAATTTCAGAGGCTAAGTTTTAAGAAAAAAAGAAGAAAAATCAATATTTGGATTTATTTGTTTTATATTAATGATAATAAAATAACAAGTGGCATCTTAACAACCTGCACTTAAACCCCAGATCTTTGACCTAGCTTATTTATGGCAATGGCTTGTACATCTTGACAACCTGCTGCACTTGCAGGTGAAAGTTATATCCACAGCCTGCAGCTTTGGCTCTGTCTGACAAGATCCACGGCACCGCTGTGTGAAATCCAGCATGCTTGAACACCCCCTAGACTATACAGGATCAATGAAACAAATATTGCTTGTGTTGTAATCCCAAAGCACTCTAAACCTTCACAAAACAGAAACTTTCAGAAGTCATATAGCAGCAACAGCTTTTATTGCATGGATGACAGGTTTGCTGGGGAGAGGAGGAGGGAAGGGTAGAGACATGGAGGAAGGCATATTCCGTGCAAGGAAATACTAGAACTCCACAGGTCATGGCAAGCACTTCTCACTCCAGTTAGAGGGCGGTGAAGTCCATAGGACTGGAGACCAACAGAGTCTTCTTGTCCCAAGTTATAGATTCACCCCATTGCACTTCTGGGCCTGGCTGAATAAAAAATAAAAATACCAGATTTGGGGCGGAAGAGCATCCAGCCAACAATGAATAGGAAGTATTGCCCTATGATCACAAGGATAACTTTTCTTTGGAGATGCTGAATGAGATCAGCCAGTTTACATGATGATCAGCCAATGACCACCGAATCAGAAGAGCTGAGACCATTGAAAAGATCAGACTATGGATCAGCACGGGGACCAGTCAAATGAAGCAAAGGAAATGAAGAGTAATGAGGGAGCAGCCAGAGGAGCCCAAGAAAATACAGCCTCCTTTATCACTATTGAGCTGCTCTGGAAAAGGCAACATTTTTTATACCTATATGTTTCTGTTGGTGTTTGGCCAATTGCATAGTGAAGTTCTTATGAATAATCCACAGGCTGGCTTTCTCCGAAGGTCATACTCCCTGTATTCATGTTTACCCCTGAAGTCTGATAAACTGCAGTGATCAAGTAGAAATTGTTTATAAACCTAATTGTTATTTGCAGTTGTAACTCTCATCAGGGTTGAGGTTTTTTTTTTTAAGTTTCCTGCCCATCTTGAGATACTATCTTTGAATCGTGATGAATTTGCCTGGCAAAGAAAATAGTTTTGTCTGAATATTTAGTACTTTTTTTTAACCTTTTTCTTCAGGCAGAGATAAGGCACTTATAGTTATCTCCTCTGTCATACATTAGCATATTTTCAGAGAATAGTCCTGAGAAGTTAAGTCAATCGTGGCATTTGTTGTGAGTCCAGCACTTCCCTCCTGTTTTTCTCTCTGTTTAGTGTTTACAGCAGAACGGGATGAAGTGCAAATGTTTTCATTTATGTTTTGCTCTAAATTATTCATTATGAGGTGAGGAAACTAAATACACAGTAAAAGCAGACTGAACTAAGCCTGTAGAAGCATCCTACTGCAAACAAAAATTTGGAAATAATGGTCTACCAGCCATTACCAAAGTTAGAGTAAAAAAGTCAGGAAAAATTGTTGATTTCCAATGCCTCATTTATTTCAGCTCCCTGGCTGAACTGATCTCTGTAGGATCATTTTCTATAGAATTTATATTTTTAATGTGTTTTTTAAAAATTAATTTAAAGAAAAACATAAATAGGGAGGGTGTTACAGTTTCCTTGAGAACATAATTCCACTTTTTTTCCTCAAATTGCTTTAACTGTTTCTCATTTGACTTTTTTTCCAGATATATTGAATTAATATTTTTCCATTGGTTGTAGTACATCTGAGAGTCCTACATCATGTTTTTATTCTTTTGCTAAATTCCTCCAAGTATTGTTGGTTCCTTGCTCCTTTCACCTTCAGTTGTGATCTCCCTTTGAAAAAAGCATCTACTACAAGAAAGTCTGTGCTTTTTCCAAACACACAAAATTTACACTTGCCTTTCTCCTTCTTTGGAAGCATTCAAAGTAGATTGAATGCATGCAAGAGAGAAGAAATAGGAATTATGTGCCCATAAGAAAGCAAAGGAAATCAGGTAAGCTATCAGTTAAATTTACATTGGTGGTTGTGGCAGAGAACAAACCACATTTGATATACATGTTGAATAAAGGAGGCAAAACCTGTTTACTTGCTGTCATTCAAGACCATGTTGTGATCACTGTATTAGAAGTAACATGGAGAAGAGCTCTGTTCCTATAGCACTGGGGGTCTCCTAGGAGGTGTCTTCTCCTGCTCATCCACTTGATCTGACTCCACTTCTTCTGTGGACTGCCACCACCAGCAGCAGTGTCTCTGCAAGCAGGACCCAGTGAAAAATTCATTAACTGCTGAGACAATCTCAGCTTCGAGAACATGACAGACATAATTCACTTGGAAAACAGTCAGACTGCTAACACAGGGTTCAAGTCCTTGCTCAGGCAGAGCAGAATCTCATTTTTGTTTCTTCCTCCCTGCATTATGAAGTGGATACGTAGCTCATTGGTACAAGAAATGTATTGGAAAGCTAAAAATAAAACAAAAAATTCTTTTTCTGTAAATACTGTGAACAGTTTATATGTCCTGAAAATTTAAATGGGCAACAGAATATATTTTCTAATTTCAAAGGCAATTGATAGGTCAGCACATGAAGTATATACCACATATACACGCTGGGAAACACAACACAAATATGGATGACTCATGGGCTTCTTCTAATGCCTGCATAAATTATAAAAAAATCAGATCTTTCAGTTGTTTAATTTAGAGGTGGATTATTTAAGTAGTCAGAGGGATAATTAATTTTGGATATATTTAAATATTGCACTAGCAAGTGAAGGCTAGTATTTTTCCATACTTGTCACAATGACAGCTGGTTTGAAGTGTTTAGTTGATTTTCCTATAAATAACTGAGCTGTGGAAGAAATACACTGCTTGTAATGTAACTTGGCTTATAAAGTAACTTGGCTTATAAAATAATCACATAATATTAAAATGAGGACTCAGTATGCTGGAACAGCTTGCAAAATAAAATGACCAAATAATGTTTGAGTAAAGATCTGGTTGACAAAGTGAACTGATTTAAATTTATATAAATGTTTGGAAAGCAACAGTCTACAGTAAGATCAAAGAAATGACTCTACTGTGGAGTTGCTCTCATACTTTATTGAGCTGAGACACCAGATGAAGACTTTTACCTTAACCTACATTATGCCAGTGCCACCTGAGTGGCAACAAGCACCAGAATAATTTAGAGTACCTGAAAGGGAATGAGCCTTTCTCTGAACTTTTGGTGTCTAAAGTCTTCTCTGGGTCGTAAAATCTCAGCGTATCTTTGGATAAATCCCTATGGCTTCCAGGGTACTATCTAACTCAAGGTGTATTTTGCATCATGACTCAAGCATCATTCTCAGCTGGGCAGAATCTGATTTACCCATTTCAGCACTAGATCTTACCCAACATGTCTCATAACCTTCTTCTCAAAGCTGCAATCTCAAGTGTGTGATACATACAAAGGATCATGGGAAGAGTAAGAGTTACTTGTACAGTAGACAGCTCATATCCTGTGGAGCACAGGTTTGGGGCCAGGTGATCTCACTCATGACAGGGCAAAGGGCCCGTGAAAGGACACATTAGTTAAGGCCTTCCCTGTTTCAATAGCCACACAACTTAATTCTCAACAAGGACGGCCACAGATCACTGAATCCTCCATGGGATTCTTGTGGGAAGCACAGCTTCCCCCATGAAACCACAGTGATAACTGCATGGTTGAAAAATAGTGCTACTAAGGCATGACCTTAGAACATTTAGAAGCAGCTACTAGTCTTTGTATTTTCCAGTATTATTTCAAAACTTACCGTGTCAAATTTGTTACCTGTGGCACCAAGTCAAAGCCTTAGATGACTGGTTCAGACACCACAGGATGGGCAACAGTCAGGAGAAACCAGAGGCATCCGGGGGAAACTCTAGGCTCTTCAGAGAACTTTATATAAATTGTCTTAATGATTTAAAATAGGTGTTTCAACTAATGTCCTCAAGCCTTTCCAGGAACAAGCTTGTCCCGAATTTCCACTTGCTTCTGGTTATTGCAGTCTGTTGGCTGGACAGAGCTATAGAATCTCAACCTCCATAACATAAAAGGAAAAGCAAGAAACCCTGGAAAAGGCATCACTATCATGATCAGGTGCCACTCTGCATGCATTTGTCCCTTCTACATGTTGAATAAGTGAAACAATAAAAATGTGAATCATAATAGTCATAAATGTGTGACATGACGTATACATAATGGCTACACTGGTCCAGGAAAGACTGATCTGCTGGCCTGTACCTGTACTGAACCCTGATCCACCAAGTCCTAGGACTTTTGAAACATATTAGTACGCTAATGTGGGACCAAAGGATTAAGACATGCTCAAAATATTTAATTCTTTACTTCAGAGATAATGCAGCGGGGGCAAGTGAGCTTCACGAACAAATGAATGTGATTTCAGATGAGGACCTTTATTAAGGGTTAACTCACTGCTTATATAGTCCAAGCAGGCCAAAACATTAGGTAAACACTGATTGGTCACTTCTGCCCTTGCAACAAGCCTTTTTTGGCAATCGCCCATCTCACATAACATTGTTGCTAGCTTGAACACTCCTGCCCCCACCCCCAAGTTACCTCATTAAAATAACACAACAAAGTCATTTACCACTTTTGTGACTCTCCCAACTCCACCCTGCGAGGNATCAATATGATTTCAGATGAGGACCTTTACTAAGGGTTAACTCACTGCTTATATAGTCCAAGCAGGCCAAAACATCAGGTAAACACTGATTGGTCACTTCTACCCTTGCAACAGCCTTTTTTGGCAACCGCCCATCTCACATGACATTGTTGCTAGCTTGAAAACTCCTACCCCCATCCCAAGTTACTTCATTAACATAACACGACAAAGTCATTTACCACTTTTGTGACTCTCTCAACTCCGCCCTGCCAGGGCACTTAAAGAAACAATCCCCAACACAGAATGAAATGGTAGTAGGGAAAAGAATATTACTGAGTGACCAAATTGCAACAGTCAGGGATCATGCTGTGCTGGAAAGCAGTATTTCAATGAAAAAAGTAATATTTTAATGAAATCCCAGTCTTGACTTCATTTATTGGTTTTCTAAAATGAAATAGAGTTAGAAGATCCTTTTGTTTGCTGAATTAATTATCCATTTTCCATATCTTCCAATTCTGCTCACTGAAATATTTCTGTCCTCTCCATCAGTCACATACCACTTGTGTCTCTGTTACACAGATCTATTGTTACTGTGCTCTTCCCATTATTTTCTGTTTTCCCTTCTCATGCTTAGGAAGGAAGGAAATATTAGTCCTGAATATAAGAAGTCCTGGAAAATGTAGGCAAGGTGACCAGGAAATCATAAAATGAGATTACTGTGCTTAGTAAAACAACCATGCTCCACTCATATTTCTATTTCCACTCCTGTAATGTATTGCCCTGAACACAGGTCTATTGAATCCCAGAATTATTTCCTTCTGAAGCTCATGGGACAATTAGTTCTGAATTTTTATGGACTGACCCAGCATATAGCTCAGTAAAGCGAGGATGAAAACCTATAGTGTTGATTTCATGTAACAAGATAGATTAAAAGGAGGGCGCAAGCTGTTATTCCAGGGCCCTAGAGCTGGCTGTTTATTTGGGTTTGTCTTTTATTTTTTTTCAAAAAACCCCCAATATACTCTGTTTGTTGATGCTACTGCACCTGACAGCACAAATTTTACTCTACCCAAGTAACATTCCAGCACATTTTAGTTCACTCACCTATATGAAATCTTTGAAATCTGCATTAGTGCCATTTACCAAACACTGACTCCCTTGCTGCTGCTCACATCACAGTCAAAGGATGTAAATACAGACCACAAGTTAAAAAGGAAGTGGTATAAGTCACATTGGCCCAAGGTTAGCTTTGCAGAACAATAGCTATGTGAATGGAGGAAATGATCTGCTGTTTATTCACATACATTAAAAATACATATTTTCCACAGAGGCAAAGATTTTCATATAGACTTTTGTTGTCAAAGTGGGATTTTTTTTATTTTTTTACTTTTTGTTTCATTCCATCTGGGTTTCAGCTGCATCACTGCTTTCAGTGCTACATACGTTAAGAACTAGAATGTCTATTAGCCTTGAAAAGCTGAGCTCAGTGGCAATGTCTGTCTGTCACTTGCATTGTTTTTGCTCAGATACCCACCACGCCTGGAACTTACACCTGTCTGATCTCATCAGGTCAATCCAGCAGCAGCAAGCCAATTTGGAGTTAAACCTTTTAGTGCCATCAGCTTACAACACCTTTGAATCTCCATCACAGAGTTAGTGTCATTACATGTTAATTGAATCTCATTTGCCGAAACATAGGATCTAACAGTTTAACAGTTGGAGCAGACCTTAAACCTCAACAAACAAAGGGCTGATTAATGAATACAAAGTAAACTAAATTGCCTTTTTGGTTTTAATCACCGTTAGGAAGTTCTTGGTCCTGTGATCTAAAGGAAGCTTCCCCTTCAGATTGGCTTCCCCATTGATTGTGAAGTACCTGATCATTTCACCTAAACTTACTAATTATGGAAGCTCTCCTCCATCTCCTCCCTTTCCCCACACTGATCCTCCTTCTCCCTGCAGAATGCCTAGAAATCACTTTGAACTTGAATGTGCTGCTGTAGGAAGCACGGCAAAGAACAGTCATATTTTTCCTCTCAGGCATTTTTGTGATACCTCTGTTCTTTCTCTCAACACCTTGTGCTAGCATCACACCCAGAGATCAGGATGAAGAAAGGCTTAGATGAGACTCAACCAGCAAGTGGCAAATTATTTGCCGTGATGCCAAAACTTCTACCATTGATTGTCAATTTCAAGAATTTGCCTTTCATCCCGCCTCAAGCTATAACTGTAAAAATAGAGAGATTGAGTTTAACTATAATTATACAGCTTTGTCAACAAATTGCAAAGATCTTCATTTAACCTTTCTGTGGTAAATTTGAAAACAGGAAGTCTTTTGTGTAACACATTAAAACAAAAACTTAAGCCCTATTTTAATGCTGCAATTTCAAACGTTCAGAATGACAGTCCATCCTGGCCAGCTCAAAATGTATTTGGCTTCTAGTCTGCACTGCTTCTCCTCCTCTTTCTTTGCTTCTCTTGCATACCCGGATGAGAAGTTCACCAAATTAACCTTTCATAGGTTGCGTTAAAACCAGACTCCAGGTTTTAGGAGGTGTATGAAAAGAGGACAAATTTTAAAAGCCTTTCAGCATCAACAGAGAATATTTCTAATTTCAGACTACACCAGGGAGGTTAACTTTATTTTGTGCCACTATATTTTCAGCCGAATCTTCTTAGCATGGTGCAGCAGGTGCTTATATTAAATCCCTAAAAAACTACAGTGAGCCAGTAAAAGCCATTTCAAACAGATAAATATTTACAACCTCTTACTCAAAAATTAAGTAGAAGTTATATTGCCTTCAACTTTAATTTTAAAGCTCTGGTCTGGTTAAGATCACACCCTTTGTGACTTCTTCCTTTCAAAAGTAGGTGAAGTATTATGTTGCAAAAAAACCCTAAAACGAAAGATAGTACAAAATTCACTGGGAAAAAATAACATCTGCTAAAGACTAATCTGTAACACCCTACCCCCACAGAAGTCAGACTTTTATAGCAGCTATCTGTGATGAAAAGGAGGGTGAGAGAGGCTTCCTCCCTCACTGGGAACCTCACCTAGGATGCTTCACCTTGTCAGTGAAGGTCTTCTCAGGGAATCCTGCAGGACATCATGATCCAGTAATTTCTCCTTCTAGGGCAGAACTTCTACCCATTTTAGAAGGATGTAGCTTAGTACCCTTGGCACATAAGTGAAAAGTTGAGGGAAAAAGACTCACAGATACTTTGCATCTTATCCATACTAAAAGGTAGGTGTAGGTAAAGGAAGTTATTCCATTTCTTGTTTGGTCAATATCTAACCTCACTTAAATTTCCCTGTAAGTGATGTCATCTTGGCCATATAAGGAACAAATACTAAAAATGCATTTGCCTGGTATGACCATACTCCTCTTTCCATACGAAAACAAGTGCCATCTGTTAGCTTCTGTTGCCACAAAGTGGGATAAGCCCAAGGTACAAGAATAGGAGAAAGAAAACAAGAAACCAGAACACCACCTCCTACCTCCTTGACTGCACAGCCTGAACTGTCAGCAATGGTTACTGTAATTTCAAAAGGAAGAAGTAACTTGACAGAGACTGAAGGATCAAATGATCAGCTTTAAAGAAAGAATTAAATAATCTTTTTTTTGTTGTTTAATTGAAAGAGTGTGAGTTTTGAGTGTTGCAGCCCATGTACAGAAACCTTAGAAAGAAATAAGGGAGAACTTAACAAGTACACTTGTCCTTGGCTATTTTCCAAGATATCTCAGCTGTTCCAATGAATTTAAAATGAGAAATGTATCAAGTACATGAGAAGATCTTTTGTAATTTACAATTTTCTTTGAATAAAGAACTAAATTCCCATTTATCCTGGAAAGATATCCTTGTCTAACAGACAAGTTTTAGGAGCTGTTTCACATTCATATATATGCACTTACATGAAGCTGTCAGAAGATATATATGTACACTGCAGCTGATTTTTCCAAATCTCCTTTGTTGGCATTAGTTTTCATGCTGGCATCATACAGTACCTACAAGAAAACCCAAACTCCGTTTTCCTTCCCATCCTGCAGGTTATTCACCTCCAAAACCCAGAGCCATCCTGCACTCATCTGTAACATCAGTGATGACTTTAAAGTAAACTGCTTGTTGAACATATCCCATTTTGTCACAGACTGTAAGGTACAGTCTTGCCCAGGCCGTAGTATTGCCTTGGGGTTTTGAGTCCCAAGCACACCCAAGCTGATGGAATAACTTCATCTTTCCAGGGGCACAGAAAGGTCTTTGCAGTTATCAGATGAGGTTTACTAAGGACTATTCCCTGAGTCTAGAGTCTACCCAGTCTAGTGCTTGATCCCAGACAGCTTTGTTTTCTGCTGGAAAGTTGAAGCAATTGCAGAACAAATAGCTTGTTTTTACATGCACAACAGCCTCTGAGTTCCCAGATTCACATACTCAGCTTAATTTTCATAATATATTTTTCCATATAGATTAGGTGTAAAAGGAACAAAATAGGAAGACTTGAGAGAAGTGAGGTGCCCAAACAAGCTACCCTTATACTGGGATCGGCCTGGGATATCATCTGCTTTAGGGAATGACAGTTTCTATTTTCTGTGAACAGCAGATAGGAGAAGAAATAGGGGGCCACCTGATAATTAATCTAAGAAAATTGCCTGGTGAGTTTATCTAGTCCTGACAAGAGAAATTATCTAGAAAGTCATAGCGGTGATTTGCCAGACCAAACCAGATTGACTGGGTAAAGAAGTAAATAATATGACAAATTAATTTTACTACTACTCTAATGAAGGAAAAAGAACATCTCCCTAGCTATTTCTTTAGAATTGTTAAACAGCAAATGTACACCTCACTAGCTCTTGAGGAATATGGACACAACTTTATAATCCAGTTGCAACTCTTTTCTGCAGTGGTTCTAGTGACTGAATTTTAAAAAGGGAGCAACATAAAATGTTTATAACTAAGACACCACAATGGTGGTGGACACTTTCCAGAGTGTGGGTAAAAGGAACACTGCATTAGTGTCTCTTTTTCTGGAAGCCACAATCACTGGTGGTGGGATAAATTATGTGTTGGGGGAAAGTAGGCTGTATAAGTCAGAATCTTTCACTGATAAAGTGAAATGAAGTGGATAATAAAGTGAAAAAGTGGAGCATGGTAGGTGTTGTGTCCATGCCATCATTACTTCTGTTTCACCTCTATTAGAAGAAATGTGCATACAGTAAAGCAAAGCTCTTGGTTTAACCTTTGAGCAGTCCTCAAGCATATCAGAGTAGTTACAGACCCTACAACAGGCACTTCTGCTCTTGTTTATATTTCTTTAAGAGTTATTGCCAATATAACTGTGGAACAAAATAGCCTGACCTTTTATGGTAGTTGTGTACTGGTGCTGCTATATTTGTATAGTTGCATATTGGTTTAATGTTATAGAAACTAATTATATCCAAAGTAAAATTATTTAGTTTCCCATTTATCCTTCTCATTCCAGTGTTTCCAAAAGAGGAATAGGTATGTATTTCCAGGGAAGTAGTCTTCAAATAAGATAATGCAGCATAGAAAAATGTGCTGATGGTATGACTCTTTCTTACAGAGTTATATCCTTAGTTTCTGACATGCCCAGGATTCAGACTACGTACGTTGTCCTGCATGAAAGTATATCAAAGCAAATCTTATTTAAGTCAAGGAAACATTCTGGAATTTCTGTGTGAAGGAATGATAAAAATAATGCATACCTTGTGCCTCTGAGGCAGTTAATCTCCAGGTTTTATTGTAGAAAATGTCCTTTCTGCTTTACTAAAACAATATCAATAAGCCCAAAAGGTATTTATATATGAGGTCAAGAGAGCCAGAAGCCTCAGTTATTGGTAATGTTTGGGAATTAGTTCCTAAATCCCAGAATACAACTATTCTGAATTACAATTTTAATTTATAATTGTTCAAAATTGATGGTTTTGGGTATTCATTGAAATGGTGCTCAAGTCTGATACTAACATAGGCAGACCTCTTGTTAGGACAGTTGCATAGTATTTAATAAACTGAGTAGACTGAGGAGCAATAAATGAGACCTGTGTTTGGTTTCTTTTACATATGAGCAGAAGTTGAAGCTAAGCAAATGCCATGTTTTTTTTGTTACTTGGTGATTACTCTTAAAATATTCATCATAGTCAGGAGAGTGAAAGTGATTCTTTTTGGGAAAATTTAAAGACAGGTTTTGAAAACTCAGAGACCAATGTGTAGAAAGATTTAATATTCCTCCTGTTCACAAAGTGAAAATTTGACAAGAAGAAAATCTCTAACATTCAGTGTCAAAGACTAACAGGCAAACAGTTGAGAAGGGGTATCCAGCTACTGAATCAGGAGACAAGTTACTTTGCCAGTGGAATTTGCTCCACATTGCCTAATGGTTTACCTTGTAAAGTATAAATTCCTCAGAAGGACTTGTAAGTGCAGTGGTCACAGATGTCACCTGTTTAAAAAGCTTATTCAAAGCTAAGAAAGTGTGTAAATCTCACTTGGAGGAAGGAAGCATTAGTGCTGAGATCTCAGAAAGTGTTCAGCTTTTATCTGAGTTGCCACAAAGTTATTTACAGTATTCATTTCCCCTCTTGGAAGCACTCCTTAGGCTGTTCTGCTGTTAAGAGCCTCTGGATGATTTGCTTGGATTGATAAAAAACAAAACAACAACCGCCTCCTTTCAACATGTCTTCCCGCTTATCTTATCTATAATATTTGTATGCAATATTTACCTATAATATTTGTGTGCGAAACTGACAGACGATGGTAGATAAGCAATGTTTGGAAGCAAGTCCGAAACAGTTAAGAAAACAAACACTGAGAAGTGACATTCTGGTTTTTTTTCCTTTTCTTTTTCTTTAGATTAGAAAATCCCATTTAATATCTTTGTTATTAAATTTATTAAAACATAAGGCATCCCATTTTTTATATGTATACATACCAAATACTGAACACTAACAGGAATTTAACTGATTACAGTAATATTCCTACTGTCCTGTGTCTTGGGCAAACTATATTTCTCTTTCACTGTTTCAACATCTCTACATGGTTGCTGCAGTAACAAAGCAATTTACTCATAAATTCATCAGGAAAAGTGCACCATAGAGAACATGTACAACTCTAAACCTGTCAGATCATCACAATTATTCTCCTAGGGAAAAAAAAGGAAAATTATGTAATGTAATTGCACTGAGAGAAATATAAGTTATTATACTTTTATTCTCTCAAACCTCAATTTCTTATGTTTGCTCAGCATAGGAAGATGCTCCCTTATGTGCAACATATACCTTCTCAAGCTGAAACAGCTACAGTGTCAACAAGGCTGGCATATAATGTAAGTTAAGATTGCTGGCACACTTGATCAGCTAAAAATTATGGCTGAAGGAAAAATTTTACAATAACATCCGTCTTCCAAACTGTGGTGAATATTTTGCTAAGCAAAATGAAATACTAGTCACTTTGAGACAATTATTTCAAGGGTTCTTAAAATCTATATCATAATTAAATGTGTAATCACTGTAGTGAAGCTTAAGATTTATACTATAAAACACAAAACCTACAACACTTGAAGCCAACAGCAAATTCGGGATAACAGAAATAAGAAACTGCATTTTTAACAATTTAATGGTTCTCCCAGCCATTAAAGTTAATGCAGACCATCAACAAGAATACTGAAAATGCTGATTTCTAAACAGCTTTCTGTTGCCTCTACTTCTTCCCCAGATCCCATGATAGATTCCTAAAAGTTCTCTGGAGTAAATATAGCATAAATAGTTTTTGATGATTTGCTAAACTAAGAGGTATCTAGAGGGTCTTATCTTTTCTATGACTCTTCTAGTGACTCATTCTGAAACGAGCCATATTATTCCTTATTAGTGCATTCTACAAATCTCAGCTGTGTACGGATCTGATGTCATCTCTTTGTAAATTTTTGACATGTGACTGTTCACTTTATAATTTTTAATGATGACCCAAATAAGTTATTTGTTTAGGATCTCTTGTTTCCAAGCAGAAAAACTTGATGTTTGTGTGAAGGGATAGTGCTTGCTCAGCACTACAAATTCAATGTTTTTACTGTTTTCCAGGAAAGGATCTGTCCTCTGTTTGAATGATACTAGTATTGGAAGGTATCATCTCCTCACATCCACAATCTGACACTATTTGCTCCTGATACCAAAATCAAAGATTTTTGTAGAAGGAATTGCAGCATTCTAATACTCTCAGTTCATAAATTATGATTAATTTGATTCAAACATGTGCATTGCAAAAACAGGGTAGAATCAGAGGTATCTTTAATAAAACAAAAATCAAAGCCCAGTGCAGTCCACCTGCTCTGACCTCAAACAAAACTCATGAATTTTTTATTGAAGTGTATGGTACCTAAGCTATATGTTTAGTAGCAGTGAAAGGAAGCGTATTTTGGCATAGGCAAAAAGAAGTTGGGATAGCTTTGGAATAAAATACTTGCTAACATCCAGGTTTAAAAGGCTGGAGGCAGTATTTCACAACACAGTTCATCTAAGACAGTCCTGCTGAATTCCTAAGTGGACAGTCCCTAGAGGAGAGCTGCATTCAAACTGAGAAATGCTAGCCCCTGATTTCAGGGCAGCCGCTTCCTGAAAGTCTCACAGAGGTGTGTCTGATCTGGACTGTTTGATCTGATATCACCTAGATTTCATGGCCCAACAGAAGATACCTTTAGGGATGTTCTTCATGGCTGCAATTACTTATTGCATTGCTCCATGCCACATGCTTGTGTGCTGTCAAATAAAGCCTTCACCAAGGAAATCCCATCATATCAAACAAAACTATGTTTTCATGAGCTAATGATGACAGTAAAGTTGTCTTTGATATACTGTAAATGTCAGAATGCTTGTGTTATCTTTGAGATCTACCTTGAACTTTGATATAATATGAAACATCCTCAAACTCATTGTCTGCCTAGGTACAACATTCAGGGTTTTTTTGTTTGTGGGGGAGATGTGCTGTAGTCTTAACTTCAACAATGCACATATTTTCTCTGTAGCCTGCAGCAAATTATTCTTTTATGACAAGTGACATGTTCAGATGAGCCAAATGCACATTGTGACAAATGTCAATGTTAATACATTCAATATTACCACCAAGATCTCTGTGAGAAGACAACAACTAAAAAAAAACCAAACACCAAAACAAAACAGGGCTAATTATACACTGACTGTATGCAGGTTGTATACAGTGAATTCAAGAAATGGTGTCTCTAAAGGCAACCCATTTCATAGTCATGAATCCAATTAGATAGAATGCATAGGCCACTGCAGACCTTGATTAAAAAAAAGACCTTCCGTGTACTTCAAGATGGCAAATATTTCTCTCTCAAGAGAGATGGTGGATGCACAGGTTGAAAAGGTTGAGAATTAACTGAAGTACTGGAAATAGATCTTTGCACAGTATAATTATTTTCTGCCAAAAGGAGGTGTCATACTACTAAAAAATACAGGCTTCATAATATTAAAAACAAACACAAAGAGAGAGGTTGAGATGGCTATAGTCAGTTCAGAAGTCTTCTCTTGAGTACAAAAGGACCTTTATGGAAACTGTTCTTAAGAGACTGAAAATTTGTAATTAATCTGCACACACAGAAAACTAGCACCAGATCTGAGCTGATGCACCAGCTTTTCACGTGTTTTTTAACACAATATAACACTAAATGTCTTAAATAAAGAAAAGCCATTAGGTGACATATTTTTTTTTGACAGGAAAGGAATTTTCCAGTCAGAGGGGAAAAAATGGTTGTCCTAAACTCTTAGTCTGATTTGATCATTTCACAAGGTCCATCCCAGCATGATGTGATCTAGCTGACAGTTTGGAACCTATTAGAATAGTGCTTTAACTTTTCTTTCTGTTCTTCTATTCATATTTCAAACTGATTTTGTGTTTATCCCCAAAGGCATATTTTTCTATACAAAATCAGACAGAAAGGTTGTCAACACTATATGTCTAAATGGAAAAACAGATATTAAAATTACTTATATGAGTTCCTTCTTTTTTGTCACAGTGGTTCCAGACTTCTTCTGCTTTCTGTGAATTAGTTTGTATAGGTTGGAATAATTATTTGCTAGAGGAACACAGTCACTTTGGTATTAAAATTTGAGATTAATTCTTGCCTCTGAAAGACACATACTGCGTTTTTACTACCTCATTAAACAAAAATGTCAAACAATCACAACTAAGATATGGATGCATTTGTGTGTATTCCTGATTTCCTAGCCACATAGCTAATTTAAATAATATATTTCAGTTTGTTTTAGAAAAAGTTATGCTGCAGCATTAGTCACTGGATGGAGGCTGGATCAAAGTCCTGGTCACTGGTTATCACAGAACTGGAATTTCCAGTAGGTTAGGATTTTCTGTCTTGAATTAATTGCATCTTCAGGATCTGAATTCTGGCTTTGGCTTTGGAAGATGTTCAATGGAACTGCATGCTGAGGTGTGGATGCACTGTGTGCATATATATACACACATACGTACACACACACACGCACTCATATATATATAAGGACGTGCTTTCACGGGCAAGTGAAGGGGAAACAGTGTAAAAAAATGCATCTTCATTCTAAGGATATGTTGTCACTAGGCTGTTAACTTGATGCTAGCTTTTCTCATAATTTTCCTCAAGCAAAAAGTATGCAAAAAGTTGCATACTAGTAGTATATCTGCTGCTATGTACAGAACATCTTGTGGTTGATGTGTGTTAGCATTAATATCACCTGATCACTTCACATTAGATGTTCTCCATTAGAAGTAACATTCCTGAAAGAAGATAAAGAATGAGTCATGGAACAGTAATTTTGAGAAATAGGCATCTGTCAGTATTTGAGGAAAATTTTGGTTGCAAGTATGACTATTTGACTTACAATTTGGATTTTCAAGACTGATACATTAACAGCTTCTGCATAGTCTGATGTATTATTTTGACACTTGTACTGAGCTCTTCAAAAGGCACTCACCTCTTCCATTAGTGCCTATGAAACACAATGTTCCAAATGTATCTCATAAATAAAGAAATATCTAAGTGCTGCTCACATTTGCAAGTCATTAAATGCTCTTGGAGCTCTTTAACTCAGAGGTAGCAACTTCTTATCTACACTAGACTTCACTGGGAAATGAGATACAAGCTGTGTCCTGCTCCTCCGGTTTGAGGAAAGGCAGAGGAGGAAATGTGATCAAGAACTTCTGATCTGACAACTCTTGCCTAAATATGAGACAGACAAGGATGGCCTTGAACTCGAAGAGCAGGAAGGGCTCTGGTGCCCATTGCCAGGAAACAGGAATCGATAGTGCCAGTAAAACCTTTCCTCCACAATGACCAAATGAGCTCAGACATGTCTTAGGAACCCAAAATATCTAAAAGTCAGTATTGACACTGCAGTCAATGAAGGACAGCTAATTACAGAAACATTTTAGTTCCCTTCTGCACTATTTTTTTGCCCTAGCATGTGCCAGTACTAGAGTATTTCTCCAGAACTGTGTTGCAGACAAGCCTGTCTTCAAACCTTCTTCAAAAACTCACAGTGAACTCAGTGTTCATAGTTTCTTAGTAGCATGCTGTAAAAATCATACTTTAATTGAAAGCCAGAGCTTCAACATCTTTCTTTTTTGAACTATGACTCAGTTTGCCCCCTTCTATCACATAAGTGATACTGTATTTAATATTTCTGGTCTTTCATAATAATTTTACCCAAGATTCAATCAGCTGTGTACCTGAAACTGTGTTTGGGAAATCCCAACATATAGGAGAAACAATGTCATACCAACCCTTTCAATGATAAGTGAAATTATTAGAGGATGAGCACCTGAAAGGATGGAGAAGGGAAAATAAGATAGCAATATGATTATGCCAGAACTCTATACAGACCAAAACAGATTGAAAATCAAATAAAAGAGATGAGAAGAAGGCTGACGTACTTAACAACTTTCTTCCTCAGTCATAGAATCATAGAATCACCAGGTTGGAAAAGACCAACCAGATCATAGAGTCCAACCATTCCCCTCAAACACTAAACCATGTCCCTCAGCACCTCGTCATTAACACATTACTGGTATCTCATGGTTATTTCTATAATTTTGCACACAACTACAAAGCTATAGTCAGGTCTGACAAGCCCCACATGACCACTAGTGAGTTACAGGACATCACCCTCTTCTCCCACACTTCTTACTCAAGAAGCAACTCTACCTCCCTTTGCTCTGCCCTCCCACACCAACTCCTTCCAACATAGACCTGGTTGAAAGGTTGTCCAAGGAGCATTACCACTCCAACATTCCATGGGGTTTGGGTTCTCAGGCTTCCCTACCATCCATAGATATCTGTGCTCCGGCATAGAACCCTACCTAGAACCCTAGAATCCAACCTAGAACCCTAGAACCCAACTTAGAACCCAACCTAGAACCCTAGAACGTTACCTAGAACATTACATTGAGCATTACCTAGAACATTACCTAGAACCCTACAATGTTACCTAGAACATTACCTAGAACATTACCTAGAACCCTAGGATGTTACCTAGAACCCAACCTAAAACATTACCTAGAACCCTACCTAGAACCATCAGGTTGGAAGAGACCCACTGGATCATCAAGTCCAACCATTCCCACCTGTGCCTTTAAACACCTCCAGGGATGGGGACTCAACCCCCTCCCTGGGCAGCCTGTTCCAGTTCCCAGGGACACTTTCTGTGAAATTTTTTTCCTAATGTCCAGCCTAAATCTCCCCTGGTGGATCTTGAAGCCATTCCCTCTTATCCTGTCCCCTGTCACTCAGAAACATACAGACTAATTAGGCCACATTTTAAACAAGTTTTAAGTCTTTACTTATAACTGCTCTCCTCACCCCTCCTGGGTCATGGGAAAGCAAGATGGTGAGCAGGGGAGTAAACCCCCTCCCACTATAGAGGAGGATCAGGTTTATGACCATGTGAGAAACCCAAACATTTATGACTCTATGGGACCTGATGAGATACATCCCAGAGTCCTGAGGGAATTGGCAGATGTGGTTTCAAAGTCACTCTCTATGATATTTGAAAAATAATGGCAATTAGGAGAATTCCCTGGTGACTGGAAGAAGGGTAATGTTGTTCCCATTTGTAAAAAGGGCAGAAAAGACAACCCTGAGAACTACTGACCTGTCAGTCTCACCTCTGTGCCTGGGAAAATCATGGAGCAGATCTTCCTAGAAGCTATGCTAAAGCACATGGAGGACATGGAGGCAATTACTGGCAGCCAGCGTAGATTCACCAGGGGCAAATCCTGTATGACCAATCTAGTGGCTTTCAATGATGGGATAACCACAGCAGTGGACACAAGTAAACCAGTGGATGTGACTTATGTAAAACCTTTTACACAGCCCCCCACAACACCCTTCTCTCTAAATTGAAGAGATATGGATTTGATGGGTGGATAGTACGGTGGATAAGAAACTAGTTAGAGGGTTGTATTCAAAGAGCAGTGGTCAATGGTTCAAAGTCCAGATGGAGATCCGTGACAAGTGGTGTCCCTCAAGGGTCTGTACTGGGATCAGTGCTGCTTAATACCTTCATCAATTATATTGACAGTGAGACTGAGTGCACCCTCAGCAAGTTTGCAGGTAACATCAAGCTGAGTGGTACAGTTGCCACACCAGAAGGGTGGAATGTCATCCAGATGGACCTGGACTGGCTGGAGAAGTGGGTCTCTGAGAACCTCATGAGGTTCAACAGGGCCAAGTGCAAGGTTTTGCACCTGGGTTGGGGCTATCCCTGTTTTCAGTACAAGACGAGGGATGATGTGATTGAGAGCTGCCCTGCAGAGAATCTCTTGGGGTGACTGGTCAATGAGGAGCTTGACATGAGCCACCAGTGTGCGCTCGCAGTCCAGAAGGCCAAAATGTATCCTGAGTTGCATCAAAAG
>WAAB01010427.1:23888-88010 GCA_013389865.1 Piaya cayana | reverse complement strand
TATTATTATAGACAGAAACACTAGATGGCTGAAGTCCTCATTCTACAGTAAGCACAGGTCTGGACATCAAGATGTGTACTTGTATGAATATAAAACCAAATGAAAACCTGTTTGCTTGTTTCTGAATAGAAATGCAAGAAGAAGAAGAATGGAATTGAGTAATTTAAACACACATGAACTGAAAAAAAATTAACACAATTTAGTATAATAATTAAGCTATGGAATTTTCAGAAATTACATAAAAATATGAGACTGCAAAGCTATCAGTGAAAAACACCACACTGAAATCAGGACAGAATGTCAGGTCTTTACAAATAACATGTAAGTAAATTAAATGGAATCATTGGTTCCTAACATATTGGAACAGCAAGTGCCACTGACTTAAGAGAAATTCAGAAAAAAAATACATACATGGAACAAAAGAACCTACTTGCCATGACAGCATTAAACAAGCAACAATGAGAAATAACTAGCTGTAGTTGTTCATGGTTAGATCACAACAATCAACTCTCAGGATAGATTTGTGTCGCACAACTAAGGGTGCTGATCAGAAGTTACAGTTTATTCATTATGTTCCAAACCAATTTTATATAGACAAAATTAAACAGAATAGACTAAAAAAAAAAAAAAAAAGGGTACACATTTCATCAGGAATGTTTATCAAATAGGTAATTTCAGCTGCCTGAGGAAACTCACATTTTCCTGAGAAAGATTGCTGGTTGCTCTAAGGCCCTCATCATGGATATGGTTTTGTAGTTCCTGAATCATATGAGGTAAACCACTTGACACAGCACGAAGTAGAGTATACATATTTGCCATGTCTGTAACAGAGATACATTTTTATAGTATATGCTTAGAAACACTAGAAATCAACACTTATTATAGTACTAAAATTTCACACAGAACTTAAAGACTGAAACAAGACCAACTGTATTGAAAAAAAATTAACACACGCTGGATCACTGACAAAAGAAAAAAAGGAAACAGAGTAAGGCTAATATCTCTATTTACTGAGCAGTGCCATTGTGACTACCTCACTCTTCCAACACTGCTTATTTAGAAGAGACATCAAGAGAGGCGGGCTAGTATGGAAAAGTATTGTGTCACTTCATTTTAGTACTTGGCCTCCCTAAATCTCCCCTAGCAGCAGTTGACTAAAATCAGTTTAGATATCTTCTTAACCTGACTTTTTGGTTTTCTCCGGCGGTGCCTTGCCTTGAAATTTTTCTCTGATTAGGAAAGCTGGAAATAAGCTGCAACTTCTTTTATTTTTCTCAAAAAAGTCCAATCTCTGTGCAAAACTCCCTGGAAATGAAGCTTGACTGTGAAAAATAATTTGTTTCACATTATTCTTGCATCTTCCATGCAAGAATAAGCATTCTTTCAAGAATAAGATGGCTGTAGTCATCAGGAGGCATATTTTTTTTTTTTTACTCACGCAGGGAACATGATATGAGAGCTTCTGCTTCTGTAAAAAGGATTTGGGAAAAGAGGTCACAAAAGATTCAGGACAATAAAAAGTGGCTATGAAAAGAAGCCAAAATATTTTACAACCCTGACCTGTCAAATGACGATGAAGAAATGTGTAAAGACATAGCCACTGGTTTACAAATGAAATCACAGGCATAAAATATGATAAATTCTACAGGACACAGGACTTCAGTATGTTTTTAAGCCAACTAAGACAAGGAAAGAGAAAGAGTATTGGCTGAAAGAAGGGTTGTTAATAGTAAGAGGAAGGTCTTGACTATACATTTGGAAGAATGAAAATTAATTACATAGTAAAAGAAAAATGCTATTCAGGGTTTAATTGCGCTTTCTAGATAAGAAACACGTTAGTTGAAAATGACTAAGGAAATAAAAGGTCATTGAATAAATATAGTAAATTGCAACGCTAAATGAATAAAACAAAAAGCACTTCATGCTTTTTGTGACCATTGAGACTTACCACTTCTTTTCTCTTGTCTGATAATATTGTGACATTCTGCATGTAGAAACTGCAAGTGATCAGCTACCATTCTCTGTTGGCATTCATGAATCACTTTTACATATGAGCTGGGATGTAAATATTTCCGACACCGCATTTCTTCATCTTTTAATCTACCTAAAACCTACAGAAAAATTTTTAAACTGAGAGCTGATGAAATACTAACAACCATAAATACACATGAGTATACATATGTACACATATAGAACGAGACACACAAGTAACAAAGAACTTGCCTAGGATGCTGAAAAATCAAATTTGCTTTTTTGAATCAGGCTGCTGCTGAATTAATGTAACCTTCTGCTCTGAATACTGACTAGGCTTAGTCCTTGCCATATACCTAATAGCACCCAACAATTCTCAAAATTTCTTCTTCCCTTCAACTTTGTGCTAGTCTTCCCCAGTTTCTCCTACCAACTTCATATTCCTTCTGAGTGTTTTACCACAATACGTGATTTTATAAGAATCACTTTACTGTTCCAAATCCATCTGCTTGTAGGTAAACATATGCTCAAAAGGTATAGGAGTACATCTGAGCTATTAGTAAAAATTCTCCTTATAACTTCAATGAAGGAAATAAGGATTATCATAAAATAAATCCTACAAATACTGACACAAAAGTACTTACATCCAGTAAATACAAGGGAAGCCTAGGGACAGTAGGGCAGCTGCAGACTACTAATGATAGACAAAATGAATCTTCATTTTGTTTGGTTTAATTGAAGTCTCAGCCTGACCCTGAATTTCACCTCAGCTGTGCAACAATTAACTCATGCTCCTTTTGGTTAAAAACAATCTCATAGCCTTCTCCTTAACTCTTCTATCTTGTTAGCACAGACAGTATAGCACTGAGAACTGATTCTCTTGGTCTTGTATTAATCATTGCTTTCTCAAACGGCATAAGTATTACAAGTAATTTAACCACAACCTGACTTCATACACCTCAAAGCAAAACCAAAGAAAATCTACCCCAGAGTACGTAAGTTAACAATGTCCTGTAATAACTCCACCATATAGTCTTCTCTAACCACTGTATTGCTGAAACTCTCATCTTAGGCTACTACAAATAGAAGGAAAATAAGAAAGTGAGGAAGCAGTACTGATCAACCCAATCTGTTTTAGTTTTTCTCTCTCTTTTTTTTTTTTTTAATTATGACATATTTTGAAGCTGAAAGTCCATCCATAGGAAAGTTTTGTAATTTATACTGATATTAATCAGACCACCAAAAAGCCTAGTTAAACTAAATGAAACCATACAACAAAGAACAACTATGGGAATGGTACAGGGAAATACAGATCATTGGTAAACTGATAATATCAGGTTTACATTATTGCATGTGTACAGAAGAATCTCTTACCTTCTCCATGTATTGTGAGCAATTTGACTCTTGCAATAAATTTGAAGCTTCTTGTTTATAATACTCCCCTGTTTCATTCAGAAAAGGACACTCAAAAATTTCCTGATAAAACTAAAAGTGAGAGGTTTTTTTAAAAGACAAATAATACACTAGATTAACATTCCAAATTAAAAACATAAATCTGAAATGCATATCTACCTTTAGGGGGAATTTTTTCTTATACTGTTCAACATGAACAAAGGAGTTAATGACCCCATGGATTACTTTCTGGTTTGGGTCTTCTCCACAGCGATCACTGAAATAGGCAAAGCAAACATTTATGAGAACACAGATATCTAGTGTAACTCATCTGACAGCCAAATGAAATAAAATTGGATGAAAATTTTTTCCAGTAAATTCTTCTGCTTAAATTGGCAAAATCGAAGATTAATCTTAAAATAAAAAATGTACCCTTTTCTCTCCTATTTATTTAAATTATTGAGATAGTAGTTTGTAAACTATACAAAAGCATTTGCAGGTCATGATATTTCCAAATATTTGCTAAGGATACGTATTTCAAATTACATACTTTGAGCAAGTACTTCAAAAGTTACAGTAAGTTCCGTCATGCATTTGTAGCCTTCATTCAACAGGCTACCTTCACACTCCTGCCCCTGCCAATGAAAATAATTTTTGCCAGCATCACACCAAGCAAGCTATTTCCTTTCCTGAATATCTACTATTCAACATGCAGACGTCAAGGGGAACAAATAATATACTTGGTGCATTATCACAACTTTTAATCACACTCTGGAAAAGGAAAATCTCATGTTTTCCAGTCAATTTCTTAGATTCAAATTATTAAGTTCATGTGAAGAAAATATTATGTCTAGCCTCATTTAGCTGAAAACAGAAGTAGCTGAAACAAGTGTTTTGCATGCTAAAAATACCACTATTCACGCCTTTGCAAAGACTGGAAATAACAGACCAAACTCAGAGCACCAGAGACTTTCTTAAAACATTAACTGTTCTGAAAAAGACTGCCTTTCACACATACTTTACAAAGAAGTAAAAAATATTCCTTAACTCTCAAGGTGTAAAATAGGACTAAAATATGATTTACAGAAGTATCTTTACACTTAAGCATCAGCAGTTGTAATTTCAACAGTTTTCCTTCTTTTAAATATGTATGTATGCACATATACAAGTATACAGAACAAGAACTTTTACTTTATCCAGACTGCACTGAAAAGACAAAACGAGTTCTGTTAGAAACTCAGGTTGGTATAGGACAATCATTTACAGGAGTGATTTTTTTTTCTTAAATTTAAAAGGGAAAAAAAAAAGCTAGAAAAAACCCGCTTGAAACTCAAACATTACCACATACACATCTAGGCTGGGATAGAATAGAGGAGAAATAATTTCACTAATTTCATCCACTGGTTTGGAATGGATAAAAACTCCAGAGGATATCCATAAGCTAGGGAGGTTTACCAGGACAAGCACATTATCAATCATTGTATCACACACACCAGACCATACTTATACATTCAGAGTACTGTTAGTTGTATATATTGCTTTTAAATTTTACTGTGTCCTAAGATCTGAAAACTTAAGCACGTGATGGGTGGAAAGGACTAGCTCTCTAACAGACCGTGAGCAGTCACTGTACAGCTTACCCAGCTAAGTCTCTTCTTACAAATGGGCTAACTAATGCCTAACTGCTCCAGCAGCAATGGTCTCTCTTTTTTAAATCTCAGGGAACAGGAAGGTTTCCTTCAGTTCTGGTAGCTGAATCAATCGAATAAACCTATGTTTGTGTACATGTAATCACACCCTGCATTCTTGCCAAGGGCCCTCTGCTGGCTCTGGTTATATGTTGGCAGAGGTAGCAGCATGTCACTGAAGGGAAGAAGTGTAGCACCAGAGCAGGACTTGGACCCAACTCCATGCTGGAACAGCTCAAGAGCATTTTAAGTTGCAGGATACATACAGCCCTGTGTACACAGCACCATATCATGGAGTGCAGGAAGCTACATAACTAGAAGTTAAGCATATTACAAAGCAGGGGTCTGTCAAGAGACAGTCCAGTCTTGCCTCTAGCCTGTGGGGTTCTGGACCTGGAAAGATACTGATGACACAAACAGAAGAAGCATTACTCCAATTACAGATGGAGGCCCAGCTTCCCTCTGCTTGGTTAACAGGCCACTTCACAGACCTTAAGTCCACACAGATGGGGAAGGAGAAGGGACAGAAGCAAAGGTCAGGCCTAGGGGATTTGAAAGTCCAAGTACCATTAGGAAAAAGCTGTAAGAGCACAGGAGGCAAGTATTCCATGGAAAAGCTGCAAAGGAGGAGACAGGCTTTCAAAGAAGAGGGTGGATGGCGTGAAGACAGTGGGCAAAAAGGAACACAGCATGGATATGGTCTTGTCTGCTCTGGCAAACCTCTTCAGGCTTTTATTTATACTAACAGCACTAAGCTCCCAAGAATTTGCAATGCAAATGGCTAGTTTCAACAACATTTGATGAAGTTTCAAGGATGATTTTTATGAAAGCTGTAGTAGTGAGAGCATCCACCAAACTGTTGAGAAACTGGTGACCCCACTATGGTGGAAGTCTATTAAGTGCGTATTTTCCTTCTTGGCAGTCATCAGCAAGTAATATGCATGCATACAGCTATAGAGCAGCTACCACACAGGTCAAAGGAGGACTGTCACAGGACATCTTGGGAGAGTAGAAGGGACTTGGTGGGGAATCTGGACAGAAAGATCAAGTGCTGTAAACACAGATTCCACTAATTTGGATGACGAGGAGTTTCTTTTTTCAAAAGAAATGGAGAAAGCTACAAAATACAAGCTCAAGGGAACTGCATTGGCTTATATTAACTCTGTCTTGTACCCAACCCTGGACTTTTAACATGTATTGTACAGTATACTACTGTAGCCACATAGAATGTATTTAAAGTTTAAGGTACAATAATAAATACCATATTATTTAAGATTCCATCATTCAAAGTAAGTGCTCTGCTGTGTCAGACTAATGGCCTATCCAGATCAAACAACTACAGAACTCACTGAGAACTGGAAGAGCCCAGTCAAACACTTTTGAAGAAGCTAACAACTTTCAATAGCTTTCTCTTCAAACAAATGGTATAAATAATTTATCAGCTTACATAGGAACAGGTACAGTTAGAAAGTGTTAGTTATCATTAGCAGAGAAGCCTCTCCTGGTTAGTCTGTACTAATCACACTATCATTTGAGATAGCACCTGAATAAATTCCAAATAACTTCTGTTTAAGAATTTCATAGATTAATTTTCTCACAATTTGAGATCTTGTCGGCATCCTGTTGTGTTGAAACAAAAATGCGTAAGTTGAGATTCAGCTTGCCTTGTAGGAGGAGTGCTTGGGCTAGAGGGAGGGGGAAGAAAGTGTGTTATATTCAGAACTCTATATTGAGAGGAGTGCAGTCAGACAAAACAGGCTTAAGAGATTTAATAATTCTCTGCTGTTCAAGGGGGCTAATCCTGCTCCCTTCTGCTCAGTCACAGGTCTCTGTATCTCTCTTGCATTGCTTTGGCACTCATCTGTTGCTTTTCTGAACCAACTCATCACAACTATCTGGAAAAATATTAGCCAAGATAGTTTTCTGTCATGATAGCAATTGAGCTAGTTCACTAAGGGACTAGATGAGCACTAAATTCAGCACAAGAAAGGTAGTAGAACACAGCCTGATTCTTTTTGGCATCAGCAAACTTAGATCAGTTTAGCCATCTTGTTCAGCTGAACCACAAGTCACTACTTGTATTTTTTTTTATTTTAATCTATCAAAAATGTTTATTGTTAGGTTTAACGTATAGTGTAGTGCACATATTTATAGCTTCCATGTCAAGTCAATGTGCTGAAGATATTAGTCAGAAGTCTTAAAATTCCAGTTAAATATATTGATAAAATAAAATCTGAAAGTAAAATTTATTACTCTGCTCCCCCTACCTTTTCCAGTACAGTAATAAACATGCTTCCATACAAAACCAGGTGACTACAACGTTGGTTATCAATTCCGCATATCGTTGTATACTATGCAAAATCTTCTGGTTATAACAGTTTCATCTGTCCCATCTAATTTTTTTGTAAAACATCTCAAGAAATTGAACCATGCACACACTTAAGTACTACATTTAAGAAGGCATCTAATCAAGACATTTCTAATTATATACATGTATTAGTTTTATTAGAATTTTTAGGCAACAATCTTCCCATGCATATTTTTGCATCTCTGACAGATGTAACTTAATGATATCTATTTCTTCAAAGACCCGAATTGCTGAACTTGATGCTAAAAGACAGTTAACAGCTGTTTGCAAAGTCTTTAAAATTGTCTCTTACAAACTATACTGATCACTGGAATTGTACCAAAGAATGGCAACAAGCCTGCAGTCACGTGCAGAGGCCATACTCAGGGTACCCACAGCAAGCCCTGCATTTCATGATCCCATCAAGAACACCACCTACAGTTCATTACATGATATGCAGATCGCAAATAGACTAGAACAAAAGTAATACAAATTGTTAGATGTACATTTTGAGAAACAGAGTTGAATGATATTTGAGATCCAGACCCAACCATTACATGACCCAAGTTCCATATAAAAATTTACATATAGTTTAATGACAGGAAACACCAGCTTGTTACAGCCTCAAGATCTAACACCCCGTGGAGGCCATGACAGTCTTGATCTAAATGCCCTTGTGAAGCCTGCAGTCACCCTCAAGGTAAATACATACCATTACTTTTAAGAGGCATCAGATGCCTGCTGAAAGAAGTTTTAACACAGATCTCCACTCCCACCAGCCAATGAAATACACAGATTGACTAAAATGAGTCTTAAATGTCACTGCACTTGATGTAACAAAGCAGAATTTTCCTCACCATGAATTATGGAAATCTTCATTTAGTAAAAGTAAGTTGTTACAGTAAACTTCTGGATAAAGCACTATTAGCACTGGTTACAAAAGGAAGTTACAAAAGTTCAACAACTGAAAGCAAACAAATGCTTCCTAGCTCCCAAAACGAGAGGGACATTATGTCAGTTACTCAGCTGTCAAAAATTTAATTCAGGAAGGAAAGTAAAATTACAATATTAAAATCAGGTTTATAATGCCTTATAAATAAAGCTTTTTTCTGAACCTCAATCAGCCAAATTACCTCACACTCAGTTTACCTACAGTAGCCTGGTCACCTGAGTTAAGCACATAATCACTTAAAAAAAAAAAAAAAAGCAGCCCAGTCATCAGGCAGTTCCAGAGCTAACCTAAACAGCAGTAAAAGCATAGAAAGTAAAGGAAATGAGAACTACACAATAGTTCTGTAGTGTATTTCAAAATTTCTGTTTATCCATAAATAAAAAGATCCTTTATTAGTGTAAAGCTTTTAAATCAAACTTTAAAAAGCCCCAAGCCCTGTCATTACAAGGGTCTCTGTTTAAAATAGGTATTAATAAATAAAAGAGTAAATCCCCTCAAAGTGAAAAAAAACCCAACCCAAACTATTTCCATTTAATTCAAGTACATTAGCAAAGTCAGTCATCTGAACAACAGAAACCCAGAAGCTTAGTCTTCCTGGCACATAAGGAAGAATCATTTTGGGACCCATGCAAAGAAACATAGCTTGTCTGGCTTCAGCAAATCTCCGCATAAGTCCTGGTCCATAACTTTACTGACAGCACAAAAGCCATAAGCAGTCAGCATCCAGTGAAGAAAAAGGCAAAAGGCATCCTATGGGACCTGAAGATTACTTTAGCTACTCCCCAATCCCATTGACAATAAGGGTTGCCAGAACATAGAAGTTCACTGTAATCTGAGAGTAGTGATTCAACTATTTTCTCTTCAGTGTCTTTTTTTAACTCATACAAGCCACAAATATGTAGCTACAATGGGAAAAAAAAAAAAGATAGAACATCACCAGGTAAGAAGCTACCTTCAAAATATCCATACGAGAATCTGGTCAAAGTCCCCAGACTTTTGAAAGTAAAAAAGTGCAGTATCCCCACATTGTGTAAAAGCAACAAATAATCAAGCACTCACTTTTTTATTTCTCGGAGGAGCATCCGAATAAGGATGGCCTGCAGTGGCTCAATCATTAATTTTCTCCACATATCAAGAGCTAGCTGTCAGAAAACAACACAAGTTTACATCAATTAAAAAAATACAAAAAAACCTCAACCTCTAAAACAATACCAAAGACTATGCAATTCCCCATGCAGGATTTTGAGAAGTAAATTATTAGATACCTTCTTCCTCCTTTTTCAATTTCTTCATTTGCATATGCCCCCTCCCCCTCAATTTGTCAATATATTAACACATTAGCATTTTTCTTGTACATCATCTGACTACATTTGAATGAAGATCACATTGATCTGTACAGTGTCAGATACAGAATTTCTAGTCAGGCAGAGGCTGAGTGTGTGCTTCCCAGTCTGCATTCTTCCTACACATCTAACAGGATCAATTTATTCCTTGGTTCCACTCTATCAAGGATTCTCAAATGCACGTAAAGACCCCAAGCAAGTTGGTTATAACTGCATGATAATAGGCAAGTAACATACCTTTCTACCCGAAGTGTTGAAAGTGTGCAAAGACCGCTATTATTAAAAATAGCCACCAAAATAGCCTCAGCTGGCAAAAGGGAATCTCTCTAGATCAGTTTGTCAGAGGTCACAGTAAAAAATACAAAACTCTCATTTCCAACACAGATTCTCCAAGATATGCTGCACACTGCTTAAACCAAGTCACTAGCCAACTAATATTTCACTTAAACAGCAATCAAATAATCTTCATATTAGGGACAGGTTAACCTATTCCTCTTTGATCACCCGAGGGATCAGTCAAACACGCTCAAGTATCTCACACTCTTGCAGGTGAAGTAATTGCTCCCAATGTGTATTGTTTTTAAAAACACAACTGTAATTGTTCAAAGGAGTTTTTAAACATATGTCAAAAACAGATTTAAAGCTCAAAGGGAATTGTGTGATCCCTGATAAGTGGGGAATACCACTCCCGCATCCGAGACCTCTAAAAACATCTACCAGTGAGTAGTAGACTGGGAAAAATTAAACTACCAAAATCAGTGAGAATAGAGGAAATACTGCTGCTAAGAAAGCAGTAACAGCTAACAAGTAACAGATCCTTAGCTGTAAAAATTAAAATATTGATTAGGTATGTCTTAAGTGAAAGCCACCATCTAGCTGTCAACTAGATATCCAATCTGTTCCATTTTGTGAAATAAATCGTCTTGCTCTGTTGCAGCTATCCATCATCCATGCTGTAACATATGGTACAGAAGTCTGGAAAGTAAAGCTGACCCAGCTGCAACAAAACCAGGCTCAAAGAAGAGGTAAAGGTTTGCTTTGATTTTCACTGCCTTGCCTTGTAGAGCAGTAGAACAGGTAGAGGAAAACAGTTTCCCTAAGACATCAGAAAAAAAACCCAATTAAAAAAAGGACTGACGCTTTTTGTAACTATGAGGCAAAGGGGAGGACCTCAAGCAACTCTATCCTGCAACATGATCTCTGAAATACTGTCTCCAGCATGGCCCCGCTCACATACCAATCTGAAACAGCTTCAAGTTGCTGCTGAATTTTTTTTGTCAAGTGAACTACAGACAGGTCAACGCAGCAACTTGATGTACTCATTCAAGAGACTCTTCTCCTTCGAGAGAGGGACTGATCTTCTCCACCTAAATTTACAAAATATAACACGGCAGTTTCCCCCATTTTCCAGAATCTGTTGCTCCATGATGGGTTAAAAAACAGAAAGCACACTTTAACTATCTAGCTCAGGGGTTCCACAGAGTCACTGAAAACTCAGAGAAGTCTGAAACTGGGGATAGGAACTCAACCCAGAAAAGCAATATCCTTTACCATGGATTCATAACCCATGGACAGAAAAAAAAAAATCTCTTGCAAGCACTGACAGACTACTTTCATGAACTGATCTCATCCTGTATTTTTCCTAGTACAATTACTCAACATCTGGCATGCTTATTGGGATGATAAACTGTTTGAAGCCATGCCTATACACATCACATATGCACCTCTGGTCTCATATGTACCTATTGTCTCACACCCCAGAAGAACTAAGCAAGCATATACTTGTTGAACAATACTGAAAAGCTCCCGAAGTTTCATTAGCACGCAGGAGTGACACTTAGACAGACACTTCGGTATATATAGTTCTGCTTCTACAAATACTGGGCATTGTTTCAGTAACTTCATGCTGAGATTGAAGAGAACTATATGTAAAATAAGCATGTTTGTTCTAGTGTGGATAAAGGACAGATCATCTCAGTCATCTAAAAAGGGATAAATTATAATTCCTTACATTCTAGATCGATGAACAACTGAAATAAAGACTCTGTCAAAGCCCTTAGTGCAATCCAATGAATAAAAGATAGAATCCTAAACAGGAACCACAATCAAAGTAAAAATACCTTAAAAAGAAGGACTTGATAAACTTGGTGAGTGTCTTGTAGGTCAAGAAATGTGAACTACTTCTGTTACTGGGGCAATGAATTCACCTAAAAGTGCTGCAATTTTAATACATTAAACTCCTCTAAAGTAGGACTCAAGTCCCCATTCCTTTTCAGGGCAAAGTATTAACTGCCATAAATCTAATCCTATACCAGTAATGAACAGAGAATAACTTTACTGTCTTCAAGATTCAGAATTTACCTCCCACTACTACAAATTACAAAGACAACATTCAGTAAAGTGGAAGGAATCTTGGGGAGTGAGATAATAAAAGCCTCATTAGTAAAAATCCAGATATAATCATTTGAACATCTTCATCAAAAACAAAAGGCTGTCAGCTACAGTTTAAGAATCTTGATCCTCCCCATAACCTGCCCAAATGATGAGCTAGGAACATTATCATCCTAGGAACAAGTTCCGAGAAGCATGAAGAAATATGTAGTCATTGTCTTTCCCCCCCACTTATGATTCAATAAGCACTATGGAAAGGGAATACTCAAAAAGAGAAGAATGTTCAGATCTTATGTTTGTTCTTCTTTGGAAAACATCCTAAGGCAGAAAGCTATGGAGAAAAGTTGCTACTATCATCCTTCACATGATACCTCTGAATGGAGCAGCACATCGAAACGGGGAGACTTCATTAACACATCAGCATCACTCAGACCCAAGAACAAGCCCAGACCTATTCCCAGCCCCCAAAGCAGCTGAACTAAGTCATTCTCACAGAGTTAAAGACTGCCTTGAACAGTTGTGGGAACAGTCTCTGCTAAATCTCAGTCTGAGAAAATAAGGAATAACACTTAAGCCATTTTGAAGATACCACAAACAGTGCAGCAATATGCACTTCCAAGCTCTGACAAGCCTTTACAGATGCCACAGATTAGCAAGCCTTGTAGACAGCAAGTAGAGAAGAATTTCCTTTTCTGAATTGCCTTGACTCAAAGTATACCATATTTCTGGTTTCTTTTCATCCCACTCCTAACCTGTCACAGGATTAGCAACTTCAACTGGCAGTGCAGTCTTCATCAGCTGGGTCAGAAGCACAGAAGATGCTTCTTCATGCATCACAAATTTTCCTTACTCTAAAAGCAGCAGAAACCTACTTAAGACAATGAAATCTAAGAGCTCAAACAGTAACCACTGACAGACCAGGTTCCGACATTAAGGGAAAAAAAAAAAAGGTTTTTCTCTAGTTTTCCAAACCAAGATAAATGTTCACCTCCCTTGTATAGAAACAGATAAAGTAGAAAGGCAAAGAATCAATACACCATTGCAGACAATGAGAGAATAAAATTAATTATCAATTTAGCAATGTGTACACATACCAACAAAACAAACATACACAGACAAGCATTGAAAAGAAAAGTTCTTCCCAACTGTATTAAGGATTGTGGGTTTGTTCTGATCCAACTGAAAAGGTGTTTTCAAAGTTTTCTTAAAGAGATACTGAAACACTTTGTTTTGAAAAATTTGAAAGAATTTAACTGTGAAATTGTCTTTTCATTTTACTTTCTTTTATTTCATGGTAACATCAGCCATAAAGTGACAGAAATGATGACTTCACTTCAGCATAACTGAAGTACGCAAGGCATATCTCAGTGCCCTAAAGCTGACTTTTTTTTTACATTTTATAGGTATTTAAAAATTGCTTTCAGCCTCTCCAACTTACATTTGTAATTGTCAGCACCCTCATGCTTGCCCCATTTTTTTTCAAAATACAAGTCCTCCCTACATGATAATTTTATCCACAGAATGTCTTTTCATCATTCAAAAACTCTATCCAAGTTGCCACAATATAAGTGCAAAAGAGCCCATATTAGAAAATAAGATGTAAAGTATCACAGAAGACTGGTCTCAAACTGTTAAACTTCGTGACAGAGAAATAGAAGCCTAAAAGTAACATTTCAAATGTTTCCAAAACCAGATGTACGGCTTCAAAATTTTTTCTAGACAGCAGTGATCACTTTTCAAAGGTATTTTGCAGTGTCACATCCTAAACTGAGGTTCTCCAAAAGTTTTCACATTTGCTCCCCTCATCACTGTATTTTTCTACATAAAAACAACCTCATTTTACAAATAGTTCATAGCTTACAAAATCTACTATATTTAACTATTCATATTCTGTGACACAGAAGAGTCAAAAAAGGGCAGAGTTGAACTTGTAGCACTCCTAAATAGACTTCATATCCACTCCCACAGCCAGAAATACCTACCTCTCCTATTTCCATCAATGGTTCATTCATATCCACCCCTCCATAACCATACTGAAGATCAGCTTCAGTCAATTTGTTCTTCTTAATAAACTGTGTGTTGAGGTACCTATAGAAATAAAGATATTCTGATCAAAACAGGCAAAAGCTAAACTACTTCTTTAAATAGATCTGAAAGTTAGTAATTGAGATATCACAGTAGCTTGACACATCACTGTCAGCATTTTCTTGGTGTGCACTACACTTGTGTAAGAATCCAACCTTTAAACATACTCTGGTGTATTACTCATACATGTACATGTAAAATAACCACTAAATTCTAAGCGGTTGACCAGTATGAGAGTGATGGTAATTTTTTTTTTTTAACAACACAAAAGTGTTTCCGAGTGTTAGGTACTTTTAAAGAAAAGGCATTTTCTTCTGCCTGTAATGTTTATACTTTTTCATTTCTCTGACTAAAACACAACATCAGTTTTTACAGGGCCAGTTCTTGTCAGTTATGATCCGTTACTCAGGTCATGATAACCAGCAAACATTTTTATTACAAATTTTAAAGATTAGAAGAATTTGCACCTACAAAGAAAAAATGTCCGAATTATTTGCCTTTTGCCAAAAAGACAAGCAAAGAAGAAAAGGAGAAACAAACTATAGAAATATGTGAACTTAAAAGAATGTAGGATACCACAGAAACCAAAGAAGAAAGACTAGTGATAGCACAGTGGTGACAAACTGGAATACAGTGGTCTAACCTACTTTCAGACCCCAGAGTCTTACAGAGTGCCGTAAACTGCTCTGCCACCATCAATAACCACCATAAATTGCAAATGCAATTTATGTAGAATGATATGTAGAATGCTACAGACCTCCCATTTCACATAAAACTTGTTCCAGCTGTTCTGGATGTTCCCACACAAGATGTAAGCAGACACGCTCCTTGATATTTCCCACCCCTCCACGGGAACAAAGCCAGCAGCTCTCAGGCTGCTTTTTCCTGTTAAGCTTGCTAAAACGGAAAGCCCTGAATTTTCCTCATTCACACTGTCTCTTCCATCAGAGTACATGCCTTCTCAAAAAATACAGATCAGGCAACTCATCCATCTGAAAACCAAAGTAGTCACAAGTAAATTAGACAATTTTAACCTAAATCAAGTACCCCTGCAAAGAGCTATCCGATTCAAGCAAAAACAGGGTGACAAGAAGCAGGAAGGCAGAACCACTTGTGGCAAAAGCTCCACCCTGCTCTGCCTCAAATCCAAGACCAAATTTGCCTGCATTTCCTCTCCCCTTCGCATGCTTTTACCATCAACCAGAACCAAGTGGCAGCACAAGCAAATAACTGCAATGGATGTGCAAACAGTATAATCTCAAATCCAATTATCCACTGAAGTAAAACCATTTTTCACCTTGAATAACTACTTCAAACACTTCATCTGTATTTCATACTTTTAGAAGACAATCCATAAGGCCCATCTGTAACTCAGAGTAGAGACAAGGATTGGGCATGAATCGATAATACCAGAAATTACCCACAGGCTACTGCTTTACTTGAAAGTTTTATCTCAAGAGTAAATTTTAAATACCTGATCACACAGCTCAGACCCAATTACTTGAGAATGTCCCTGTTCAGGATTACAGTTTACTGTCTGATGAGGAAAATGGCAAATAAGATGAGAAAATTGAGGTTTCCTTCCTTTCATGGTATTAGCAAAGCAATATGACTTTTGGCACCCAAACCTCAACATACACACCAAGCTTCTACTCCAGAAGGAGATTAAAAAGTTTACAACTGATAGGAGTGCTACAAGACAGACTCAAAATCAATACCTACTTTCCAGTGGAATACTGAAAGACTGTTTCATCTATAATAAATTAACAATATCAGGAAGGTGTAGAGTACATTGATATTTTTGTGGGCATTTTTTTCAGATATAAAGGATTTGGTAATTCAGCAAAGGAGAAGTTATTTTACAAGGAATTTAGGAAAAAAACCTGCAAAAGCTAGTTTAAAATTCAAAAGGTAGCTAATTACTGGGACAAGTTACCTGGTAACTTTCATGTATTTGTTAGATCAACCAAGAATACTCTAATCACAGATTACTATTCTAAACACAGTGACCATATTCCCAAAGCAATATTTCCACATCTCAGGAAATCCACTTCATCATCATCATGTCCCTACATGGGCAGACAGCTGGGTGAAAAAAAACAAACCCAAAGCCAGCATCAAGGTAAAAAACAAAAAGAACCTGTGACTGTAGTGTCAGTCCAACAATTGGTCTTGCATCTTGTACATTTTGCTCAGATATAGTGTCTCACATTTTAGTAGTATTTTAAATATTACCTATCAGGATAGAAGGATTAAGAAGCAGAGTTGTGAGCCTATTTAAATTGTAAAGAAACCTGTTTTAAAAAACAAAGATTACTAGCTGTAGATTAATCAATTTTCACTGCTGGAAGAATTATACAAGTCAGATCCTGGGGTACAACAGATTCAACTAATTATGGTGCATGTTTGAAAGCAGGCGTGCAAGTAAGAAAAGAACACCGACTCCGTTATAAAAAGTAGAATAACTTCTTATGGTCTTCAAAAGTACATACACCAGAAAACACTGAAAAACAAAAAGTGTAACCTAACACGTAACAAAGTGTTTCCAATGTATCAAAATAATTATGACTCTACTAAACAAGCACTGAATTACCTCATTGCCTTCATGTGAGAGGGTCTTTTAGCTCCCACTACAATGTATGTTTTATTATTGAACTCAAGCCGTTTAGAGACGACTTTCAAGGGATGAATTCCAACAAAAAGACAGACAACATAACTTTGAAGCAAAATGATTTTCAACAGAACACTTAAAAACTACTTTTTCTGTAACAAAACACCATATTCAAAGCAGGAGGAAAAGTTATAACGGGCAAAGCTAGCATGAAATAACTAACTTCAGATTTTAAGAACTTTGCTTCAATAAAATATTAATACCATTCTACTGAGCTTATTTAGATGTACACATTGATTCTTGTGCATAACAACCCATAATGCCCTAGCTTGTTTAAAACTAAAACAAAAAATCAAGCTCACATTGCTGGAGAAATTTCTGGGTTTATGACTAGAAGCACTCAAGCACTCAGAAAAACTGTTACATGAAACAGAATCTGTAAGATTCATACATTAATTGGATGGTTTTTTCCCCTTAAATCAACTCTCCAGTCAAATCAGTGACACGCTATGAAACTGAAGTTTGCAAGCTCAAGATGGACTCCATCACATTTGTTCCCAATCTACTAGCAATAATTTAATAGATCCTACAAGATTTAACTAACATCTCCTAATATAAATGTCTTGAAATCCTTTGTAAATCCTCACATCATACCATCAACTAAGTAAAACATTAATAACTGTCTCATATTTACCTGCTCAATATCACATGAATACGGACAGCAGAATGTTCCAAAGTCAGAGTAGAATTAAAATGCAAATCCAAAGCTATCTCACTATAGTTATAACTCTAGCAACTCATGAATGAGCTGTCACTAGTACCAATGAAACACATAGTTATAACTCTAGCAATGCATGAATGAGCTAAGCTGACACTAATACCAATGAAACACACTCATAATTCAGAGAATAGTATAAGTTACAGGGTTTAATTGTTTTTATTTATAGACTTGGCTGTAATCTACCAGAAAAAAGTTCTGTAAAATTGATTGCCCGTATACAGTTCATTATTTTCTGAGGAGAACTTCAGGAAAGCGGCAAGAATTTTCACTCCCTCTCCAATCCCTGCAGTTCAAACTTTCTCCTGAAAAGAAGGAACCCAAAGAGCACACAGCCTTGCCTGAAAGGCTTTTCTAGAAGGAATAGCTGTGTTTTTGCCAAGGTACATGGCTAAGCTTTGAAGCAAACCGTGCTGGTTCATTCAGATGCTTCATTACAATGCCATCCTTGAAGAAGAACACCTAGGATTATGAGCTGCTTCACTGCAGGATTGATTAGCACCAACATATTTGGCACTGCAACATCAGAAACAACACAGGCAGAATATATTAGTAAAGAAAGAATAGCAGAAATCATCTAAGATAATTAATGGTAAGGATCAGTGCACAGAAAAAAAATGTTGAAGCATTACTCCTTTCCTCTCATGCTCTGCTACCGTAACTATTTTCTCCAAAACTGACCTGGGGTATATTCAGCTACTGCTGTCCTTCAGCAACTTTATTTTACTTAAGCTGCAGATCATTGTAATAATTTCACAAGTTTAACAACTCATTTGCAAAGCTTACCTGTACAAACAGTCCATGTAGTCTGCCCCTTTGCTATATTCTTCCCAGTATCTGTGATACATAACCAGGACTTGTTCTTCAGCTTCCAGAACTCTCTGTGAAGGAAGACACGCATGCACCTCGCTAAAATTAGTATGAAAATAGCATACATACATAGAAAGCCATAACAGCATTATTATTTTGGAATAATAATCCCAGATTCAAAATTACAACCACATCTAAGTTCTCTATAACGTATTATTTTCTATTTGTCGTTACAGAAGTACTTGCTTAATTCATATTCTCACATCCTGCTGGCAGGATAACTTGCACAACTATTCCCTCACTGACACAGTTCAATTTTAAATTCATGCAGCCATATGAACGCTAGAGGAGTTGCCTAGCTAGACAACACTTAAAATCAGTATGCCTTACTTGTTAGACAAGCCCTTACACTTACCAAGAACCCTAGAATAAAACAAAGTATAGACATATGCAAGCTTAAACACATCTTGAGTTCTGTAAACCTAGGCCCAAATCTTTTGCAACTTAAGCAAATTATCATCTAAGAAGTTGCTGATGTACTGAACTTCTCAAAATGCATGCATGCTTCAAAGGATTGTTTGACAATTTAAACAAATTAGTATGATTTGTGAAAGAGAATGAGATCGTAGAAATTCAACTATAAAATCACAAACTTTAGAGATGATTAAACTCTGGCTCAAGCAGCAAAGAAGCCTGTGCAAAAATAACAAAACAGGAAAGCCAGTAAACAAAACAGAATCAAGGGTGCTTTCCTCTGCAGGATGAATTTTGTGAAGATTTTCCAACATTATTACAAACAGTGGACAGGTGATTTTAAAAAATGGATGTATATGCTTTCTGCTATTTCACACAGCTTCGAGTGTGCTGGCAGCTGCCCGATTATCCTAAGCGAGCTCACTCAGCTCCCTAAATAAATGAGGAAGAACTGTTTTGGCCAAGTTGTCTGCCAGTTCAGTGAACTAATTTAGTCTACCAAAGCACCAGTGGCATCCTCTCTGCAACCAGTGGAACCACACATTAAGATGCCTGGCCTATCTTGTCCAATACATGGGCAACTGAGCCCAAAACCCAGCATTAAGCCATTTAGTAGTACTACCCAGAACATGCAATTCTTTATTTCCTATACAGACATCAAAGACAAGTGGACATCTTATTTAAATCTACTTCTCTTTCCTCCTGTATTTCAACAAGGAGACAGTGTCCATCCATCCTATATATTCAACATGATAAATCATGACTGCGTTGAAAACAGCTGTCTTAGCTGATGAGACAGAACTTAATTCACAGCTATATAGGTACAAAAGTATTGTTATTTGTCACAATAAATAATTTCTCATTATTATCTCCCTCACAAGCATTCCTGCTATTTCATTCCCATGTATTTCACAAGTTTTCTTTAGCAGAGTTTATACACAGAATCATAGAACAACCAGGTTGGAAGAGACCCACAGGATCATCAAGTCCAACCATTCCTATCAAACACTAAACCATGCCCCTCAGCATCTTGTCCACCCGTGCCTTAAACACCTCCAGGGAAGGTGAATCAACCACCTCCCTGGGCACACTGTTCCAATCTCCAGTGACCCTTTCCATGAAAAGTTNTGAACACAGGATTCAAGGTGCAGTCTCACCAGTGCTGAGTACAGAGGGAAAATAACCTCCCTCGACCTGCTGGTCATGCCATTTCTGATACAAGCCTGGATGCCATTGGCCTTCTTGGCCACCTGGGCACACTGTTGGCTCATGTTCAGTTGGCTGTCAACCAACACTCCCAGGTCCCTCTCCTCCAGGCAGCTTTCTAGACAGACTTCTCCTAGTCTGTAGCTCTGCATAGGGTTGTTGTGCCCCAAGTGCAGGATCCAGCATACAATCAGTTTCTAGGACACTAGAGGAGATACTTGTATGTTGTAACAGAATACTAATGAAAAACTACAACACTCTTGGAAAATAAAGACATTTCTGTAACTCATTTGATTACAAGCATTAAACAGCTAAGAAAGAACTTAAGTTTCCAAGCTAATGACTATTTAATATAAAACATAGGGTTATAAATGAACTTTTCTTTTGTGTTGCATATAGACATACATACCTGTCTACAAGCTGTTGGATATACCAGATACATACATACACACATTCTGCCTCTGGAACTCTGATATCCGTGATTTACTCTCATAAAATCTGTACACCTTCATACATAAGAAACAAACAAGCCCTCTCCCACCAGTCAAATAAAAGACAAACAATACCAACATAATTTGTATGGCTTACCTTGTGCAAATGGCGTACATGATTTTCCAGAAAAATTTTAGTCTCTGTATAAAGTCTCTCTCCAAGAGGTTCAGGATAGGCTACACACAAAGCATAAATGTCTCTGGGCTTAAAGTCAAGGTTTGTGTCCAGTTAAGTATTCACACTTTAACAACACCTCTTAAGATTTACGCAACCATTTTTTTCTCTCCCCCTCCCCCAAACTACATTTTTGTCCATAGTCAAGAAAAAAAGATGAGATGGCTTACTTTTTGAAATTAGTTTAAGTCTGGATTTGTGAAGAATCCAGGTTTTCATTATCAATAATAAATTTTAAGCTGTGGAAGGTGAGGGACTGTAAGAGCTAAGATCCTGGAACTTCTGGTGGCCCCACAATGACACAGCTTCTACTACTCACCTACCATCTCTGTATAATATATAACTACCTCAACATGAAACAGCAGCTTTCATCCAAAGTTGAAATTGAGTCTCTTCTCAGGTAACAGAACGAAGCACTGATGAAGTTAAGAATGTGATTAACTACTCACAAGCAAAGGGGATGCAACTTTTTTTTCTCTCCACATCCACAACTATACCTACCACCTGAGCCTGAATTACCAAAACTGGCAGATCTCCGCTACAAGAACAACTGACTTGAAGTTAGAAGAAACAGGCAGTCTTCACCACAACAGCACAAGAAAATAATAACGGCAGCTTATCTGACGAAAGTAGCAAACAAATATCTCTGAATTTCTCTAGCCTCTGCATCCTCGGAGTCCAAATGACTCAACTGTTATAAACAAGTTTCTTAGCTGTAATAAGCTTATTTAAAAATGCAAATAGTATCTGTAATCATTCATGAAAATGTACATCTTTCCTTATTCTAGAAAATAGTCAAATTTTCTTACAAGTGAAGAAAGCTGAATCTAGTATACTTCCTTGACATATGACACTCAATTTGCATACTTATTTAAACTAAACTAACAGCTTACTCACAGAAGCACTTCCACAGGCAACCTCACACACTTCCTATATGAACCAAATCACAAAAATCAAGATAAAATTCTACTTGCTGTAAACTAAGCTTCTCTAGATTTCTACAAGAAAAGAGCTGCCCTGAGTCTCAGAAACACATTACAGACTAGCTTTGCTACAGAAAGTTAATTTTCTTGCTAAATTTGTACTAGTTTATTAATGTAAAGAATCCAAATATAAGTATTCAAAATGTGAATATCTTAATAAAAGAAACTCTCCAACTTTTGAAAGGAGTTGAATCATTAATCATCACTGATATTTTACTTCATAAACTTAAAGCACATTTTTTCAGTGCTGCTGTCCCTTATAAAATCAGGGAGAAGGCTTCACTGTTCAATAATTTATCTCTAATGGTGAAAGACATTTGTCCTTCTAGTTCAGCACATAGTTTTGCAGGGTGAAAAAGGTCAAAAGCAGCTGAAGCCAAACTGCTGCTTAGAGGCCTTCACTCTATTGAGAACAAGAACATCAAAAGCCTTGTACAGTTTATGTGCTCCAGAAACTGCTACTTGAGGGGTATTACCCAGCAAAGGGAAACTGAAGCAATTACAAACTAATTAGAGAAAAAAAAATTACCAAAAATATTGCATCCAAGGCCCTAAAAGCTCACAAATACTGATTTTTTTTTAACCCTTAGGACAAGTTAAGGCCACATATTAAAAGAAGGTTTTGAATATATCTTCTCTGTAAGACCAAAGTAGAGCTTTTGGAAAATGTCTGAGATTGCCAGTCTCCCTCTGTAACAGAATCAAAATTCACACAGCATTTGAGGACTCACAGTCAAAACCAATCATGATCATACAAACTTTATTTACTCTTCCTTCTCTTTGGGCTGGTTCTTATGTTAAAGAAGCATGTTTATAAATTTCTGGTTCATAGTAGGATCCTTGTAAAATGGGGGATTAAAGGAGCAAGAACAGACATGCAGAAAAATGGAAAAAAGTAGGTGGTCATGGTGCATACTTCTAAAATAATTCTGTTTACAGTATCTGCCTTTCTCTCCAGGTACTATTAATCCTATTTGGTTGTTAGAAAATCCAAGAGAACAGCAGAAAGATCCTGATGGTCTACCTGTTCAAAAAAGTTCTGCTGCTAAAGGGCAGTTATCAAGGTACACATGAACTACCACTCTACTGATTAATCAAGCCTGACCAGCCTCTTAAAGTGTACTCCCAAGCCTACTGCACCGTTAGAAGTGAAGTCATGGAAGTTATACAAAGCAATCATAATAACCAAATTATTGTAAATGATATCTCAGACAGGAAGATATAACTGTCGCTCATTTACCAGACAATGGAACAACTCCAGAAACATTTCTTTCTGCAGAGAACCTTAAAGGAAATCTGAAGGTCAAAGGTGGCTCAAGATGACTCACAGATTAAATAAAGTGACATATGGTCTTTCAAGTGTTCTTTTCCAAAAGATTTTAACTCTTACAGAGTTGTGGTTTGCAACTCATTGTCATTCTAGCATTTCAAGTTTGAGATATAAGCTATATTTAAAGACATGCTATGTTTAACAATAAAATTACCATCAGAGTTACAAAGAATACACCATATTCAAGGTAAATAAATTCAGGGGAAGTAGCAACGCAAAAACTAGTTCTAGAAGTGGAATATGCACAGTACAAGCCTTTCAACCCTAGAATATTGCTAGTCTGCATACACCACTTAATCTGAGCTATCTCAAGAAACAAAAGAGAAAGCAAACACTTCCTAGAACACATTGCTGTAGACTGAAATTGTGATTCTTTGCTATGTTCCTATCCTTTGTTTCCACATCGCTGTTTTGACTACAGAGATGCTACAAAGACCAAGTGATACTATAATCAATTAAATAATTTGTAAGAATTTCAAATCATGTCACCTTTTTATTGTGATTATTAAGCAGCAAGAAAAAGAGTTAATATCACATTTCTTTTAAAATCCCTGCAGACGTTTAGAAACAGACTGCTCCCAACTAGATTGAAATTAATAGAGAATAAAATGCTTACAAAGAACGAGATGTACTTTAAAATGCTACACCTTCCTAAAATGCATCACTAAGACATAAGTTTTCTTTATATATTTAAAACCTGGAAAAAGCTTTCAAACCAGCTGTACAGAACTACCAGTTTCACCAAGCTGTTGAATACTTAGTGAACAGTTTGTGTTAAAACACAGAACTTGGTTAAAGGCAGCAGAAGTACTAAATAGTCAACATTTAAGCTGGAAGTTACAAGTCACACAAGCTCCTCGGGCCATTCAGCCATAAAAGATAAGCCAAGAGGTTATTGCCTATGTAAAACTAGGCACTAATAGTGCCACTTTCCAAGGAACATAGTTTAGAGATGACAGTAAAGAAGGTCTTCAGAATTACATGCCAAATGATTCTTCAAATACTGCTTCCTAAGACTGCTATTCATACGTATTCCCTTTCTGATGTTCAATCAACTGAAGTAAATCCCAAAAGAGGATCAACAGCAGACTTGTGTACAAGGCATCTACATAACAAGTTCTAGCAAAACAGAGAGACAAGAGGAATCAATTAAACATATCATTCAATTATTATTTCAGATTTAAGTCTATTTTAGGTGCTCTTGTTTAAATGTTTAAGCTATAGAAGTTAAACACTAGCTGAAGACTGAAATATGCAATTCTCAAAAAATTGCTTAGAAATACTACAGCACAACTTGTCAGCAAATACATGCACAATAATTAATTCAAAAAGTCTATACATTTTGGAATCATTTGACCTTGTCTTGGTGAAGTTCAAGAGTCATGCCCCCAAAAATTAATTACAAAGTTTTAAAATTAAAGAGATCCTTAAAGATTACTGCACCATAGGACAAGGCTCACAAAGACTACAAGCAACTAATTTTTTCTTACATGCATTTATACACATGCACACACTGAAGACACAGGCAAGTGGGAAAGCAATTCTGAGAAGTGGTAACATGTCCAGAAAGAGACGAGACTCTACAGTCCAGCTCCTGCACACAGAATAAACTAATGTTGTAAAAATCTACGTATAAGAATCATCTCAGGAGCTTCTTTTTTGACACAGAAGAATTAATAAATCAGTAAGTCTAAACCATTCACACTACCTGGGAACTAAACCAAACTCAGTCAAATTGCTGCGGAACAGTTGCAAAGTCTCCTAAAATTCTCTACTCATTCACCACACTGCAAGAGCTAATGAATGCAGAGACACAGGGCACAGCAAAACTGGCTAGAACAGTTATACTTCTTTTAAAAAAATGTTCACTGAAACTTAACTCTTGTAAAAAATTTACAAGTTCATTTTAGATGTAAAATGGCACACCTTTCACTACTATATACATGCAGCTGTGACTTGAACAGCACTACTGTATGATCATAGCTAGAAAGAGTATTTTTAAACATGGCTTAACTGTGAGGAGTAAAGAGGCAATAACAGTAGAGGGAAAGGAAGAACACTTTTCTATAAGCCCTCATTTTAGAAATGTTTAACACTGCAGCCATCAGTACACTTAGAAGCACAAAGAGACCTTTAAACAGAACAACCTCACCACCCCCTATACTCACAAATTTCAAGACAAGCATTCTGTCTTAGCAGTTTCCCCTGCTACACAAACACACTTAAGCATACAAGAAAAACTCATTACCAGAACAGGGGAAATTCTGTGCACTTAGTTTGCAGTCAGGTGTAGCATAAGCCAAGTATTAGATATATTAAACATGAGTAAAACGGAGACTAGTTTACTTTCTATTCCTGTGATTTTCACATAGGATGCTTCCCAAATATGCAGAATTTCCCATCCCCTTCAACCTAAGCACTGACCCACAGGCTTAATAACAAATACAACCTTACAACAAGCTTCTGATCAGGACCACTGTAACTCTCATATAACATGGGCCTACTTTGTACTAGACATATACAAACACATTCAGTCTGACTTTCACTTAAAGGATACGAGAAGCGATCATTCCACGTTGCTCTTTCAACATAATCCAACATAACAACAGCTTTAATTGTTGTTAGAAGTTTGTTCCATGTTTCATCAAAGTCAACTACTCGTGGTTTCAAGGACATTGTGGGGCTTTAGTGTTAATCTGTAGTATAATTAAACATGTCAGACAACATTGCAAATTATTTTAAAAAAATACATTTCCTTTGAGTTTTCAATGTAAACTTTGTATGTTATTGCATCACCATAATACAGCAACACTAAGAATACCCACCTCCTCTTCCCCACCCTCTAAAATGAAACTCACAAGTCCTTATTTTTAAGTCTTATGGAAAGGAGATTTAATGTTGCATGAATAGCCTATAACATAACACAAATCCATCTCACAACACAGATTCATGTGGTTCATCATCATACCAAGCTGACCATTTAACAAAGCCAGATGAAATAAAAAACCACAAAACTTTCCTACAAATTTTTGTTTATTCACTGTAATACAAAGACTGTTTCAGTTGTCTCTGAAACAATTCTAAGCAGGAACACAGTGAGTATATTATCAAGGTATCTGAAATTATTACTGTCAGCATGTAGCCTATGTTGACCTCAAGCTTTCATGAGACATTTTTGGTGTTATATTTAAAAAGCCACAAAACCCGAAGGCTTTGATCAGGATGACAAAAAAGAAAACCCATATAAACACAGTGTATTATGCAGAGCTTGTGCAGCAGGACAAATACTGAATTCCTTCAAATAAGACATGGCCTGAAAATACAGAAGCTGTGTTAATAATTTCGTATCAAAAATACTAAAACATACTTATTGGAAGGAATACATTAGATTACTGAACTAAAACTAGGAAAAAGTGGTACATTAAATAAAAAGAGGTGCCGAGAGCCACAACTGTGAAGGCCTCTTCTTTGTTTCTGTTTCTGTCTGTCCTACGCACCTAATCTAGAAAGGACCTGATGTGTGACATGCCATGCACAAAGCAAGTCCAGTTCCTGCTCAGAAACAAACATCATCATATTAAAACAAAAAGTGGAAAGAACACCTCTATTTTTATTTTAAATAGGTGGACTAGTGACTCTTCTTCCCTAATTTTCAAGGTCAGAAGGGAAAAGAAAGCTGGTGACAAACACTTTTAGCACAAGCACTACGCTTTTATAAAGGGAAAGAATCAAATATCATGCTAAAACACTATTTAGCAACCAGATTACCACCTTAACTGCTAATGTTTTTAATTTTTCTCAGGCAGATTAGTTCTCTCAAACTGCCGGATATTTTCTTGTCAGTTTCAGGGGAAAAAAAAAAAGTCATATACAACTTCTACACCATATGCATAAAAAATGCCACCCTGGCTAACTAACCAAGCTCCTTAACTGCTGTGAAATCAGGAACTGCAGAAAGTGTCTTCCTCTACCTGCAACACAACAGTGTCCATTTAAAATTTAATCAATGTATTTCCCAACACACATTTGCTTTGATTTCATAAAAAAACATGGGTAACAACTAAGTAAAACCAAGGAAGTGGTATTATCCTAAGTTTTATGAACAGGAAACATTTTTAAGAAGAACTAAAGCTCAGTAAGTGGTGCATACAGGTTTTCAGTTCAGCAGAAACATTTAAGTTGTTATATTTGCAACACAGTTATTAGCACTTTTGGAAAGTAAAAAAAAAAAACAAACCAACTTCAATCTGTATGTCAGTAGCAGTTTACTACATAGAAACTCAGTGAGAACTAAGAAAATAGATACCCATTAAAGAAAATAAGCTGAAAAACACAAACTCATGCATATTTCAAAGAAAGGTGAACCTCAGTAGAAGTAAAGAGCAGCAGAGCTCACTTCCAGGATTAAAAAAAAAAAAAGTAAAACAAAGAAGCACAAAAAACTGTAGTCTTCTAAAAGCTTTGATGTTATTCTTCTTCTGGAAAACACAAGAGTATTTTCAGGTGACCCCAAGGAAAAATAATCATGGTCTGCAAAACTTTTAAGAATCCCAAGAAGTTTTTGTGGTAACGAAGTTATACTTTGTTGAGTGTTATGTTATAGACTGTCCTCTCTGAAAGACACCTGGCACCTCCAAGGTAAATGAATCATGCCTTCACAGATAAGCAAAGCTAAGGGCAAAAGAAGAAAAAGTGAAGAAAAAGTGAAGAAAAAGTCCTCTCCACAACATATCACACAGAACCTGTAACCCTATGTTTAGCATCATCAGAGTTTAAGAATATGAAAAGCTCTACACATCCACATACCCGTAAAAGTATTCTGGAGTCAAATAGTGTCAGAGCTCACTATTAATCGGCATTCTCTTACAGCTTCCACATCAACCCAAATTTAGACTGTGTCTAGACACATTAACAAATAAAGTGTAACTTTTCCTGTAAGACACTGGGATTTGGGGCATCTGCTGTATTCCAGTGACTGCAGTGCAAACTCATCGGCTCAGAGTATTAAGTGTCTTGAACCGGTGCAATGAAGCTCCAAAAAAAAACTACAGCAGAGCTGAGTATCTGCCCTATGGTTTGTACAGTTCTGAGGGTGCGAAACCATTACCGTTTGACAAACCCTGAGGTACGCAGATGGGGTGAAATATATTTACATATGAAGATAACAAAAGTCGCTTCCATTGCCTCGTTCTTTAGAACAAGCTGCTGTCACAGAACGGTTTGGGTTGGAGGAGAGCTTAAAGCCCATCCAGTTCCAACCATAAGCCACAGCCAGGGCCACCTCCCACTGAATTAGGCTGCCCAAGGCCCCAGACAGCGTGGCCCTCAACACCTCCAGTGAGGAGGCAGCCACAGCCTCCCCGGGTAGCCCGTGCCAGCGCCTCACCACCCTCACCGTGAGGAATTTCCTCCTAAAGCCTAATCCGAACGTACTCGCTTGTACAGGCAAACGCCGGGGTTGAGCCGGCGTCCAAACATTCCCCTAATTTCCCTTGTGTTTAGCCGCCTCGAGCAATGGCCCCTCAGCCGCCCCCAGGCAGACCCCCCAGCCCGTTGCCCTGGCGGCGCGGCCCGAGCGCCGCCCGCCGACCCCGGGGCGTCCCCGGGCGGGCCGGCTCCGCGGGGCGGGGGTCCCGGCGCCTCCGGGCGGGGTTNCCCCCGGCCTCGCCCCGCCGCGCGCGGGACCGGCAAGGGCCCCGCGGGTCCCGGCGCACCGTCGCCGTGCGGCCCGCGCCTCCCCCCGCCGCACGGAGCCGCTTGGTACGGCCCGTGCTACGGCAAGCGCAGGCGGCCGCGATTCCTCAGGCGAGCCTTCCCGGGGCCACTCGGCGCATGTTCCGGCGAGCCGGTCGCACGCGGTGCTGTGCCATTGGGCGCCCGGCGGGTCCCGGCCCCGGGTCGGGGCGTTCCCGCTTCCCCGAGGGCCGGTAGCGCTGGGTTCCCGCTGCCGAGGTACGGGGGCTGCTCAGCCTGGAGGAGGTTCGAGGAGACCCCCGGTGCCTGAAGGGGCTGCACCAGCTCAGAGTGCTTTTGTCTGTGAAGCAGTTTTTAGCTAATAGCGACATTACTGGGCTTGAGCACCCACTCTATTCACCAGACCTGGCTCCCTGCAATTTCTCTCTTCCCAAAGATCAAATCAGTCCTCAAAGGAACTCGTTTATTGTTGGTAGAATATGTGAAAGCAAGAACTACAGAGAGCCTCAAGAGCCTTTCAGAAAATGATTTGCAGAACTGCTTTGAACATTGGCAGTATGCAGCTCTGAGTCAACTCAGAAGGGAACTATTTTGAAGGTGATCATAGTATATTTTCTTAATTTGTTAAAAGTTATGGCCACAGGCTAGGTAGTTTTTTTGGTTTTGTTTTTTTGTCAAACTGTTAGGCACCTTGGACCCTAACAAAGGCACCTGGAGCTACTGCGGGATCAAGGGGCTACAGAAGCCCCCCCAGAAGCCCTCAGTTTAGGGAGGATAGGATTGCAGGCAGTTAAGGGAGGTTTTCAGGCAATAAAGTCCCCGGCCTTGAAGACTGCCGAGCTAAGACAACTGTGTTGATTTATTATCTAGCTTGTTAAAGTCTGCATGGTAGTTGCATGCGTCTGTGTGGGTATAAGAATCCCCCAGCGCCTTTGTTGAGTGTTCCTTCCCCTTGTCTGCAGGAGCACTGGCTAGCCAGTTGTTTTTTTATTTCTGATGCTCATTTAATAAACATTTACGTTGCTAGCACCTCTGTCTCGCATCTTAGCATTTTGGTACCCCAAAACAGACCTCCTATTTTCTAAAGCTGTCGCCGGTTTTCATGGAAGACAGGGACTGACAGACAAGAGAGGTTCTGATGTGAACTATGTCACATATATAAAGACATTAGAAGTTAGGTGCAAAAGTGTAACTCCTTTATCAGTTTATCATGGCTCTGCAAGCTCTTTGGCAGAGGGATACATGTCGTAATTTCTAAGAGTAGGAGAAAGTACTCTTGTTCCTGAGGCCTGTTTGTCCTCCCTCTCTTTAAGTGAACTGTGGGTTAGTTTAACATGCAACCCTACAGAAACCCATGCTTGAATTTTCTAGTGGCAGTTTCTTGCATCTTCCCTCTGGAAAATTGATTTTCACCTTATAGTGCTCCTGATCCATGCTTACATATTCAAACAACTTAAAGTATTTTCTTTTTAGTAATTGTATCCCCTCTGTGGGTAAAGATTGGTCTTAAGAGATCTTTCAACAGACAATGACCAGATTACAACCGAATAAGTAGTATCTCCTTGGGCTCTTACATATCAAGTGGATATCAAGTCCTTAGCACCAACTGTTCTTTTCTATGGATGGGTCTTACCACTTTTGTGAGTGTAGATACAGCCAAAGAGCATCAAAAAACCCAACATTTGTTTATACTGTGATAACCACCAGGAATGGTGTCTGGAAATCTCCTTTCCATATATTCACTGCAGAAGCTTTTCAGGACACTTGTCTTCAAGTAACAAGCAATATTAGAGTGGCTTTTTTTTTTTTTTTNTTTTTTTTTTAAAAAAAAAAGGATTCTACAATAGCCTAATTCTGCAGCTACAAAGTAGGTTTCTAGAGCTGAGCTAGTCATCTGAGATTCCCCTTTTATACTGAGAGAAGTGGGCAAGCTATTTTCCTGATTTTAGATTTCTACATTAGGATGGGATTAATAGCATCCATGGCTCCAGTATAAAGGAAATCTAGTAAGACTGGGTCAGAAAAACTGCAAGTGTATTGTTTTAAAACATTTATATTATCAGCCTTAAATACAACAGCAGATTGCTGCTGTGAATGTATTTCTTAATACTGGTCAGACATGAGTCCTCCCTGGTATCTGCTGCTAAATATAGCTGTTCCACCTTTGTTCCTGTCAAAGTGGAATACTATCTTATGTTTCAACTCTGAAAATGTAAATTCCAAATATAAATTCCATGTTCCAGGTTTTCTAGAAATGCCTAAGTGACATGGGAAAACTAACCAGGGCAAATGGAATTTCAAGGATACAGATGCTTCTACAGAATTTTACTGGAAAATGAAAAACATGTTAATATGGAAGGTGTTACATAAAACCTGTGCACATTAAGGATGTTCTCCAGAAACGTCTCTGCATCAATATTTATGTTTTACTAAAACTGATACATTTGGAGTATACAACATCAGTATCTACAGAGACATCATTTTCTGGAAAACAGACATGTATTTCAGAAAGGTCTCCACTGTTCTAATCACTCAAAACTCATATAATTTTTTTTCCCCTTTTTTCAAATCAAGCCTTTGCCCGTTTCATTTCCCATGCTTACATTTTTTCCCCTTAAGCCTTAATAGTTTTCTCTGGATTTTTTAGTTTCTTTTATTAACTCTTTCTAGATATTTTAAACACCATTTCAACTTCTTCTATTTTCCATCTAACCCCCCTTCTTTTTCTGTTTTTCTGGTTTAACTCTCTGTTTGCTGGGGTAGAGGGGTTGTAACTTGTAGCTTTTGAGTGCTTGCTTCTTTCTGAAAGTGTTACATTGTAACACCTGCTATTTAATCATGCTGTGTGAATGTATTAGTTGCACAAGATCATATGAGAAATCACAAGTTAGATGGCATTAGTGAATAGCATCCTTATGTCTACAGCACCCAAACTTTACACAGCACATATTTTCTAAATTTCTGCTCTATGAGGAAGCATTGTCCTGAATTAACTGCTGCAAACTGAAACATAGATACAGGAAAGAGGGTATTTTTAAATCTAATCATTCTGGCTGTTCAGTATGGGAGAATCGTGCTGATTTTCTGAGGGGATAAATACTTCAAATTTCCACAGACTGTAAGTTAGGTAGCAATTCTGCAAATTCTGTTCTGGGAACCATGATTAGGGAAACACTGTTAGGAGGAAGAACAGTCCTTAAGGGCAGAGGAGACCATGAGGGCTGGGTGCCCTTCAAAAAGGAAATCCTAGCAGCACATGGCCAAACCATGCCCGTGTTCTGGAAAAGGCGTCATTGGCAGTAAAAAACCAGCTTGGTTGAGCAGGGAGATCTTGAGGGACATCAAAAAGAAGAGGAATGTCTATGAATTTTGGAAGAAGGGACAGGAGTCTTGTGTGTACTCCAGGGAGGAAGTGAGATTGTGCAGAGAAAAAAACCAGGAAGGCTAAGGCCCAACTAGAAATCAGATTGGCCAAGTCTCTGAAAGATAACAAAAAATCTCTCTATAAATACAATAACAATAAAGGGAGGACAAGGGAGAATATTCAATCCCTATTAGATGCAATGGGAACAACTGTGACAAAGGATGAGGACAAGGCTGAGGTACTTAATGCTTTTGCCTCGGTCTTTAATAGTAAGGAAAGTTGGTTCCTCTGTGTACATATCCAGGAGTTAGAGGAGCAGAAAACAACTCATATGATTCAAGAGGACATGGTTAGAGACTTGCTTGCCCAGCTAGACAACCACAAGTCTATGGGGCTGGATGGGATCCATCCAAGAGTACTGAGGGAGCTGGTGGATGTGCTTGCCAAACCCCTTTCCATCATCTTCCAGCAGTCCTGGAAGACTGGGGAAGTTCCACTGGACTGGAGGCTGGCTGATGTCATGCGCATCTACAAGAAGGGTCGCAGGGAGGATCCAGGGAACTACAGGCCTGTCAGTCTGACCTCAGTGCTGGGAAAAGTCATTCAACAGATTATCTTGTGTGCTATCATGAAGCATATGCAAGGGAACTGGGTGATCAGGCCCAGTCAACACGGGTTCATGAAAGGCAGGTCTTGCCAAATTAACCTGATTGCCTTCTATGACATAGTGACTCACTTAATGGATGAGGGAAAAGCTGTGGATGTGGTCTTCTGGGACTTCAGTAAAACCTTTGACACAGTTTCTCATAGCATTGTGCTTAGGAAACTGTCAGCCTGTGGCCTGGACAGGTGCACACTCTCCNTGGTCACGAAGGCCAGCAGCATCTTGGCTTGTATCAGAAATGGCTAGCAGGTCCAGGGAGGTTATTCTCCCTCTGTACTCAGCACTGGTGAGACTGAACCTCGAATCCTGTGTTCAGTTCTGGGCCCCTCACCACAGGAAGGATGTTGAGGCTCTGGAGCTTGTCCAGAGAAGAGCGACAAAGCTGTTGAAGGCGCTGGAGAAAAAGTCTGACAAGGTGTGGCTGAGAGAACTGGGGTTGTTTAGCCTGGAGTAGAGAAGGCTGAGGGGAGATCATAGTGCTCTCTATGACTACCTGAAAGGAGGTTGTGGAGAAGAGGGAGCTGGCCAGGGGAGGTTCAGGCTGGACAAGAGAAAAATTTTTTTCATGGAAAGGGTCACTGGGCACTGGCACAGGCTGCCAAGGGAGGTGGTTGAATCACCTTCCCTGGAGGTGTTTAAGGCAGGGGTGGACAAGGTGCTGAGGGGCATGGTTTAGTGTTTGATAGGAATGGTTGGACTCAATGATCCTGTGGGTCTTTTCCAACCTAGTGATTCTGTGATTCTGTGAATATGAACATTATCACTTTTTATGTAAGGTATTTAAAAATTGTCCTCAGATTTAAATGTACTTAGGAAATAACAATGCTTTAGTCCCAAAGCTTTGTAAAATCTGGTTGCTGTTTTCATCAAGTCTCTTTGCCGAGACTGGTTGGAGAACTACCATCTGAAAATACACAGTGGGGTATTGCAGGTGTCTGAGATGAGAAAGTTGTGAGCTCTACTGCGTGTGCTTCTGAAGTCGTCCCATCACTCCCATAGCACTGCCTCCATATCTAAGAGGCTTGAAGAGGGAGGTTCTCCCGTAGTCCATTAAGAGATAATTTTAATGTATCCCCTCAGAACAAGATGAAAATGCGCGTACACACCATTGTGTTACATGAGTGGATATATTTTTTATGCATCAGATATTAATTCATTGTTAGCTCTGCAGTGGGGCTGCTCTTACTTGCTGAAGTCCAGATATTGATCAGGTGAATAAAGCCTGCCAGGTAGACCTGACCAAGAATCCCAGCTAAGGAAGTGGCTGTTTGGCAAAGCTTAATTAATGGAGGGTTCAGCAACCTTAGCCATGTCTTGCCACATTTCTTGATGGCAGCAAATGTCCAGACCTACTCTGAATCCTGCTTAACCCGAGTGTTACCTTTTGGCAGCTGTAGCTGGTGCGGACATAGATGAAAACTCTCTAAATGTTCATAGAATGCTCCTATGGAGAAGTCAACTTTTCAGTAAACTCCTACATAGGTTTATTTGTAGTATGTGCATATGCCACCTTAAAACTTTGCCATACCATGTGTACAAATGTAGTGTTTCTATGAATACATCTGCTATCAAGCCTCTTCATTGTTCTAACATGTATTGCAGTATTTCCTGAAATTCCCCTGTTGTTTATATGCATTTGTTTTCTCCTGTCTGATGCTTCCATTTCCCTGTCTGTTCACATTAACTTGTTTTCTCTTTTGGCAGGAGCTATTTTGTTTATGTTTATGCTACATCTAGCACTGGGTTATTCCAGTTCAAAACTAGGAATCCCACAGGCCTATGGGAACACAAACACTATATGAAATATGCCACTATGCGACCTACTGCTTTATTTAAAAGCTGTTTTATAGACTGCAATCTGAACTGACAGTAAACAGTCCACATCCCTAATGAGCACCACTACATTTGTAGATGCCTTCTGTGTTACTTTCTGCTCTTTTTGCCTTCAATTTCAAATCCCATTTTTACAGTAATAGATCCTTAGCTTTTCCCACATAGAAAAAGAGAATATTTGCTAAATTCTGAGCAAGTTACCTGCCTCTTCTTCCCTTGCAACCACATTCTTTAGTTTGTGCACGAGTTTTATGCTGGATTACTCATGTTATATTAAATTTTCACTAAATGAGTTAGTCTACATTATTGGTGCATATATCAAAATAATTTTAAAATAAAGTTTAAAAAAGACAGATAAAAGCCGGAATAAACCTTTATTTCATTACATCATTTTTAATGTAGACATTTATTATAGCTATTTCTCCTTCATGTGGTGGCACACAAAATATGAACATAGATCGAGGGTACCTTTTGTGATTATAGAAATCCACAATAATAAAACATTATTCTTGTAGCTTTGATTTTAAGTTTATGAATAATTTAAAATAGGTGTTTATTTTTTCTGCTTATATCCCTTATTCATGATAAATGAACGGTCACTGCAGTAATGTCCACTAGAGGGTAGTGCTGAGTACATACGAAATAACAGTTTAACACTAAACTCGCACAACCTACACTAGGACTAAATCTACACCTTTTTTATTCATGAAATAAAAAAATAAATAGAGGCTGAGCGCTCCCAAACAACATTTACTAGTTAGCCATCAACTGCTGAGCTCATCTACCAGATTTGTTTTGTCCTTCCCCAGGACTTAAGATTGCTTAAGAAAAATTTACAAATGTCATATTTTCCTTCATTATTAAAACCCAGCACTAACTTATTTAAGAGTCATTTTAGCTAAGCAGTTAAATTATCTGCATGTATGAGCAGCCCTGGATAATTTTCCCTTCCTATATTTTTTTGCCAAAAAAATTATTGCTAAAAAAATTTGTTCTGCAACATTACTGACAACTAAAACTACATATTTGTAACTTCTATTTAAAGATCACTTTAACAATGTAATTTTAAAGATAATTTTTATAATGCAGCAACTCTGAATCTAAATTATTCTACTTGGAGGACTTTTGAAAATAGCTCTAAACATGAGTTATCTAATTTGTAAAACCTTTTGGACCTTTCATTTGTTCCATTACAAGGCTGTGTGTCATCCCTATTCAGTGATTGTATCAAATGCAGACAGGTCAGGCACTTACTTGGTACAGACTGGTGGAATTAAATATAATTATTAATCTACTAACAATCAAGTAATCTGGCATTTAAGAGATTTCAGCACTCCTATTTATCATGCTGCTAATCTAAGCAGAGTTGAATAAAAGAGCTTCTAATGAAGCTCTTAAGTGACATTTTTTTCTCCCTCACTGGAAATGAAGGAGTCCTAGCTGGGTGATTACCCAGCTGCATTGGAATTAATAATTGGGATTTTGCTCTCAAGGTTTTAAAACTACACTTGGAGCTTACTATAGTAAATAAGCTATTGTTGGTAGTTTTTATACTTCAATTTATATGCATCAAATCTCAAAGACGTTATGTGTTACAGAAGTTCAGTAACAAAGTTGAGTGCACAGAACTGTTAAAACATCATTTATCATCTTTGTAGGCAGCATTAAGAAAAGGAACTAGCCACGGGAGGGCACTGTATACAATTGAAGGAAAATCAGCAAGTGCCAGAGTAATTTAACTCTACTTATTCGTGATTAAGAAATACATTTGTTTACACTGTCAGCAGTGAACTAAACAAAACACTACAACCAGACCAATAGAACTCTAAACTCCTCTCCTTCCCCTTTAATTCAGAAACTGAGTAACTGCCTTCAGATACCTACTCAACCCCCTTTTCTAGCAGTATAACTGTTTTTTATAAAAGACGCATAGATCATGTGCATAGATCATTTTACGGAAAGGGTCATTAGGCATTGGAATATGCTGCCCAGGGAGGTGGTTGATTCGCCTTCCCTGGGAGTGAAGTCACGAGTAGACGAGGTCCTGAGGGACATGGTTTAGTGTTTGTTGGGAATGGTTGGACTTGATGATCCGATGGGTCTCTTCCAACCCGGTGATTCTGTGATTCTGTGCCATAGTAAAATCATATTAAAAATCATTTTAAAATTAACATCACAAGGAGATGCTTGTAACACAATGAAAAAGTATTGCTCAACAGATGCTGTGAGAGGAAGAAGTCTGCTTCTTTTTGTTTGCTAGGCAGAATGTTTTGGATGAAATCTTTATGTAAATCTTGAGTGGTCCTACCACTGTATAAAAAAGTAACCCTCAGCATAGCCCTCTTAAACATCTGTGTGGGGATATGTATAAAAACACACAGATGGGAGAAAAGCATTTGAACTCAGTGATTGTGCAACCCTTAGTGACAATGAATCTTAGACAATACAACTTAGCTTTGAGACAAGGTTGAATTTGCAGAGCTGTTCTTTCCAGAAATGAAAAAAAAAGGAAAAAAGACCAAGTAATATCCACTTTATGGAAATATGATAAAGAGGAAACATCTGGTGCTGATTTCTAATGCATCATTTTCCAAATTAAACTAGACACCATTCCACTGGCAATTTCCTCGGATTTTTTTACAAATTATTTTATAAATATCTGCATTTGTCTTCTTTACTTTAGTAAAACATATTTTTCATACTTCATGGTGATTGAAAACTCTGAAATGTGCAAAATTGGTGGATAAATAGAATGATAAAAAACAGTTTATAAATAAGCCAGCTGGCAAAATAGCATCATCAAGGATATAGATAAGTTGAGCTAGCACTTAATGAAACAGATTTCCTTTTCAGGAAAAATATGTTGCTTTAGCCACTTATACATGTTACTGGTAGATAAAAAAATTAGAACGCTTGACATGAAAGAAATAAAAAAAAAAAAAAAAAGCTCTGTCACATAAACTGCACTGTGAATAGCCTGATAATCTCCTGTAATGCCAAATACTATTCCACTCAGTTATTTTTCACTGTTATCTCTTCCTTCTCTTTACAGTTCCTAGATACCTCCACTTTGCAGCTAGTGAGCTCCGCTTACTCAGTTGCTTTTACTTTTAGGGTTTTTATTCTTCATTCTTGCTCTTCACTGTCATTTACAACCATCTACCAACAACAATAAAATAATCTCCCCTGTCAAAAATAACCTTCAGTTTACTCTGGTTTACTTTAGCATATGTTGGTGTGTGTAAGTGCCCCTTCTTTCAGACTGCAGGACATAGCAGAGAATAGTGTAATGCTTGTGATTCCTGTTTAGTATTCCTAAAATTAGATTTATAACTACTTTATCTTAAAAAGTAAAAAAAACCCCAACCAAACCCAAACTACAAAAAGCTCACATGGAAATGTTGTATTTCATAGTATATATCTCTGCTTTGGATTGTAAAATATTGTAGCATTGCTGTAAGTTATTATCCAAAATCAAATTGTTACAAAACCAAGAAAATCCAAGTAATGATATTTTAAAAAATGGAACTAGATTTGTACTTGATACTCTCTCCAACCGTAATAACTTCCAAGCCTTCCAAATAAAGACATCCCGTTACTCATGACACAGGGCAGTGTTGAGGTAGCTGAGGTACTGCAAAGCCTTACAGCTGTTAGGCTGGACTTCTCACTAAGCCATACCTGAGACCTTTCAAGGCTGTTCCTTCCTGTACTTCTGGCTTCTATAACCTGCAAAAGTCAAGGTGATCCCTTAGCACAGCACTAATGCAGGCAGGATTGACTTTCAGAGGTTCTAGTGATGGGTAGTAGCAAAAAATAAGAATAAAAGGATCAGTAATTTGCTCTTATAGTAATCATAGTCACTGAGTCTTACTTCCATCTTAAAGTAGTTTTAGGAAAGCAAACATAACTAAGTACTTATAATCCTATAGTAATATTTTTACAAAAGCTATATAGTTCGGGAAAAAAACAGTTTACAAGGCCATTGTTCAGTATTTGCCTTTGTAAGGGTGTATTATTTCTGTTTCTATTTGTAAGCTGAGTGAAATGCATGTATTTATTGCATTGCTAGCAGTTTACAAAAAATAGTAGGTAAAATAAATTATTAGTCTTATATTTTGTATTCATTAAAGTCTTTTATATTTTATACTCATCACAGTGTACTTCTTGCCTAATTTGTTCTCTATTTCAGATGGATCAAGATTCTGTTGCAGCAGGGGATTATTGGCTACTTCTGACTTTCATCATGCTTACAAAATGAGTTGTGAAAACAGTGGCTGTGTGCTGACTGCACTTTCCTGTGAACACTGTCAGTTCTCCTTCTATTGCTTTACAGGCAGTGAAAGAGTGGAGGCAGTTACTTAATGTACAGCTCAAATCTGACTGGTCCACAAGGATATCTCTAGTGCAATTATTTTATGGTGATTCCATGCCTTCTAGGTTCATGTACCAAATAAGGAATTAATTTATGACCTATGATAATAATTATAAGCATGCAGTCCTTAAGGAGACAAAGGTGTAGACATCAAATATATCAGATTGTGCAAGTGAAGAAAAAAGTGAGCTTCATTAAGTGTTAGGATACATTTACGGGATATCTTTTAGCTAAGCATTCAGTGAGAATAATTTCTAGCCTAATAAACTACCTATGAATTACCATTTTCTTCATATACGTAACATTTAGGGCATTGCAGACATAATGTGAATACAGGCTTTTCTTTAACCTAAAAGTTATATTTCATCATTCCTAAGTATTTAGGATGTGTAGGTGTGGATTGGTCTGAAAAGAGTTATGTATAACACACCAAGTGGCCCTAAGATGAGAAAAAATACAGAACGAATAGTTAAAAATCAGTCAAGATGGCAAGACTGGAATAATGTCTGTAATGCATAAACAAATCAAACCTGTTAAATATCAGTATTATTTCAAACAGATTATCAGTCTTTTTTTTTGTCTGTAACCTTTACTGTCTTCAAATGTCTGAATTGTAATTAAAAAGAAATTTACAAACAATGTAAGTCACATATCCCTTTTTCGGTCTTTGCTTATGCCATGACAAGCTATGAACTTTTAAACAAGAAAACCACATAGGTGTTTCATAAGATTACAATTTAAATACAACAAGATATTTAACCCTATTGCTAAATAATATGCTTATGTAAAAAATAGCTGTGAAGGCCCAATACGTAAAATCAGTTATCTGAAGATTACGTACATGGCATTCATATTGATGTAATATCACATTTCTTTTGGTATCAATGTCAACTTCAGCTGCTCCAACCCCTACTTGTCCAGGCCCCCCACTCCTCTGTGTGTGATGCTGCACTGGACCAGACTTACCAACAGATCCAGGTTGAGAGGAACTATATTTCTCGATACATTGTTTCTAACTCAAATTACTTCCCTAGGCAGGTTTCTGGGTTGCCCAACCAGCAGCATCAATATAACCCAGGAAGTGGGAATGAAGTACCCAATGCAGCTGGAGGATGCTTAAGTGGACACTGACCTTCTGTTACAGTTCTCGCTTCCCTTTACAGAACTTACGTCTTTGCCCACCAAAGCCAAAAAGCAATTCAAAGCAACTGCTGCTGAATCCTTGATACGTCCTTGAACCTGCAGAACATAGCGTCAGACTGAACATTCCAGGTCAGAGAGAAAAGAAATGACAACCCAGGCAGTCATTCTGACGGCAGCAAAGAGCCTGGATTTCAAACTTACATTCAGAACTATCTTATGTAAATTACAACAATCATAAAAAATCCTGACCTGTATGGTCTTCTTAGGGATTGCTTTTGAACTTTGCATATGAAATTAAATTTGTTCCTATCAGAGGCTGACATCAATTTAATTAGAACCATTCCAGAATTATTTTAGGCAAAGCAGCAGACTTTTATAGCAGAGATCAGTTTAGCCTCAACTAATACACACACTGCCCCAGCCTTGCCTTGGTAAGAACGCGATGCTTTGTCTTCACTGCCTTCCTGCTCCAGCCCACCAGCACCATGGCCGGAATAAACCTCAGCAGAACGTGACCAACTTCAGTAAGGCATATTGAGGGCTAAAGCTGGGTCATCACCTTTGTACCACCAAGGAGTAAATCCCCTTGGCAGGTCACTCCCTCCTCTGATGCCCTTCATTAAGTTATCAGAGAGAAGAGCTATAAGTAATAATAAATTATTAGTTAAACATTTCAAAGCTACTTATGACTTGAAAACTATTAGAAAATAACTGCTTTTCCACACTGTTGAAACTCCATGGAAATGCTTAGCTTGTTTATAAACAACTCACTCCAGTGGTTTCTGTTGTTTAACACACTCATTTGAAATTTCTTCCTGTTTGAAACCAGACTTCTGCTTTCAAAAATATTTTTGAGGTGCTACTGGTATCACAACAGCTACTTTTGCCTTTTTGTTTACACTGAGTGAAGACAGAATTTCTCCCAAAGGCTTCAGTAGGTTTACGCTTGCCTGCTCATTTGATTATGGTACTATTCAATAAAATATTTTCAAATTAACCAAAAGTTTTGTAGTAAAGCACATTTTGGCAAATGGGCATATCAAGATTTTACAGGGGTTAGCTGTCAAGCCAGAAGGTTATTAATCATGGGAAGAGAAACTCCTATTTAAAACCCTGAAAAGACACATAAAATATATGTAACAAAAGAGGGAAACAGAACTCAAAACAGGAAGGTGGTGGTATTCTGTATTTCAACAAAGGAAATTTAGAATGAAAATTGAAAACTTGCATAAGAAATAGGGACGTTAACATTTTTGTATTCTTTGCATAGATTTGTGATTCTGATAGCTGTGCTAACTTCTGTGAGGCAAATTCACAAACAAATGCTTAAAGGCAAAAACTGTTACAAGCAAATATAATTCACCTTTCATGAAGTCAGAGGTAAGAGTATTTGACTTTTTCTAAACACAGGAAATCAATACCTAGTTTCTCTTCATTCCATGAATAAGACTGAGTATGTGACCTGTATGGACACGTTACGAATCCTGACACATACATCCTCCAATTCTTCAGTTGCCATGAGTCATACGAAAGTAACTTAGGTTTCTTATTTGTATTTAGTGCACTGCTGAAACGTTTCTCATAGGAAAAAAATACATTAAAATGACTAAGTATGTAACTTACGAATGTAAGTGGGGTGACATACAGATATAATTCAAGATACAATGCTGCTTAATGCAAGAAGCAGCAGTAAGAGAGAAGACAGGAGATGTTAAAGCACCGTCAGTAACATTTTAGGGCCCAAGCATTTATGGTATTCAAATGTTATTAAAACTGAGCGTGAGGACCTTGTCCTTACCAGACCAAGCGCCACTCAGACACACAGCACCAGCTAAACAGGACTCCTGGCACTTGGGTTAATCCTGGGGCCACAATCGGCAAACACACGTGTTGCTTATCTTTCAACAATTTCTGCTGTGTTTAGCCGAAACGCGGTGCTACTCTTCAGCGTGAGAAACACTTATGTACCGGTAAAATATTGAAAAGGACAAAGTCTTTGAAGCAAAGGGAATATTTAATTTTACAATTCAGCACTGAATCGGACACCCTTCTAAAAAAAAGGCATAACATCTTACAAAAGCAGCAGGTATATATACTAGTTTTAGACAAAGAACCATGTAAATCCTCCAAGAATGTTCATCCTTTTTTTTTTTAGATTATCCAGTCAGGAAACTCCCTTCAGGTTCTCTCCTGACCTACAACAGCTGCACTTACAAGACAAACAAGTGTATGAATAAATTCTTGCAGTCCTAAGGTTATCTCTCGACTTAAAAGAGCTACGTCTTAAGATGATGTATTTCTATGACAAGATAATTAAATACACAAACCGGCTGCAGCAAAACTTATCAGTTAGTTACTTCAAAAAGAAAAACACGCAATATCGGGGACGACTGACGTAAGGGAGACGCTTTCGGTCAGGACAGGCCCGCGAGGATGCTACGTCTCCCCCACCGCCAACGGCCCTGCCCGCCCGCGGCCTCGAGGCAGCAGTTGGACCGTCCCCGCGGCCGTTGGGACCCGCGCAGCCAATCGCCGCTGCCGCCCGCGCCCCGGCTCCTCCTCCTTCCGCGGCCGCCGGGGCTGGGAGGCTCCGCCGACGCCATTTCCTCGGCGCCCCCGCGGCGGCGCGGCCGCATCATCGCTGACGTTGAGGCAGACGCGCGGCTCCGCCCGGCGCAGCCCCCCCGCCTTCCTCCCTCCCCCCCCAACCCCGTGACGGTGGCAGCGCGTACGGGGCGGCGGGTAAGTGCGGGAGGGGGCGGGGACACGGGTGCGCGCACGGCCCGACCCCNCGCCCTCCGGGAGCGCGCGCGCGTGCGCGCGGGGTGTGGGGGGGCGAAGAGGGGTGGGGCGCGCGCGGGGAAACGCTCGGCTCCGAGGCGCGCGCGGGGTGGCATGCGCTACAGCCCGGGCGGGGGAGCGCGCGGGCCGTTATTCTCCTTTAAAGCCCAGGCAGGGGGAGCGTGTAGGCCGTTCTTCTCCTCTACAGCCCGGGCAGGTGGGTGTGAGGGCTCCCCGCTCCCTTACAGCCCGGGTCCCTCCTGCGGAGCGGAGTGCCGGTCCCGTTAGGGTTTTCCGAGCTGGGACGGGCGGCTCGCGGCTCGACCTGCGCCTCAGCGCCTCGCTCGGGGCCGAGCAGAGCAGCCCGTCCGGGCGCGGTTCCCCGGGCGGTCACGGTGCAATCGGGCCCCTCCCGGCCCTGCCCGGTCCCGGCCAGGCACAGAGGCGGGCTGGGCTCCGGAATACCCAGGGGGGTTGAGGGTTTTGTTATGATATTCTAAGAAGAAAATAACGGGGAGGAAACGTATCAGAGTTTAGGAGACTCCAGAAATTTAGTTTGAGCCTGAAACCTTCTAGTTAGGTCTGTTGCACCGTTACTGGTTTCCCTGGGTGAACGCTGTGACCGCCTTGCCGGGCGGTGCGGTTTCCCAAAGCTGCCTAGTAAAGCAGGTTACACGCTTCATACTTGGACTCAATGCTTTCCCGAAACTAGTGCCTTCTGAGAGTTTCCACACCACGGGGTCATCGATAAATGCAAAATAGGTGTTTGTAAATTTACATCCTTGCTCTCGAGTAACTTTCCTGTGAATAAAGCCTTCAAAGAGATCTGGAGCAAGGGCTGAAACATATTTATCAGCCTCCTACAATTTCCTTTGTAATAACCACATTTGTAAACGGTCTCTGATGTATAAAACATTTTTGAAATAAATAAATTGTCTTTAAAATGTCTCTGGGTACTTAGACAGCCACATGTTTCTAGTTATAGGAAACACTACCGGCTTGCTTGTGCAGTTTAGTTTTACCAGACAGACATTAAATATTTATATTATTGTTCAGTGATGTAATTGTAAAGCAAACATCAGTATTGGAGGAAAGTGAAAGGATTTTTTGTGCCTTCTGTGTTATATGAGAACACATCTTTATAAGGACGTTATTCTTAATCTTTTTTTTGTGTGGACAAAAATATAAAAGGTTCACACCTTTAGAGGTAAAAGACTTCTGAATTTTTAGGTCACCTGGGCAGCATTCTCCTTTAGCCAACTCTATGTGTCAGTGTCTTCCCATCAGGGATCCTGCTGCTGTCTGCTGAAGAAGCTTTTGATGTGCACTATAGGCATCTTCTTAATCAGTGTTTACCTACTGCTGACCTTCTGTACCTTAGTCTCAGCGACTATAGTAAAGGTGCTAATAGGTATTGAAATGTTACTAGCGAGATAACAGTTAAGCCTCCTGCCACATCCAGATGTCTTGACTGTTTTATAGGGAAAAAAAAAAAGGTGTCTTTGCCTACATTATGGAAAGTGGGTTTTTGCCCCCTTTCTATGGAAGTAGAGAGGTATAACTTGTTTATTAATTTAAAAATCCAGATGAATACAGTTACTGCTCAGTGATGGTCAGCAGCCAAGGTCGTAAATATGAATGGATTAGAACTGAATGTAAGGCTAAAGCTTGTACATTATTAATCATACAGTGAAGAAAAATGAATAATTTTAAACACAACCTGACCATGTATCTTAAGCCTGTTTCCTTGGTTTTCTTTTAAAATAGGAGGAAGGTAATGGAAACTTTAAAGTGTGATATGAATTACTGTTGATACATCCTTACAAAGGATTTTAAGTGCTTGCAACAGTGTTTTCTTTTTTCCTAATCTGAAATGTAAAAGCAATAATTAAGGTACAATTTGTTTGCAGTGTGGACTGTGTGTGATACAAGTGGAAACTATCTTGGTAGTTTCTGGATTGGATTTATAATTGTTTCTTACCACAGTCCCTCTTACTGATGTTTTAATAAAAAATAGTTACGGTCTTGCTCTGTATTTTTCTGTATATTTATTAAAAACACTTCAATGTATTCATAGCAAAATTATATATGAGATAATACAGGAAATACAAAGCCTGTACAATTCAGGTTGTACAAATTTAAGAGTTTGAGTGTGCGCTGAAGGCAGCAATAGCCTGGACTGGACTGTGCGGTTCAGAGGTTCCTTAGTATGCAGGGCACACGTGAAGTGACCTGGCCCTGTGTGGCTGTACCATGTCTGACACCGTGGGATCAAATGACCGCACCTGATCTTCACCTACATATTCAGTAAACCCCTATGGTTAGGTCTGTTGAAGTTTCCTAATCTTATAAGATGTCTGAATTATGATACTAATGTGCTGCATTTTGATTTCAATAGTGTCTCTTACTGAATTTTTATAGCAAGATAACTAGTGTTATCCTTTAAAAGTACTTGTGTCCTTTGTTACTTTTGGTTTTGTTTTATAGGCTGTAATTAAGTCTGTATATTTGGATGGCATTTTCAGTGAAGTCTCTCCTACAAAGATACTAGAATTACCAGGTTCTCAAAAAAAGTAGATTTTAGCTTCTCTAGTAAGAGTATTTTGCTGTGTTCTAGAATAAAAGTTGCATTTTACAGCAGTAAACGAAACAAACCAAAACTGATTAAAAGCATTATACATATTTTCAGATTTTACTCTGCTCCACTAAAGGTTTAAAATAGGAAATAATTTGGGTTGAGTTGGAAATCTATTTAAAAACTTAAATTTGTCACGTATGTCGTAAGTCTTAATTACATTTGTTATTTCATTGGCATGTAAAATGCTTGCTGTTGTTTTTGTAATTGAATGTAGATAATAGAAAAAGTCCTTTTTCTGTACTGTGTTTTGTCAAATACTGGCAATAACTTGTTATTGAATTTTTCTTTTGTACTGGTGCTCTTTTTTGAGCTATTTGCTAACTCAGTTAGGGGAGGACAGCAAATAAAAACACTTTGGGAGAAAAATCCTGATAAAGTCATAAAAGTAAATTAATTTTATAGCGTTCTACAATCAGTGAGGGAATATGCTAAAATTTAAAAACTAAACCCTATTTTTCACAATGTGAAAATCCTTTTTTTCCAGGTAAAAATTCTATGACATGCATCCAGTGGGAATAAAAATATGTAGGCTTACTTCCATCTGTTTTCTGTGACAGATGGCTTTGGATAAGAAAATACTTCAGGGCCTTTATAAAGTGAATTAATTCTGACTATATTCGTATCTTTAGGAAGAGATTACAATTAATATGTTGCCAGTACCTATGCGTTATTTAATCTCCCTTGCTGTGTGAGCTGTTCTGAAGCTTATGGAGGAATTTTTACATGAACCAGATAGCCCTTTTTATGTTTGAAACTCTGTGGATGGTCCCAGTTGACTGAAGAGGAACTTTTTTTTTTTCCTGTTTTTTTCTCATTGTTGCATGGAATGTATCTATAAACCCAGAACGTTCTAATAGATAAATGTTATGGTAAATTATGCTGGAAAGTGTGTTGAAAACATTCTCACCAGAGTTGCTCAACTTTGGTGAATTCTAGTAGATCTTTTATCTAGATTATATCTAGAGAAAAGGGTAGTTAGTGGTAACTAATGAGATGGGAATGTAGAAAGATTTTAGGTGTAAAAGTATCCTTATGAATCTAATCTGAATTGATAGTGGCATAGAGTATGTAACTTCTGTTGCTTACAGCTTGGCTACTGCTCGCCTTAGTGCTGTTAGGTCTGGTCCCTGCAATGCCATAGAGGAATACAAGCTAGAAATATGCTTCTCTATAGTTATGCTGAAAGGATGATTCCTAAATAAAATTACTTATTCTCCTCCAAGATTGTGGAATAGTATGTAAAATTGTGCCACAAGAGGAGCTGGGTTTACATTTACTTTGTTTTAATGTAGTTAGCTTTTAACACGTAGGATTAAGTTCAGGAGCCTCAGGGTCAGGCACATAGCAGGCTTCCTTCCCCATCTCTTCCATCTCTCAGTGTTAACACTTGAGAAGAACTGCAGTAACTATCAGCCAATTAAACAGTTGAACTTTGAGTTCAGCTTGGCTTGCCATCCCCTAGTTGCAGATAACTGAACTTGAGGAAGCAAGATTTGCTGCCTCTTGGAAGTCCACAATTATGTCACATCTTCCACATCAGCCTCAGTTCCTCGTGTAAATGAGGTATACGTGGGAGTATGGCCACAGGCATCCTGCCTGCCTGCTTATTGCTGCCTGACCCTGTCCTGTCTCTATTCTGTTTGTAAACTGACCTGTTGCCATGGCAATCTTTGTGACATCACCTGTTTAATGTTGCACCTTCAATGCAGGGTTTGGTAGGAGAGGAAGGGAGCCAAAGAGAACCAAGTTCTTGTTTTAAAACACACACCTTCTGTTATGAATAAGAGTGCCAGGAGATTTGGAAAAGCAACTGCCAGGTAATCACATTTTTATATAGCAGATATGTTTGGAAGTTTCTGTAAGGAATTTAAGCTCATAGTTTGAATTGAAGGTCAAGGAGGTGCTTATTCTTCAGTGAAATTTACCCAACTTTTAAACTTGCAACACAAGAATTGCTGTGGGTCTTGAACCACAAGTAGTTTACAGGCAATTTAAGTGTAGATCCCAGCTGGGAGTCAGCATCTCAGAAGGCTCGAGAGGGCTGTAGCAGCACGTGGCTGGTAGTCAGCTTGAGCCTTGTCCAGTGGGAGACAATGGGTGTGAGGGCTCTGCTGTGGGCGGTGCTGATGGGTCACTCTGGAGTGCTGTGCTCCCAGCCGTGCTACTGACACTGTGCAGGACCCTGGCACTCTGTGCTTGACCCTTCCCTGAGGACCATTTCCAGAACTGCTTCTCTCTGTATCTTTCCAGAATACTTGTTTTAGAGCTCCTGGATACATGAGTGAGCATTTTAATATGGGAAGAAAAGTTAATCCTGTAGTTTAGAGAGAAATGCATTTATTTTCTGTTAGTAGTTAGTTATTGCTCCAAATATAAGTCTGGAATTGCTGTTTTCTCGCTAGGTGTCTGATATACTTCCCCATATTGCATTATTTAGATGTCTTTGTACTTACTTTTAGATACATGACCATGGAAATGGTTGAATTGCAGCAAGAAGACAATGCAGTAGCTTCTGTGCTAGAGGGGAATGCTGGTCACCTTCGTAATCAGCCAGGCCAAAGTCATATTTCCACAGCATCTAATGTAAGTTGAAATGTAGAAAAATGAGAAGGATCAATAAAATGATACTCAAAACTGCTATGATTTTTAAATTATCAATTTATATGGAGTTCTTGGGTTTTTCAAGTCTTGTTATTAAATAGAAAAAATACAGCAAATGTATACTGAACTATGCCTGTGGTATTTAACAAAGGACAGTTGTAACATTAGGTCTGTTAAAAGATAATACTTTTAAGTGACTGAGCATTTCAGATTGATCAGTATGATTAAGATGATTAAGTTTATTATGTAGATGGGAACGGGGTCTTAAAGAGATGAAGTGGCTGGAAGATCAAACATAGCTAAAATGCGTGTATCTTGAAATATGTGTGAAATGAAAAACGAATAAAAATAACCGTGGTTCTTTTCTAGTTCCAGTTTTTGTATGGAATGTGTTTTGTCTTCTTGCAAGTATATTTTCAGTGTATGCTTGTTTTGTTTCATCCTTGTGCATCCAGTGACAGTGTCTGGAGTTCTAAAAGTACACCTTGCACATTCTGTATGGCAGTCATACCTGGATTCTTCTTTGGTAGTTAATGGATAAAAGATGACATGATAATAATTATCAAGCACTAAAAACATACACTCATACATTCAGCACTTCAGAGAAATAGTGTCCTTGCCTGTACCAAGAATTATAGCTTCTGAAAGCTGTATAGACCCTTTATTTCACAACAGGTTTTTGAAGGTCCTTCTGAAAGGCACTGGTTTGGAAAAAAAAAAAAAAGTTACAGAATCTCTTCATCAGCAGCAGTTAGAAATTACTTGGTAAGATTTGATGCCATGTGTTTAGTTTGATAGATACTTGATTTACACTGTAGGTAAGGTTTCAAGACTGAATGCAGCTGATTTTTGTTTAGTCTTCAGACACAAAGAATGCAAAGTATTGATGAATGCTTATCTGTTGGTTTTGTTACCTGTGGCATTTGTAGTGGCTTTGATGCCTTCAGTACTGGGAATACTGTTGTTCTGTGTTTGGTTTTATTTATATTTTTTTAAGAATGGAACATGAAACCAAGAATTTTATTGGGTCTGCTCTATGGATGTTTGGACTCATTTATTCTTTCTTTCTTTCTTTCACAGTTCAGGTCAAATTTTGTGTTTTACCTTTATAGGATGATTTACGTGTGAAATCTACTGGCTTGTGCAGTGGTCTCTGAAGAAAAGACTGGTGAATGGTCATGTGGAATTTTTAGTGTTGATCTAGAGACAAAGCTGCCGTTGATTGTCTAGGAAGGCTTCTGCTGGGTGCCTAGGGAAAACTATGTTTATCTACAGTTCATGGTCAAGTACTGTGTGTGAAGCTTCAGCCATACTAGGCATGGGCCTCAGGTCACTCAGTTACATCTCTGTAGTACTCATGGATCTGGGACAGTTAGCGCTAAAATGAAACACGTATGGCTCACTTTGAAGGCTCAGGATAACTGTCTGGAGTTACATCTGGAAGTCCCTCTTTTTGGCCAGATGGTCTGAGAGCCAGCTGGGACCTGAGCTTGTGGCTGTAGTCCGTGTTTCTCTCCATGTCATCCAGAAGAGTGGAGCTGATGCCATTCCACCACTGCTTTCACAACAGTGAAGCTGAGGGGCCACCAGTGGCCACCTGGGAGACCACACTCACCTCCTTGGCGTTTGAAGGCTCAGTTAGCACTGCATGTAGTGGTAGAATGGGCCCTGGTGGGATGCCTATCACTGAAGGGACTTGTGACATTCCCTGGGCTTAAGATGAGGACATTCTTATGTTCCTAGCTGGCAGGTTGCTTGGTCATGGTGAGGGTTTGAGGCAGATGTTAGAAGGGGTTAATCCTTGTGGGAGGCAGGGATCTTCTGTGGAACATCTCCTGCCTGGTTTGTCTGGTATGGGGTAGGAAACGCGTGTTCCTGAGGAATTTGTGGCTGTACTGCTGGTCTGGTATCTGTATTTGGGCTGTTGTGGAAGGGCACAGATAGCGCCTTCTCTCTCTCTGGCTTCTGGAGGAGTGCAGTTAGAAGACAGCCACTTCAAGTGACTGAAACGGGCCCTATGCCAAATGCCTATAATCTCTCCTACTAATTCCCTTGTGAATAGGCAGGAATATGAGAAAAGAAAAATGACTTGGTTTTTACTGAGTGGTAGTATGCCTGATTACTGTGAAACTGAAGACTCCTTTTCAGACATCTTTGAGGGGGTTTTGTTTGGTTTTTTTTTTTCAACCAATTATTTGTTCAAACTTGATTTTGTTCATTCAGAAGTAAAGCATTTCAATACTCTATCTTTTAGTATTCAATTTGTAGTTTTCTGCTTATTATCAAAGAATCATGAATGGTTGGGGTTGGCGGGGACCACTTGAGATCATCCAGTCCAACCACCTGTGCAAGCAGGGTCAGCAAGAGCAGGTTGCACAGGACTGTGTCCAGTTGGGTTGTGAATATCTGTGAGGATGGAACCTCCACAACCTCTCTGGGTACCTGTACCAGTGTTTTATATCTTGCACTTACAGTTAAAGAAAAGATGCTTGGGTTGTATTTTTGTTTGTTTTTTTTTTTTTAATATTCAGATGGAATTTTGTGGGTTTTAATTTGCCTGGGTTTTGTTTTATTATGACTTCGGCCAGGGGATGTCTAGCAAAATGATGATGGATATGACTGCATAGGATATGGGGTTTTGTGCAGTGTTTTTTGTAGGTTTTCTCCTCTTGTCTCCCCTGACTGGAGAGAGGGAAGGTGTTATGAAGCTCTGTGATGTGGTGGTGTAACCTCCAATGCTAAGGGGAACCTGTTGTACATTATTGACAGAGAAAAGATAGCATCTTTTTTTTTTTCTTTTTTTTTCCTCCTGGCTTGTGTAATAGATTTGGCTATACACTGGTCCATTTTCTTTTGATGATGAAAGTAGAATTACTTTTTCTGCAAAAGCAAAAATTGGTAAATCAGAAATTAGCAAACACATGACTGATCTGTCATCCATTGAGGCAAAATTGGTTTTTTAATGTCTTTAAGTAAAATTTATTTTTCTTCTTTAAATAAAATTTATTAATGTGGAATAAAATTGCACTTATGGTTGATTTTCTTGCATGCCTCACTTAGGATCAGTTAATGAAGTGATGTGGTATTGTTTTGGTGATCCAGTCACCGAAAGAATTAGGATAGCAAATAGCATTGAAGTATTCTGATAATATTGGTGGTAGTCAAACTTGTATCTCAGAACAGTTACATCCGCACTGGTATTCGAAGAGAAATTGCGTGTTCCTTTTGCAGGGCTTCTAGAGGCTATATTGCGTTTTGTGGTGCCCTGTTCTCAGCTACATTAAATGAATCTATAAAAATTTTAAGAGGAATATGTTTTTTTCAAATTTGACATAATACTTTGAGTTGTGTTATTTTCTTTAATCCTACATACTTGATGAGTTCTTCTTTGAATCATTCAGTTTGTCATATCCTGACTATCAGTAGAGTTGTCTCCTGTCTTGGTCTGAGATACCATCTGTTGACCCTGAACTAGGCATGGGTCCAGATTTCCAGAGCAAGCCAAGAGTGTTTTCTGGAGCCTGGAGTGCATTGCCATTACAAACTGGGACTCCTCAGGCTTAGCCTTTAAGGGGTATTCTCCTGTGGACTCTTGGCATCGAATTTCATGTTGAATCCAACAATAGACTGAGCCCTGTAGGAGTCTGTGAGGCTGTTGGAAATGTGGTTCTAAAACCAGCATGCCAAATGCAAGCCCAGGACACATAGTAGAGTTGGTGTTAGAGCATTATGAACCTGCTGATTGTTGCGATTTTGTTTCCTCAAGGGTATGCTGTCACCAAATCACTGAAATCAGCCTAAAACGCTGTCTTCCTTAAATCTATGTGTTTCTTCCTGGCTTTAGCTTTGGAACTGACCAAGACTTTGGCTTTTCCCTGTTGATACTGGTATCTGAGTGTGGTGAGTCCTTGACCTTTTATTAGGTGAATCCAGGATGGTTTTGCCTTGTCTTTTCCCTTTCCAGAAGTACATTTCATTTTACTTCTGGAGTCCTTGTGGTGTTTAGATTCTGCAGCAAGGACAGAAATCAGATGGAGCTGTGCCTTGTGTTCTTCATATTAGCAGTGTTTGAGTTATGAGGGGTTGAATGTGAGTGTAACTTCTGTAGTTGCTCTGTAATGAAAAGTTATCTAGCCTTGGGTGACGAGTATGCTTACATCCACAGTATAACTGTTAAGGTGGAAATGCTTCTTGAAGCTCAATAACTGAGGATTAACCTCTTTGTTTGAAATGTGTGCCTCAGTATGAAGATAGTTCTTGATCTTTTTTGCTGGCTGCTTTTCTCTACCCTCTTTGAAGAGGGAGTGCTTCTAGTTCCAAACATATGAAGCACGGAACCGTACTGCTAAAACAGAATGAATGGGTGATATTGGTGAAGCTGTTAGACTTGACTTTTGTGTACTGAAGATGATGGAACCCAAAAGGATACTACAGCAACTGAAGGATTTTTGCCATTACCAGGGACATAACCCTTACACTGTTTAACCAGGTGTTTAATGTGTTAAGCTTCCCCTCACCCTCTGTGTTTCCGAGTTGCTTCTGTGGATTGTTTTCAGTCACCATGCCAGATAGTCCTTGAAGTAATGATGTTAAAGGTAGCATTGCTCATCACTGATGTCAGAAGCTAATTTTTTAGCCATGTCTGTTTCAGTCAGCATTGATGCATGATAGCATCAAAAGGTTCCAGTATTTCTGTTAACATGGACATATTCAATTTGAAAACAATACAAAGGGAAATGTGAATCAAAATTATTTTTATATTTTATAATACTTACAAAAGATGGAAAATCAGAAGATGGAAAGAATTTTTTCCATTTTGGTTATAGAAAATAAATGAAATATGAAAGCTTCACAGACATTTTAAAGTAAGTTTGTAGGTTATATGAATGGATACTTGTGGAAACTCAGCAAACTGACAAATCAAATTGACCTATATAAAATAGTTATAAATGAACAAATAAATTACTTTGTTTGATCCAGTTTTAAAATACTACAGTCTTCTCTTCCCTCAACCCTATACCCCCTATTTAATCTCATCTCTGAATTAATGGGAATAGAAGAATTTCTCCTGTGATATTGAAAAACTTAGTATTTTTGAAAGGGAATTGGCTGAACATGATGTTCTTTTTTCATTTTGTGCTTATAGTGAATAAGGAGCTTTTAAATGAATTTAGTGTTTCTTTATCTTGAGTACTGATTACTTCCTGAATACATGTGCGTACTAAGTGCGTACTAAGAACAAGCTCAGACTCTTCACCTTGTACTGTTTTGTGTGTGTTGAACTCGAAAGTTCATTCTGATACACAATATTGTATGAGATTGCAGCTGTCACAAAGCAGTAAATCCAAAGGTTTGGTTGCAATTTCACCATTGCTTTTTTAATGTTTTGAGAAGTTAGCATGCATTGTAAATGTTTAGACGGCTCCATGCTCTTTACTTGAAGTTTGGGCTTAGGGTGATGTCACCTTTGAGGAAAAAGTAGATCAAGGGTTTAATCCTTCAAGGCTTTCTCCATCTCAATCTCAAATATCTATTTCTGATAAATTTCTGATATTAACATTTGTTTTATAGATTGGGAAGAAGTTTTGTGTGTCCTATTTACATATTGCCATTTAATGCCATTTAAGGAGTGATTTTTTTTCCATTTCAGGGCTAGAAATCCCCTCAATTGTTCTATTTCCAGAAAAGTTGTTCAGTTTCCTGTAACAATTGAACAACTAAGTAGTGAATGTATTGCAAGGTCATATCTCTATTTCCTAGAAACATTCATTGTTTCTTCAAGATAATCTAAACCAACATCTGTTCTTTTTGGTAGTAGTGGATCTCAATAGCAGTTATAGTTTTTCTCTTGCCTCCTGAATGGAGTGTTATTCAGGCACACAATGGCTTATGGGTCAGGAATGAAAGCTTCTATAACATTTGGAATTCAAAAAAACCTTTAATGTGATTACAGAAAAATATAAAACTGGGGTTTTTTTCTCTTTCCTTATATTCAGCATTCATCATGTCTTCCTGCTTCCTGTAATATCTTTTTACTTTTACTGCTCATACCAGGTACCTTTTGGGGCTGAGAACCAAGCTAGGAAGGGAATAGCACCATAGAATCATAGAATGGTTTGTGTTGGAAGGGACCTTAAAGATCATGTATTTCCAACCCCCCTGCCATGGGCAGGGACATCCCACCAGATCAGGCTGCCCAAAGCCCCATCTAACCTGGCCTTGAACACTTCCAGGGATGGGGCACCCACAGCTTCCCTGGGCAACCTATGCCAGTGCCTCACCACTCTGAGTGAAGAATTTTTTCCTAATGACTAGCCTAAATCTAATAGCAGAATTTTAGATACAACCCTGAGATTATTCTTTTATGTGGGCAATATAGAAATAAGTTTTTTCAGTGTGGTTTACTTTGAAAAACAGTATATCTTTGAGTTTTTATTGTATGATTTATGTTTTTCTTTCTCTTGCTTTTCTGAGTTTAGAGGTGTTTCATCACGCTGGCCTTGAGATCAATCATGTTTTCCCCTCTAAGTATTTGTTTCTGCTAATAGAATTAAAAAATAATAGCATAAATACTGAACTGTTTCTTAGCCCGTATGTGTTTAACTGTTTCTTAACTCGTCCTCAGTACTGATAGTGGAGAGCCAAGTTCTGGGCAAAGTTGTGTGTAGTCTAAAATGTCATCAGACAAAAGGGGATCAGTTTATTCCTAACAGAAAACTTACGTCTGCTAGGCTAAGCTTAAAGAAGACACAAGTGTTCTTTATTTTTGTTGTTGTATCAAAGAACTTATACACTTCAACTCAGGTTTTCTTGGTGTGCGTAAATACCATACTTTTTTTTTAATATATGTGTGTGTGTGTGTGTGTATTTATATATATGTATATATAAATAAAAATATTTAATAGGCTAAAACAATTTACAAATCCTTGTATTGCTTTATTTAACATATTTTTTGCTGTCTGAAAAGTTATTGCATTTCTTGAGACATTTGAAAAGTGTAAGTTCAAACTAAATATCTTGCTTAACAATCAATGCAAAACCAAAGCAGTTATGGATTTTTTGTTTGCTCTCCTGACTAAGAACATTCTGTCCTGTATGATGTTGCAGCAGCATACCGCTTCAGTGAATATTGTTATTTTTTATTTTTTTGTTATGTTTCTTGAGGTTCTTCCTAACCTTTATACTAGAGATAGCAGATTTAGCATGTGATAACTTTAGGTTGTTTTTAATCAAAAGGAAAACATGAAGTCTCTAGAGGAAAAAAAAACCCCAAATATTTGCAGTTTGATAGGGGTCAATCTTTCCATGCTATTTGGAAAGATTGATACCAAACTTGTGCTAATAAAACTGGTTTGTTTCTGTGTGTGATAATTACCTATATATCTAAGCTATTTTACATATGGAATCAAATCCAATTTCTTCTAGTGTCACTCCTAAAAGCATTTGCTGACATTGTAAGGCATGTTACTTAATCATAATGATTGTAATTTTTGCAAGTTTCTTTAGCTGCGTGAAGTACTGAAAGGGAATCTCCAGCTGGAACTTTAGTGCAGTTGTCTTCTAGTTCAGCTGCTCGTGCCTAGGGCATCATTCAAGCCACACAGCCCTCAGTCATTCAGTAACCACCCATGCAGGCTGTACAAGTTAGCTCTTTTGTTATGTTTTCATGGATGTTTTGTGCCCCATAACTTCTCCCTAACCCCATCTTCAATTTATCTTTGTTCCTACCAGTGCTGCTAGATTTACTCCTATGGTCTGGGAAGTGAGGAGGGTAGCAAATTGCCAATGAGTAGCAACTCTACAAGCTTTCCTTAATGTTTCCTGTTTATTTTGTAAGTGATTATATTTTGGAACCCTGAACTTGCACAGTAGCAAATCTGTAATATAGTGTGGCCTCACATTAGTGTATCTTGCAGGTTTTCTGGTTTGTTAGATTCTATGAATATGAAGTTTCTAACAAGACTGTAAACTCAGAAATTTGCAAGTACCTCATACTGTATTTTTGGAGAACATCTGGATGTAATGAAAGTAAACATGCTAGAGTCAAATGATTCCTTGTTGTTTTTAGCAAGCCCTGTTAGAGCATCTGGTATTGCTTTTTCTGGGTGTGTATATGTAAAGACGAAAAATAAGAGTAGCCTCAAAATAAACTTTTATTTGGCAAATCTTCACATGCTTGAAGTTGCTCATGTTACAAAATGGGGACTGGTGCAAATTGCTGAAGAGTTTTCAGAGCTTTCAAATAGTCAAAAAGACTAGAGATAATAAACTTGATTTGAAAATGACTTGTCCTTCCATTGATGCATTTCTTGTAGCGAGGAATCCCTTTACTTTAGTTTTCTTAAAATCTGATTGTGAAATGTCAGCTGACTAGCTTTTTGCAAATAGAATTGATAACCCTGGAAAGAGAGACTATATACCTGTCAGGCGTGAACAGTTTTACCTGCAGCTGTTGCGGCATGTTAAGGAAAAGACATGTGTTGTCAGTTTTCTTGAGAACCTTTAATGTTTGAATTGTCTTAGTGGCTTTCAAGAATAATAAATAAAAAGACATAGGTAAGTATGATTTATCATGGAGAAAAATAAAAAAAAAAGGCTAGGTATTGAATATTTTGTTTGTAAGCAGGTGGTGTAGGTGTAACTCTAATTTAGTGAACTTTAGCATATTACAGTCATTCCCAGTTTCTGTGACTGCTTTTCTTCAAGTCAGTATAATAAGGGCATAAATGTGAGTATAAAGGACTTGCTCCAAATCTCAGAAGGGACAAGTTCTCTGGAATCTCTTGCCAGGTGCTGCTGTATCCTGTGCAAGTCAGCAGTTTGTTGCATTGAGTGAACTTTGTCTTCCCAACAGAGACAGGAAAGCTGTGTCCTCATTAATACTGACTAGTTAGTTCCAGGGTTTCGTGTTGGTTTGGTTTAGGCATGCTGGTGGCAAATAAGGCAACCCTACAAAGAAGGCCTTGAAGATGCTGTAAAAGACTCCATGACAGAGTTTGTTCAGCCCATCTGTGATTCTCTTAAGTACTTTATCCTGCCACCTGGCATTTCCTTAAGATCATTTGGCTTTAACTTCATAACCTATCTCTGCCAGACAGTGGAGAACTTGGGAAATGATATCAGTTTGCTTTAAAATATGCTGAAGGTTGATGTTAAAGCTTGCATGACCTCTCCCTCAAACACCTGCAGCTTAAACCAGATGTTCAACATTTTTTCTTGTAGTGCTGTTCCTTTTGGGATGAAAAAACAGTTTATCTCTGCCATATGCCTTATTGTTTAGTTAATGTTGTTTTCCTTGTAGGAGGGTTTGAGGTTTAGATTGTTGTTTGACTTTTATACTCACTCCCCACTGTAGTACATTGGGTATGGGTAGACTAACATGAGCTTGAAGTTAAATTTGTTTGAACACAGAGCATTGTGCTAAAATTGAAGTCTGAATGATGTCCAGGGCAAAATGGCAATGGCTTCTGTTGGTTAGCATGGTGAACATGGTTGCTTGCTATTACAACATGCTGAAATGTTAAATTTATATGTTTATCTTGATGAATATTAGAACTTCCAAAATTTTTTGCAGAAAATGGCCTCTTCCATGTTAAAATACTTAAATCACCTTGTGATTTCCTTACCTTCTTCCCTAAGAATGACTGTTACTGACTTCTTCGGCCTTCTTCACAAACTAGGGGTGTATATCGGTAAACCTCAGTGGAGCAGGAAGGTTTAAAAGGCACAAAGTTCTTTTTTTTTTCCCTACTGTTTGTCCTGGGATTAATAATTCCCCCACCCCATCCATCCCTCACAGTAATACGAGTTCTGTTTTGAGATGGGATGCCCAGGTTTTCAGCTGTGTAAAACTGTCTTAGCTTTGAAGGTTTATGCTGGAGGCTTGAAGATTGATCCACAAGCGGATTGCAGTAGGGCACTGGAGAGAGTTGCCTTTCAGAAGATCTCTTTGCTGGTCAGCATTGGTCAATCCTGCAAAAAGATGAATACTGACTTCCTGAAGCTCTCTTATCTCTGGTCTGTCAGCTCTGAGGTCTGGTTTGGAGCTATACGTCTGCAGACATGTAGAAGTACCTCTCATTATTTATAGGTGGCCTTTTTTTTTTTTAATTAAGCAGGTGTAGAGTTTTAATTACAATTCCTACCTATTACCCAACAAAATGAGGCTGTGTTAAATATTTTTGTGCAGAATGGGAATGTAGTAAAACTAACAAGTGATGAGAGCATCATTCTGCAGTAACTTGTAGTTCTTTCTAGCTGTGGTTTTGTAGGTTTGGGTTGGGGTGACCCGGACATATAAATTTCCAAACTAGTAGCTGCATTAGTTCTAGAGCTCTTCCTTGACTTTCCTGAGCTGCAGGGAAGCAACAACTGCGCCCAGGTTGAACACTTAATCCTTCTAGTTTCTTGTGTTTTTAAGATGTTAACTTAATACTGTACTTGGTCTGAATGAAACTGCAGTCTGGTCTCTTGTTGTGTGAAAAGGTTGTTTTACCACACTTATCTTACTGCAGTGTTTCATTTTGGAAATCTTGTATGTCAGTAGTTCTTAGTAGTTAAATGAAGAAATAGTGTGTTTGCCTTGTTCAGTAATCACTTTCAGTTCTGTGTAATAAAATAGTTGCTGGTCAAGAGTGTGATTCATCTCCAGGCCTTAATTTGGGTAATTGTAAAAGAAAAATTACCTGTGCAAAAACTACTAATAAAGGTCTGAGAAAATAAGATATTGTGGACTTGTCAGGGGTTTCTAAAACTCACACATTATTGCTAAGCAATGTATTTGTATTTATGAATATCTGTTGGTAAGTGTAATTAATGTTTGTATTTAAATAAACTTATTTTCTAAATAGCCTCGGTGTGGTTGTGAAGATGCTTTGTATTGTACTGTTATTTAAGGTGTATTAGTGCAGTATTCTGTATTTTAAATGTTTAATTTCACTTCAAAACCTTTTTTGTACTTAAAGAAATCTGTCTTCAGTACTCTCTAGGTGTCATTCACAAACAGAAACCTGGATTGTTTTGATTTTTGTTTTTTTATTATTTTTCAAATGGAAGATGTTATCTCAGTGGCTCAGTGTTGCTAACCTCATAATTTGTGATTTTCTTTGGAAACAGATTTACAATGTCACATGATTAATGATGAATTGGTGTACAAACTTCCTATACGCAAACATGGAAGGAATTTCTTAAAACAACTTTTTACTCTGTTGTTTTCTTTGTTTATGAAGTTGTGAATTTCAGAAACTTTGCTGTTTACAGGTAACATCATTTACGGATGAATCTGCAGAATCAGAAGGTGTAATTGATTCTGGAAAACGTAGGGAAATCCTTTCAAGGCGGCCTTCATACCGGTAAGGACTTCTCCTTTTGGCTTTGGTTTTCAAAGGCAGCTTATATATTAAAGCAAAGCTGTCTGATAAAAACCAGTGATTTAATTTTTTTCATGGATATGTAATTTCAAATATGTAAAATAATTTACATTCTTTTATAGAAAAATTTTGTATGAGCTCTCATCAGGTGCTCCTGCAGTACCAAAAATTGAAGAAGAAGAAAATTCAGAGGATAAAGGAACACCTTCTGGAATGTCTGCAACGGCTGTGCCAGCCAGCCTGTACAATACTCGCACAGTGCAATACAGTATGTTATCAAAGATACTATGTGATGTTGCAGAATATATGTTGGAACAACTTTGTTTCTCAGTATTCCATAATGAAATAGAGATCTTGGGTTTTGGTAAAAATACTGAAAGCTTCTATGTTTCTAAATAATTTCAATTTTATCTTTCCTAACACAGGCATTATAGCCTTTTATTCTGTTCATTGCAATGTTTGTTGGCTGCTAGATTTATTCCTTCTAGAACTCCTAAGCATTAAAAATGTTGAGGTGAGAATTGTGAAATGAAAAATATTGTTGCTTTTCTGTGAGTGTCTTCCATAAATCATTGCAATTTTAAATTGCTGCACCTTGCAGTGTATTAGTGTAGAATTAACCTGAATTGTGGCCACCAACTTTTGATACTTCATCCAAACACAAGTTAAAAGTTAGATTCACAGTTCTATGCCTTTTATTTTACCAATTTCTGCATTTATGCTAAAAATATTGTGTAACTCACTCACCATAGCTTCTTTGGGTTCAATCATCTGAGGAATAACTTTTTTAAACTATATTTTGGACAGAGCTTCACTTCTACAGTTAATTTTTTTTCACGTCTTTCCACGTGTAGCCACACTAAGATGCAAATATTTTTCCTTTGATATAATGACAGAAAAAATGCAAAAAAATGTTATGTGGGGGGGTTTTGTTGGTTTTTTGGGTTTTTTTCCCTGCAACAAGAGAACAGAGGGTGTCTATTAAAACATTGCAGTCATGGATGTACAGAGGATAGAATGGCTCTGTAATTGTGTTCTAATAACCCTGAGAAGCCTTAGTTATTTTTTATTTGTGCAACTTAAGTAATCATCAACTCTGAGAAAGCAGAATTTCCTATATTATCTACCCCTTAGCAATGAAACTCATTTTGCTTGGGCTCCTAAGCTGCTTTTTTTACCTTTTCTGTAAGGTATGCATCTAAATAAATGTCTGCTTCATGCTGCCTAGCATCTGAAGTCCTCTTTTATATAGACTTGGGGTCATGCTAAATGACAGTTATCCAGTACAGAAGCTGGCAGATATCCCTGACCAAATTTTTTTTCAATTTCTGAATTACAATGTTAGCTTGGCTGAGGTTTAGTTTAAAAAAATGTTTGCAGGTTCAAGGCATAAAAATAAGGGCTGTAGTGTCTTTAGTGTTTTCTAGTGAACCTCCAAACCTTTAGGTTTTCTAAGAAATTACACATTCAGGTTACTTAATCGCAGGTAGCTCTAGGAATCCAGTTGTACTTTTACTAGCAGTGTCTTGCAGGAGTTCGTTCGTTCTTCTTAATTGAAGATGTTTTAATTTGAACATAGCTATAAATCATAGTGGTACGGAAGTGTATAAAAGAATAACAAAAGTCACAGTTTTTGATTTCTTGTTGAAGCAAACATTTCCTTCTAAAAAATACCAGCCATGTGCTTGAATTAAGAGTCCACAAAAATTTAATTAAATCTGTTTACCGTAATTTAAACTTAACTTTCATATGAGCTAAGCCGAGATGGCTTCTGGTTTATGCTGCTTTTTCTTTGAATAAGTTATATTAGTAGGTTAAACCATGTGCTATGTACTTAATTTAATGTGTTAAATAGGTTTTCTGCAATAATAAGACATTGCTTCAGGGTGCAATCTCAGTCTTCATTTTCTCCTGGTTCTGTCTCAAAAATTTTGCTTTGAGAGCTTTGTCTTCCTGGAAATGGTTTTTCTTACTCAATTTATTAGTTCATTAATTTGATTTTTTTTTAAGTTAAAATATTATACGTTTTACTGCAGTGAAATCAGTGTATTCTCTCTAATTCTATTTAGGAAAAATTAGATCAAAATCTTTCTTGGGATGATGTTCACTACCCTTAAAGCTATTGCTTGCCAGAAAAGTTAGATTTCAGGTTGAATCCATATGGCAGCAAGAATGGTCATTTCCCTTCTGGTAGTAGGCATTTTAATTTGTAATTTACTAAAGAGAGCTCGACTGTTTACTGCTAGTCTTTGCACATATAAGAAATGGATCTGCAGGATTTTTGAGCAGCCATCCTGTTGGCTGCCTGTGATCCTTAGGAACTGTTGTTGGCTAAAACCAGGAACAAACACTCTGTGCATATGCAGCATCTCCTGCGTTATTTCAGTCTGAATACGATGCCGAAGTTTTACTACATGAATTTATTTTACTTTTACATCTCCTGTCAGTAACTCTTTACTTGTACTTACCATTGTTGTATCTAAGTACTCTTCTGTCCTTGGCCAGCACTGGTTGCTGTTGTCCAGTAAAGCTTGTACAGTGTCCATGGCAATGAAGAACTGGTCCAGCAGTGTCACTGTAGTCATCTGTACTGTGCTGTGGTTTAAGATAGATGTCATGTTACTACATTTATTTTCTATACTGTTCTCTTTGTTACTGCATAGGAATGGCAGTTTAGTTAAAAAGATAATTTTGACTGCTGGTGTCTGCATGTCAGGGATCACTAATTTTGGAAGAATTTGATAGATAAGTTTCTGAAAAATAAATACATTGTTTCTATTAGCAGTGTGATGGCTGTTCTGTGCTTTCTTTTTTACCAGCCAAAGCAGTATGTTGCTGTGGTTTCCAAAGATCTCTTTCCTCCTACTTTCTTGGCTTTGACTTATGGAAGCAGACAGACTCACAGGCATGACCGGCTAAATATGGATAGTTTTGCATAAGGTGGTGTCTTGTGTAAGATCCTGATCCGACTAAAAAAAAAGAAAATCAATTTGCATCACCTGTGGTGATTGTTGAACTATGCAAGTGTTTTTGTTCAGTTGGAGTATGTCAATCAACCAGCCCTGCCCCTGCCTACTTGTGCATATGATGATGTTCTGTCTGAAATGATGCATGGGAAGTGAAAATTACTAGTTCTCTTTCTCTCTGTTTGGGTTGCTTGCTGTCTTAGGACAGATTTTTAACAGTTGGAGAATTAAGAAGTCTTTTGGGGAAGACTGCCTTTAGTTGCTTTTCTGAGTTTTGGAAGGGAGGGAAAGATCTGATTTTTTCTGGGTCAGAGTTGTTGATCATACTCACAGAATAGCATTAGTATATTCTCCAGTCCTATCTAGAAGAGGACAGTTAGATCCACCTGGATGATGTACAGTTTCTGGGACTGTCCAGAGAAGTCCTGTACCAGTCCTAGAAGGCCCAGTTTCCAGCAGAACTCCAGCATAACAGAAGTCTGTGCAGTGATTGAGATGGGAACACTGAATGGAATGGGGACGGTGTAGTGTTCTGGTAATACAACAGTGGTCAGTGCTGTAAGGAAGAGAAGTGCTGGAGTTAATTTAGTCTTGTTTAGGAAGTACTGGATTGTGATCTGAATGAATAATTGCAGGACAGCTGTGACAATTGTTTACCCAGAGTCACTGGGGAGCACAGGACTTTGTATGATTCTGTGCTGATGTTTTACAGCTTCAGGAACCCAAATTGTTTATGTGGTATGGTACTGTGATGGTGTAGCCATACCATTTTAGTGCTAACCCTGTGAGAAGCAGAATACAGCTGTGTATAACTTCTCGGGAGGTAGAGTCTACAAGTCCTGCTGGGAAGCTTGCATGCTGGCAAGAACCTGCTCTTTTCCTGTCTCTCATGTATAACAGATGAGACAATGAGTTATTTTTCTTACTTACCTTTTCTAACATGCCCCCAAATGGGGTGCTTTCTGCTTTGAAGGCCAGACCAAAACAACAGTTGCTTGTCTCATTCCCTATTCCTTTCTCATCCTCCCATTGCGCCTGACTCAATGCCTTACAGAGCTTCCATGCAGCATCCAGCTGTTTCCTATGTTCCATGTTCTGTATTTTGAGGGTAGGACCAGAGGTCAGTGCTGAACTCTCTTCACTCTATACTCTGTATTGCAGACAGGACTTAGTGCTTCATTCAGCATGAGCAGAGTTTCCTGTTTTCCTCCAAAAGAAGCTAATTTAGCTGCTGGGATCTGGCCATTTTTGTACATTTTTTGGGTGGGTGGGGGGTGTAGTAGAATTATCTGAGCTTATAGTAGATAGTTACTGTTGTCTAGCTTACTAATAATTGTTTACTGATCAACATTTAGTGTTTCAGTGCTCTTTGGAGTGTTACTAACTGATGTTGCCCTTTCAAGATGGCCTACTATTGTCAGATAACCTACTATTGTTAAGACAGAACATTTGAAATCTGCTATTGCCAAAACTCACTTGAGTGTCTAACAGATTGTGTATTCCAATAACCAGAGATGAACCTTTAAGGATGTCTTCAAATATTGTGAATCTGATAGTGAAATCACAGGAGTTGGCATTCCTAAATCTGTACTTAAATGTGACTTTTGCACCATCTCAGACCATTTAAATACAGTGAATTCTGGTTTAGGTCTCTATTTTTGGGCGGG
>WAAB01010427.1:4689-23629 GCA_013389865.1 Piaya cayana | reverse complement strand
GTCTTGTGTAAGATCCTGATCCGACTAAAAAAAAAGAAAATCAATTTGCATCACCTGTGGTGATTGTTGAACTATGCAAGTGTTTTTGTTCAGTTGGAGTATGTCAATCAACCAGCCCTGCCCCTGCCTACTTGTGCATATGATGATGTTCTGTCTGAAATGATGCATGGGAAGTGAAAATTACTAGTTCTCTTTCTCTCTGTTTGGGTTGCTTGCTGTCTTAGGACAGATTTTTAGCAGTTGGAGAATTAAGAAGTCTTTTGGGGAAGACTGCCTTTAGTTGCTTTTCTGAGTTTTGGAAGGGAGGGAAAGATCTGATTTTTTCTGGGTCAGAGTTGTTGATCATACTCACAGAATAGCATTAGTATATTCTCCAGTCCTATCTAGAAGAGGACAGTTAGATCCACCTGGATGATGTACAGTTTCTGGGACTGTCCAGAGAAGTCCTGTACCAGTCCTAGAAGGCCCAGTTTCCAGCAGAACTCCAGCATAACAGAAGTCTGTGCAGTGATTGAGATGGGAACACTGAATGGAATGGGGACGGTGTAGTGTTCTGGTAATACAACAGTGGTCAGTGCTGTAAGGAAGAGAAGTGCTGGAGTTAATTTAGTCTTGTTTAGGAAGTACTGGATTGTGATCTGAATGAATAATTGCAGGACAGCTGTGACAATTGTTTACCCAGAGTCACTGGGGAGCACAGGACTTTGTATGATTCTGTGCTGATGTTTTACAGCTTCAGGAACCCAAATTGTTTATGTGGTATGGTACTGTGATGGTGTAGCCATACCATTTTAGTGCTAACCCTGTGAGAAGCAGAATACAGCTGTGTATAACTTCTCGGGAGGTAGAGTCTACAAGTCCTGCTGGGAAGCTTGCATGCTGGCAAGAACCTGCTCTTTTCCTGTCTCTCATGTATAACAGATGAGACAATGAGTTATTTTTCTTACTTACCTTTTCTAACATGCCCCCAAATGGGGTGCTTTCTGCTTTGAAGGCCAGACCAAAACAATACTTGCTTGTCTCATTCCCTATTCCTTTCTCATCCTCCCATTGCGCCTGACTCAATGCCTTACAGAGCTTCCATGCAGCATCCAGCTGTTTCCTATGTTCCATGTTCTGTATTTTGAGGGTAGGACCAGAGGTCAGTGCTGAACTCTCTTCACTCTATACTCTGTATTGCAGACAGGACTTAGTGCTTCATTCAGCATGAGCAGAGTTTCCTGTTTTCCTCCAAAAGAAGCTAATTTAGCTGCTGGGATCTGGCCATTTTTGTACATTTTTTGGGTGGGTGGGGGGTGTAGTAGAATTATCTGAGCTTATAGTAGATAGTTACTGTTGTCTAGCTTACTAATAATTGTTTACTGATCAACATTTAGTGTTTCAGTGCTCTTTGGAGTGTTACTAACTGATGTTGCCCTTTCAAGATGGCCTACTATTGTCAGATAACCTACTATTGTTAAGACAGAACATTTGAAATCTGCTATTGCCAAAACTCACTTGAGTGTCTAACAGATTGTGTATTCCAATAACCAGAGATGAACCTTTAAGGATGTCTTCAAATATTGTGAATCTGATAGTGAAATCACAGGAGTTGGCATTCCTAAATCTGTACTTAAATGTGACTTTTGCACCATCTCAGACCATTTAAATACAGTGAATTCTGGTTTAGGTCTCTATTTTTGGGCGGGAGAAAGAAGTTTGTTAATTCTTGGGAATTTGGTTGTCATCTAAAAGTTCCAGCAGCATTTTAGTTAACACAAGAGATGTGGATTTGATGGCTGGACTCTTCAGTGGGTAAAGAATTGGCTGGATGGGTCATATTCAGAGTTGTGGTTAATGGCTTTATGTCTGATAATGAGTGGTGTCCTGCAGGGGTCCACAATGGGACCAGTATTATTTAACATCTTTGTTGGGGACATGGGTAGTGGAATTGAGTGAACCTTCAGAAGGTTTGTGGAAGACAGCAAGTTAAGTGGTCTGGTTGGTACTCTGGAGAGGGGGTGCCATCTGGAGTGACTCAACAGGCTTGAGAAGTGAGCCTGTGCAAACCTCACAAAGTTCAACTAGGCCACCTGCAAGGTCCTGCACCTGGGTCAAGGCATTCCCAAGCACAAATACAGGCTGGGCAGGGAAGGGATTGAGAACAGCCCTAAGGAGAAAGGCTTGGGGGTGATGGTGGATGAGACGCACAACATGATCTGACAATGTGCCCTCACAGCAGAGAAAGCCAACTGTATCCTGGGCTACATCAAAAGAAGTGTGACCAGCAGGTTGAGGGAGGCGGTTCTATACCTATACTCTACTCTCAGACTCTACCTGGAGTGCTGTGTTCAGTTGTGGAGTTGTCAGCACAGGAAGGATGTGGATCTGTTAGAGTGAGTCTGAAGGAGCCCACTAAGATGATCAGAGGGGTGGAACACCTCCTGTATGAGGACAGGTCTAGAGAGTTGGGGTTGTTGAGCTTGGAAAAGAGAAGGCTCTGGAAGAGACTTCATAGCAGCCTTCCAGTACCTGAAGGGGGCCTATAGGAAAGTTGAGGAGGAACTTTGTACAAAGGTCTGTAGCGTCAGGATGAGGACTAATGGCTTTAAGCTGAAAGAGGGGATGTTTAGATTAGATATTAGGAAGAATGGTTTTTTACTATGAGAGGGATGAGGCACTGGAACAGTTTTCTCAGAGAAGTTGTGGATGCTCCATCCATGGAAGTGTTCAATACTGGGTTGTATGGGGTTTTAAACAATCTTAACAGTGGGAGGTATCCTTGTCTGTGGCAGGGGCATTGGAACTGGATTATATTTATGGTTCCTTCCAATTCAAACCATTTTATGATTTTATATTTCTGCTCTTAACAAAGACAATGCTAATTCCAAAATGAAGATACAGTTTGTAACCTCCCTAGGGAATTTTATCTTTGTCTAAGTATTGAATTATGGTGAGCCATATGTTGGGGTTCTTTCATGGGGAAAATGCACTTGTATTTTTTTGTATATTTTATATTTTTGCTGATTGCATGGAGGGGAACTTTTTTCTGTTTATTTTTACATAAGACTTTTTATAGATTTGTACGGCTTGGAAAAGCATTTTTGAGCTAGACTTTTAACTTACTTTAAGGAAAGGATTGTGAGTGCTGTCCTTTGTCTAGATGTCCTGGGGTTTGTTTGTGGGAGTCGATAAATGTAGCTTTTTTTTATTTCTGGAAAATCTGTGGAACACAGCTTTTTATCTCTTCTACACATGGCATGAACCACACTTCATGTTTGTGGAAATCAGTATTAACATTATTCAACTTTTTTTGTGTAGTTGATCTTTAGGTAAGATGAGGACCATAAGTCATCTCAGGTAGTGTTTATGTAAAGAAGGGAGATGCGCTTTTCAATGTATGTTATATCGCTTTCTATTGCCTAACTTTTCTTTTTTCTTTTTATGTTTAGTTACTGTAACTTCAGGTAGTACGATCCAGGTTGCTAATTCAGCCTCTGATGGTGTCCACGGAATACAGACATTAACAGTGGCAAATTCAGGAACTCCTCAGCCAGGTGCTACTGTTGTGCAATATGCAGGACAATCACCTGGTGGCACTGAGCAGTTTTTTGTTCCTGGGAGCCAAGTTGTTCGAGGTATATTTTGTTTCTCTGTTGCACCTTAGTTTTTTCATGTATAATGCTTTTTCTTAAAAGACTTTTTATTTTGTGTTGACATTATTACACCATTAAATATCTATGCCTAAGAAGATGAAAGACAGTCATGGGAGGAGACTCAGTTTCTCTGCTCAGTAAAGCAGCTACTTCTTTTGATTAAAAAGTTACAAGGAGGAAATAACAGAATAAAATCACTTTCTGCTTATATACCTCTAGTATTTTAGAGGTGTGTTTAAAAGCAGTAAAAGTACTGTTACAGGTTGAAATGATATTCTACTCTGCATCTTATTTATTGTATGAAACTAAATTTTTTTAGCAGGTAATCAGTCTTAATAAAACACAAGTTCTGAAGTTCTTTGGATATTCAGGGCAGAATTTCCTTTCAACTTAAAACTCCTGTAGAAATGCGGTACTTTACTGAAACTGTTTTTCTCACAGAAAGGTGCTTCATGGGTCCTCAAAAATGCTTATGTGAATTGAACTGTGAGCTGTTCCCAACCTTTTGGAAATGCTGAGCAAGATTGAGAACCAAAAGTATATAGGATTCTTATTGATACTAGGGAAAGTAGGGTTGCTATTGGGTTATGGTAAGGAAAACCTTTAAAAATGCAGAAGAGATTTCTGTATGGAGACACTAAATCAATGGGTGCCATGGAGGATATAGGGAATTTGTTCTCCCTTTACACCATTTTTTTAAAATTGGTACAGAGAAGTAGGAAAGGAGGGCTCTGTGAATATTTTCTTAAGTCAAAACAGCTATCTGAAATAAATGGAGAGAAGAGCTAGAAAGACTTTAAATATGTATTTATGGAGTGGGTGAGAGTCATCAGCTAAGTGTAGACAGAGATATCTGAGGTGGTTGGTGAAGTCTAACATTGAGGTGGATTTTTTGCAATAATATGGATGTTTGAGTAAAGTTCTGTTCTTAAGCGCTGTCTCTCTCCCTTTGCTGTAAAGGAAGCCCAGCTTATAGGTATCTGAGCTTGTTGAGGCAATGATAAATAACGATACCAAATTTGAATTCTTCCATTGCCTGTGGTGAATTCTTTAATTAGAGGACTTCTCTGTCTCTCCAGATTGACTGCAGTATTTTGTATGTATTGCTTTGACTCGTCAGGGTGTGGGGGGAAGAAGGAGAAAGTTTCTTATACAGGCTAAGGTTTTTTTGCTAGCTGAAGCAAAAGAAAGTGTTTCATTATTAGTGAAAATGAGTGTAGAAAAGTTATGGAAGAAACTATTCTGTTGGGATCTGTGTGTTTTTGCATAATAGAGTCAGTGATATAAACAATAGTGTTTCAGAAATCTGTGGCTTTAATTTTTTGCATGCTCCAGTTCTGATGTTCTGTTCATATGATCCTGAAGTGGTCCTGTAATCACAGGGTGCTCCTTTTTTTGTATTGCTGTTTCCATTATCACTGTCCTTGGCATTGTTTCACAGTTGATGAATTACCAGACTGAATTTGTTTATTAGAGACAAAGACCTTAGAAGTTTGCTATGCCCTACATACAGACCAGTGCCTGGACTGGTCTGAAGCTATTTTCATTTAAATTGATGTAAATAATAAGTAACTTAGCTAGAGATAAGATTATTTTTTATTTTTTAAAACAAAATCAACCATATCTCTTGGATTGATTTTTAAGGTTGAATTATCTGGAGCTTTCTTCAATCTTTCCTGAAGCTTTTAATGAATTAAATGAGTGGGTTGTGGGTGCCCCCCCCCACCCCTCAGGAGCTTTAACCTTTCACTTACCTATTTGTTATAGCTTAAGCTTTTCTGTTTCACATGTCTGTCCAAAAGAGTTCTGTGCCTTTTATTGGACCTGCTCCAATCAAAACAGTTGCACATCTTTTTAAAACTTCCCTATTTTCTCTCCAGTCATGACTCTACCCTTCCAATTCATTAATGAATTCTAAAGCCACGTTTTAATTTCTGTCAGTCAGTGCTGTGAATGTTCAGGTCTTCCTTTACAGACAGCGTTGTGGTGAGTGCATTCTGTAGCTTTATGAATAATTCAGGGAAAAACAATAAAGCTGTGCTGATATAAATATGGAAGAGGAAGCGGGGGAAAAGGGTTTACTGGAAAAGGACTTCTTTAGGCAGCAGTTTCGGTGCGCTGTTCTGGTGGCAGATCATATTAATGACAGTGGTAAGCAAGTGAGGTCACTGTGATGTCAGTGCTCCTGCTTCTAATCCTGCACATGCTTGCTAGTTTGGAACAGTTCATGCTGAGCTCGGGTAGAGGAACAGGAGAATCTTGTGTGCAGAAGCTGATCATGGCTGTAACAGGCGATGAAACAGGTAAAGATTTCACTAGTCTTTTAAGTGAGTTCCTTGGATGTCTGAGCAGTGCTTAAGTGATATTTGTGACATCTTTGAAACTTACTGCTGTAACTTTTTAATTTTCAAAAACTGGTGTAAGTAGCTTTTGATTCTATCTAGTCAGCGTAGTATTTCAGAGCAATTTTAACAGTTTGGTTTTGGGGAATAAAAAAAATCACTGTTAGTACATGAGTTCTTGCAGAGATTGATTCTGATATCTAATCTTTTCTATTCTGTACAGGGTTTTGCTGAAAAGTCCCCCACTCTTCCTTTAAATCCTTCTCTGTTGTGGAGATAGTCCTATGTGTTACTAAATGTGTTACATTTAATTTTATAAAAATGATACTGCTTTTTTGTTTATCAGTAAACACTTAAGATTTTATAGTTAAAATAGGCTTAAGGATACCTGTAAAAGAAAGGTGTGCATTGTTTCAGTAGTGTAAATAAACCGTGTGTCTTTATAACTAAAGAAAATACTGAATGCAAGCAAATTTGATAAAGCAATAATTTTAAGTATTGTAATGCCTGCTTGTTTTTTCCCTCACTGTTAAAATGGTCTGTTCCTCAGCTAATTGAGTTCAAAAGGCTGACGTCATTAGACTTCCTGGAATCATGTTGCAGTGGAGAACTGGAAAAGTTAAACTCCAAACAAGATACACATTGACGTCAGCTCCAAGTCATGCTGTGATTTAGTCAGTTCCTTTTTGCCTCCAGCAGATCTGTAATGTTAACCAGTTCGTACCCAGTACCTACGTGCAGCTGCTTGTTGCTGCTACATATTATTTCAGTAATGCAAAGATAAGTATCTTGTCCAAGTCTACCTTTTTTTTTCATGCTCAAAGGAATAATGTTTAATGCCTTGTTTAGTGGTGAAGCTAAAACCAACCCCTCTGATAATCTAGTCATTAATAACAATCATTATTATGACTCATAGAAAGGGGGAACAGACATACTAATTCATTGCACACACCAGGCTTTTCTTTTTGTCCTGGATAGTCACTGAAAAAAGCTCAAGAGCAGGGATGCTCTCTAGTGTTCAGCAAGTTACTTTTCCCAAGAACCTGCTGGTACATGGTGGTTGAATATTTTATTGTTTTAAATAATAAAAGTAAATTCTCAGAGCATAATTTGCAAGGTTAGTCGTACTCTTCTGAATGTGGTTTGGTTTTCTTGGAGTTTGTTTGGGTTTTTTTTGTTTTCCTGTTAATTTCCTTTTTGTAATCCTCAATGCAAAGCTTCAGATTTTCAGTAACTTCTTATTCCCTTGCAAATTGAAGGAGGGGAAAAAAAAGATGACCTGGGGCAACCTGTTAGGGAAATCCACCATCTCCAGGTTTGTTGCTTTGTTAACAGTCTCAGTGCTGCTTCTGATATGTTAGGAATGACTTTAAACCTCCAGGGAGTTTCATTAGAAACGACCATAGAGGTTTGTCAGTCTGGATCAAGGCATGTGGGATTTTTGTCTCAGATGCTGAAATAGAAGGCACTCTTCTCTATAATATGTGGATACATTAGTAGACTTTAACTAAGAATATTTTCAGGGGTGTTTTATCCCTTCTGTTTAAACACTGCTTCATCTTTCCTACTGCCTTTTAAAGATAAAGTACAGTTTCTCTTTTAATTTTTTTTTTTTTGCCACAGACTTAAAAAGAGTTGTTTTGTGATAATGTATCATAAAGTAGTTGTTGTTGCACTACTGAAAGATACTTTGTCAATGCTAGGCTTTTTGGTTTGGGTTTTCTTTTTTGTTTATTTGAAACTGTGGTGCCTGACTTTACAAGGTCTGTACCACCAAGATGGTTATTTATCTTTGCTGCTGGGTTTATTAGTGAGCCAACTGCTAGGCAGGGACAGACAATACTGGAACCTGATGGAACTACTCATGCAACATTTGTTACTTACACTGGTGTTTGTTGATTCAAGCTGAGATAGGGACTCACTTTTGCTAAGCCATGTTGCAGGCTCTTTATCGCAGAGTCCTCTTAACAACAGCAGTAGGTCCTGTTCGCTGACATCTGAGTGTACATCAAACAGACATCAAAGTAGTTGGGCTTGTCAGGCTGAGGTGACCTTGGTTTGGGGTCTTTTGCCACGTGATCATGTGTACAAAATGATTAACTTGCATTTCTAAGTATTGTAGCTAATACAAGCTAAGATACCATCTGTTTTTTACCTAATGATGAGAGATTGAGAAAGGTTGCTCTTACTATAGAGTCTATAAAATGTGACCAGCATAAAGGTATACCTGAAGAGTTTGTGAAGTTGCATATTTGTAAAACGTGAGCTGACATACCTTCCCGTTGAAATATCTGGGACTGCCAACAGATGTGTAGATACATGAGAATATCAAGCTGTGTGTTTATGGCAGCTGCCTGTGAGTGCTCACAGGGCTGTCAAGAGCTGATTTCTCTCTCCCTCCCCCATTCCCAGGAGATTATCTGTAACCCAGGTCAGTTCACTGGTCCAGTTCTTCTTGTAATTCCACAAACACTTTTACCCAAAGGATGGAGAGAGGGGGGAGGTGCAGAGTGTTTAAGCTGATAATGATTCAGGACATGTCTGTGGAATTGTAATCTAAACACAGCTCGATCCTATTTTTTGCATTTCATTAGAGGAGCACCAGCATGAATTTAATAAGAATAATAGTAATTTTTAAAATTAAATTTGGGATTTGTTTTGAGTTCCCCCCCATAGTTGACTGATGTCTCTTTAGTGCTCTACCTGTCAGCTTCCCTTAGGTGTTTTCATCTACATTCTATTTTTCCAAATTAAGGGGTTTTTTTATTATAATGTTGCTTTAAATAATTGAAGTGTATATTTAGTATGACTTCATACTCCTCCCCTAAAACTTCATCTTTCTTATGCAATTTCCTTAATGACAAAATTTGACATTTTTTCTGAGATAGTACAGCATATTTATTTTAAGGTGTAGGTAACTACTTGCTTATAATTTGAAAAGGGATGATTTTTGTTTGGTTTTTTTTTTCCTATGTATGTCAGATAAAACTGAGGTGCTTAGGACTTTCACAGTGTTTTAAAGTTGATGTATATCATGTAGGAACTAAATAGCTCAGAAGTATAGAAGGGAGGTGAGACTGTCAGAAAGATATTGGTTCCAAATGACACATCAGATTTCTGATCTGTGTTTAGCTTGGGGAAACCTAAAAGTTGGTAGGCTCAGGAGCCAAATCTGAACTTTTGCACTCTGAATTTCAGTGTAGCTATACCCCTTCCTGTGCAACTGCCACTATCTCCTATTGCCTGCTAATGCTGCAGCATCCTATTTGTGATCCTCTTACTCAAGGGACACTCCTGTTTCATCTGCATCTTTTTCATTTTTGGCAACAGGAACTCACTGGTTTTCTGAGAGTTGCCAAACTGCTGCTGTAAAAGGAGGAGAGGCAGTGAGGCTGGCATTGTTGCTGACTTCTGAAGCAAGTTGACTCTTTAAGTCTCTGTTAGACAATGAGGGTAGTATAAACCTCAGTGGCTTCAACAACAGGGACTGTCTTTAGGTGGGATTGTGCAAACAGGAAATAAATGTGTTTCTCAAACAATTTTCCCTATGTTGCCTGAAAAGAGCCACATGGAAGCTTTCACAAGCTTCAGTCTGGCTGACTAGTAGGGCCACATTCTAGAGCAATTTAGGTAACTTATTTTACAGTGTAGAAGTAAATGCTACTAAGATAACAAATACCGTTTGACATTACAGGCCTGTGAAATATTTTATGTAGCAGAGATACTGGATAACCCATGAACAGAAATCCGTTGTTTTCAGAGAGAGTTTCATTGTTCTTTATTGCTTTAAAGTTTAAAATATGATTTTTTTTTAATGCAGCTGCCACTACAGACATGCCAGTTTACCAGATTAGAACTCCCAGTACTACTTTGCCTCAGGGAGTGGTAATGGCAGCCTCAGCCGGGACTTTGCACAGCCCTCAGCAGCTGGCAGAAGAGGCAACACGGAAGAGAGAGCTGCGACTTTTGAAAAATAGGTAAGAGTATGTAACAAGCAATACTCAGTGTTGCAGGAACATCCCCAAAACATTCTTAGAAAGTTTTCTTCTTAGGGTCATGAGCATTGCCTGTGATGAACGGAAGGCAAGGAATTCTTTCTCAGTCATATCACATCCTTATAGCATTGAGTATTGGCTGTTAAGTCTGGAAAGGTGGCCTTCTCACCATGGATTTTTAGTTCTAAAATAACATAAATCAAAAATCAGTCTTAGTGATGTCCCTTTCTGGTAATTTTTGTGATGATTTGGAAGTATACTTATTGTTGAATTCTGCCCCCTCCTTCCCAACAGTAAAATGACCAGTGGGTATTTGTTTCATCTTGGAATATCCCAGCAAAGAATTAGTTAGGAAAATACCTGAGGATCTCATTAGCAGCTGTCCATTAATGATGGTGTAAAGAGGACTTGCTCTAGGATGGAATGATAATTATAGACTTTCCTAAATACTTGGCTTAGTTATTGTGCCCCTGTCATTTTGTGAGGCATATTGTGTGAGGTGGCTGTATGTTTTTTTAACTAGTTAGCATGAACCTGACTGTACACTGTAAATGCCAGTCTTTATGTATTCCTCTTGCTGCTTTTAGAGGACTCTCTCTTTTTCTTTTTTTTCCCAAATGCGTAGCCACTGTTATCAGTGGCAGTTTGAATAATGGAAGAAATAGTCTGCTATGCAGATCTGTAATACATTGAATAGCCCCTTTCCCTTATGATCAAATTCATGGTATTGCTTTGCTGTCATGCCTGTCCTTTATTTTCAATTACGAGGATTGTCACATTGTTGTGCCTCCTTTTGTTTCTCCTCTCTTCAGTTTTAAAACTAGCATCTATGCAGTCTCTCATGTAACTTGCTGGAGAGTTCACTTACAGTTTGACAGTTTATCGTGTTCCAAGATGTTTAAGGTGTGGACTTTCAGTACTTCTCCAGTACCTTCTGGCATTGAATTGTTCAGTCTCGTGCTTCTGAAAATACTCTTCAAAGTGTTTAGCTTCAATATGATGAAATTCTGAGCAGATCTAGGAGAATTTCTCCAGACTGCTATTTGCTAACAAATGTAGCTGAAATGAGCCCAAGCAGACCGTTCTAAAATGCTAGTAAATTATATTTGCTTGGACTTAAATTTTACTGTAGATTGTGACATTAAGGTAAGAAAATTACAGTAGGTTGTAGGCTTATCATCTGGCTTTCTCTCTGAAGAGAGTAGTGTTAAGATTGTATTTTCTTAAAGTAATTCTTTGGATTTACTTTTGAGATTTTGATTGCAGAATATCGTGATAAACATACAAACTGGAATGTGACTGGAGCTAAAAAAAAAATGCTACTTTCAGTCCTGATGCTAATACAGCTCAAGTCAATACATTATCATTTATTTGCTGTTTTTCTTAGTTCCTTTATGCATTGAATCCATCTCTGTAATTGTGGATGCTAAATTTGTTTCACATTCTAGTTGTTTTGAACTGTTTTAACCATGTTATTGCTTGTGGCTGTTATCTACTGTCCTGTTTGTGCAATCCAAGAGTTGTTGTTGGTGATTGTTGTTGTTATTGTGGGACTGCAGGGATTGCAGGTCATTTAATTTATCCAGTCTTTGCCATATTGTGGCTGTTCTTGTAGTCATTTGCCTTGTATTGGTTCCAGGGAAGCTGCCAGAGAATGTCGCAGAAAGAAGAAAGAATATGTCAAATGTCTTGAAAATCGTGTGGCTGTGCTTGAAAACCAAAACAAGACTCTCATTGAGGAACTCAAGGCCCTCAAAGATCTTTATTGTCATAAAGCAGAATAACTGTCTTTCATTTGGACCCTCTTTATTATGAACTTTAATAAAGGCATGAGAGGAAGCAATTCTACTGATTGCCATATGAACTTGAGAAAGAGACACTTGAGGCCCTTGTGGAACCCAGTTTTGCTTAGTGTTTTCAAACTGATGTGGGAGATATTCCAAAATTTGGAATTCTGTCCTAGTCTCCATACTCTACTGAGCTTTCTAATGGCATGCAAATGGCTTTTTGTTTGCACTTTTTACTTCTGCTTTTTGCAGGCAAACTGCTAAAGATTGTCGACGGCGGAAGAAAGAATACATAAAATGTCTGGAGAGTCGTGTTGCAGTGCTAGAAGTTCAGAACAAGAAACTTAGAGAGGAGCTTGAATTCCTAAAATGCAGTTGTTCTCTGAAAACAGATCAGTAAAAATATTTATTATACTGTGAACTGACTAAAGTATGTCCAATTGCTTTATGAGGCAATATGTAGCCAACATGAATTATGGCTTTCTCTTTGTGTCATTTATATTATATTCCAACTTCTAACATTCCTGAAATGCTTTTCTGCTTTTTGTCAATTCATAGCTCTAATTTTAGTTTTTTCATGTTCTTCTCTTCCATCTCCCAAGGAGCCAAATGTTAAAAAAAAGTAACAAAGTAAAATGGCGCATAATTTCTAAGAACTGTTTCTTTGCCATAAATTTACATATGACTTTTTACATGTTACTCAGTGTCCTGCACATACAAAATATTTTAGAATTGTTTTAGATAAACCATAAACAGAATGCATTCAGTAGTACAAGAAAATCAAACAACCCAAGGTATCTCAGGAAAGAGTTTATAAAAGAATGTTATGATTATGCATATGTACTAGCATACTAGTCTACAGATGATTTTATGGCATATTTTTATATTAGTTGCTTTGTGGAAAAAAGTATTGTATTGCTGTCACTGAGTGCCATGGTTAAAGATAGTTTTTAATAGAATCATGTTGTTTAACCTTTGTAGTGTCTGATTTCCTTGAAACATCTGTTTACTTGAGATGCTTTAAACCTGCAAGTATCTCTAAGAGGACAAAGTTAAAAAGCACACCTAAACTTGAGACATAATGTTAAGTATATTGTAAATGCCTGAAAGAAGCTCTCTTTTATATGACTACTATTTACTTAAGTTATCTGTAGTCTGTAGAATATTTGATTTATTAGAGATCTATATGTGAAACCTTAGTTTTGCATCCTGAATACTTTATGTTCTAGATTCTGGATAGTTGTAGACAGTTGCTCATAGTGAAGTTTGATGGTGTAAGGTTTTTTTGCACTTTCTGCAAAGTAGTGAGAGGAAGTAAAGATGACTCACAGAAGGAATCTTTAAACAGTAACTATCTGCTGTTTCAGAGTTTTCTGGAATAACCTTCAGGTGAGAGCTCATGATTTTTAAACAGAAATCTATACTTGAACCAGATTACAGTTTTGGTAAATGCAGTACGTGCCAACATTCCATCATGCTTTGAAGGAAAATAGTTGTTATGCAAAATGGCTTCTAGGTATTTTTTTAAATCGGGAATGATCTAATTGATTGTTGACTGGTATGGTATATAAGCCAAGTGTTTGGGAGTTTTGCTGGAACTAGCAGCACTATTACCTCACTGTTGTGGTAGGAAGAAAGGCTTGGGTTCTACTTACTTGGTTTTATTCTGTGTGTGAGTGGAGGGAGGGAGGAGGGAAATTATACCATTACTAAAGTCACTGAGCATTCTTCACTGAACTTAAACTGAATTCACAGTTAACCCAGTTTACACGGTGATGCTGTTGGGGGTGGGGTGCTTTTTTTTTTTTAATCTGGTTTTCTTTTAACTTTCTCAAATTACTGGAAATAAACCGGATAACTTTTCCCAATCTTTAAAATCCCACTAGGTACCTAAAAGTGAGACCGTTTCTAAGAATCATAGAATCACTGGTTTGGAAGAGACCCATCGGATCATCGAGTCCAACCATTCCTATCAAACACTAAACCATGTCCCTCAGGACCTCGTCTACTAGTGCCTTAAACACCTCCAGGGAAGGCGTATCGACTACCTCCCTGGGCGGCCTATTCCAATGCCTAATGACCCTTTCTGTAAGAAGTGTTAACTCTTACTTCTCACATTTGCATCAGTTGATTTTAAAAAGTTAATTTTCCAAAAACGTTGATTTGTAAATTTTTTACAAAAAAGTTTTACAAATTTTACAGACTGCCTTTTGGACCCACAGGCTCTGCTCCAGGTCTGGAACAAAAGTAAAGTAAACTTTGAAACATCAGTTTCACTGTGAAAATACATCTTAAGTGCTGAAGTTAGCAGAGATCAAAGGTTCTGTGAAAGCTGAACAGGATGGGTGCAGTCCACACAGGTCTCTGTTGCAATCTTTAGACTGCTAGAAAAGTGTTGAGCAAATTGTTTTGTTGTGGCTGTATCACTGGGATCTGTTTTCTGTTACAGGTAGGCATTGTTCCTGACTGTCGAGGAATTTAGAAACTTAAGTGGAAAGAAACTTGGACGTATGGTGGATGTCAGCCAGTACAAACTTCTCTTACCCTCCCAATAGTATCTGGTACAAACTGTAGTATGGAATTTGATAGGAGGAATCTCTGTCTGTTCCACATCTATGTACTCTACTGCTATGTCTTTCCTAATACTTTTTAAACCATTTGATTAATGTTTGTTTTTTATTCAAGTAATTACTTGGTAGGGTGGTTTGTTAATAATGGGAGCCAAACCCAAATACTCCTGGCATGTGTTTGGTTGTTATGGAAGACTCCATTAGATATGTTTATCTGCACCAGGAAAAGTATCTTTCAGAAAAGTCAGTGGTACAAGACCTGGCTTATTTAGTCTAAGACTAGGAAAACAGAAAAGTTTTTGACTTACTATTATTTCATTCTCAGTAACACAATTTTGAGCAGAATTAGCAACACTCATTCCTGTATTTTAAAGTGAATTTGGTGGTGAATAAGGACATTTAAGATGTGCAGTTGGTAAATCAGAACCAAGGTGCATCTTATTGTGAAGGAAATAATTTATTTGCAAATGAGCAAAGGCAGGTCTGCACAAATGCTGAGAATCTGTTGCTACATTTCTGCTGAAAAAAAATTACTGTTTACTAAAGGAATTACTATTTAACAAATAATGTAAATTATATTATATAGTAAATTACTGTTTACTAAAAGAATTAATCCAGTTCTGAATTGGTTTAAGAGATATATGTTGAAAACTTTGTGAGAGACTCCCCTGAGACTAAACAAAGAGTTACAGGAAAACTTGAAGTACTAGTTGGGTGTGTCAGAAATAATACCATTATACCCTATGTGGCACTGCTGGAGCTTGGGTCTCTGTTTAAGTAGCCTATTAGAGGAGTAAAGCAGTAGATAGGATATATGCTAGGATATTGGATTGGCCCCTTCTCCCAAGTGACAGGGGACAGGGCAAGAGGGAATGGCCTCAAGCTCCACCAGGGGAGATTTAGGCTAGACATCTGGAGGAAGTTTTTCACAGAAAGGGTCATTGGGGATTGGAACAGGCTGCCCAGGGAGGTGGTTGATTCACCTTCCCTGGAGGTGTTTAAGGCATGGGTAGACGAGGTCCTGAGGGACATGGTTTAGTGTTTGATAGGAATGGTTGGACTCAATGATCCTGTGGGTCTCTTCCAACCTGGTCATTCTATGATTCTATATACAACTTAGTTTAGTTTATAAAAGAAAATAAATCATATTGTCTTCCATAAGCCTATTTTTTCTCTTTCAAATGTCGATATAGCCCCCTCAAGTTTTAGATCAGTTGTGGGATTCATTCTGTGTCAGTGACATGTTTCAGGGAACTGGGATCCAGAGTAGATGCACGTGTGCTCTGAATGAGAAGAGAATTTTCTTTTGACTTGCTGTCCATCAAGCTTGCATTTCTGCATGTTCAGTCCTGCACCTGCTAGTGATCCTCCCCAGGGGCAAAAAAAGTGAGAATGGCTGAAACCATTCGTAGTTACTTCTTGCTCTTTGTGGAAGAAAACTGAAATATGTCTGGAGTCTGAATTTAGAATTGCCAAAGTTCTTGGAAGGTGACACTGACACCTTTTAAAAGCTGAGCTGTCTAACAGTCTGGGTAAATCTGCTTGTGCTTGTATACTCAGACCCCCATTCTGGATACCAGGCCAAGAAAAGGTCAGTTTGTAATGCTTATGTTGAACTTTTTAGGGTAAGTTGAAGGATTTTTATCAAAATCAATTACTGATCTTTTTCCTGAGGATACATTTTGATTTGAGAGAGGAAACTGCTTTGTGTGTTTTGACTCTGTCATCACTTTGTGACCACTTTTAGTTCATCCAAAGGCTAAATCATCTGTTCGCAGAGAATTACCAGGTGGAGCAGACACTGAGCTCAGAATTTCCTTCACTAACAATGGCTGGGAAAGCTGTCCCTTAGAATTTCTTCACGCTTCATTATTTGTGTAAATTTTAGATACATCCTTTTTTCTAAAAGTATGATCATCTAAAATTGTACAGTGCAAGCATGCAAGCCAACTGCTGATTTTTGTGAATGGTCTGTCATGTGGCTGTCAGTCATACACCTAAGGAAACACATCAGTGGCTGTGAGATTAAACCCTATCTTCAGTTCTGCAGTATGTGGTTTCACTGCTTTTTCCCAAAATGTGATGCTGTCTCTGTTCTTCAAAAAAGAGGTTGCTAAGAAGATACAATAGCAGCTGAAGAAGTGTTCAGTCTTATGTATCTTACTCGATAACTATGTCAAAGTCTCATTTAATAAAGGTGGGAAGCACCTACTTCTCTAATAAAAAATAGCTCTAAGCTTTGGATACAAATATAGTTCCCATAGGAATCTGATTGTGATTCACATTTGTGAAGCAAAGAGCAAGGCCTTTAGAACACAGTATTATTCTTAGCACAGAACATTAGATGAACCTGAGATGGTTTATTACAAGAGAATTTGAGTACTGCCCAAAGCTTTGATTTGTCAGAGCCAAGGATTTTGTGGGGTTTTTTTCAGTACCAGAAAAGAAGGCTGGAATAATTGATTTTCTCTCTGTAAGACAGTTGCATCCCTTTGGTGCAAAACTTACCCCTTGCTGAAACCACATAACTGTTGGCAAGTTTATTTGAGACAGATAGCTAGAGGACCTGCCCTTACTGGACAGGAAGGTGCACACAAGTCTGCATGGATGGTTTGGGGTTTTTTTAAATAGAATTTCATGTAGCTTAGGGGAAATGGTCTCTTGAAAAATTTCTTCAGCCTCATAGAGATGTGAGTGATGAGGAATATAAGAGTCAGCTTCCTCTTAAGGTACAACTTTGAGTCATAGCCGTTTTCTTCGCCATCTAAATGGAGTTGGGCAGAGTTGCAAAGAGAAATCTTTAAGCTATCCATGCAGAGCTGTCTCTTGACCTTTAAAAAGACTCAGCTCTTGTGACCTGGGAAAAAAGTGTGTTAAAATGAACATATTGTGTGAGTAGATGCAAGAACCACAAGAATAATTGTAGATTTTTCTGCCTGCACTGATATAATCCTAAGGGGTGCAAACTCTATTGGCTCCCACTTGCTTCTCCAGGATTTTGCCTCTATCCTTATGCAGCATAATTGCTGATTTCTACTATTATCCTGCAGACATCAGTGTAATAGCTAAATCCAGCATGATCTTTTTTTCTGAATGAAGTATCACTTCAAAGAAAACAGGGGGCTGCTCAGCTTCTGGTTTGGATTGACTCATTTTGCACACAGTTGTTTTCCATTTTATCCACTTAGTGTTTTGTGTGGGTGTGCACATTACAAGAATGCAGTGTGAAGCAGCTGTTAGAAGTAGCTGCATTTTGATTGTCAGCATTCCTGTATAAAATGTTTTCTTACAGGGAGGGAGTGGGTCCTGTTTGGTTGGGGACATATTTTTTTTAAGGCACTATGAGTCTCTTCAGGATGAGGGGTGACAAAATGATTTATTTTTCCAGTACAAGATGTGTTAGGTCTAGTATTTGCTTAATTTAAAAACTGAAGAAAATGAACTAGTCAATTTTTAGGTCAATTTGATAGTATCTCATGCAGATTGGCAATGGCAGGTAGCAAAAATCAGTTTATTCTTCTGCCTGTAATAAATATTTTCTAATCCGTTTTCTCAAGTTTCTGTATTTTAGTACTTTTGAGATAGAGCTTCCTTACTCTGCAACTTGCTGGTTAGAATTAGGAAGCAGAAACTGTATGCACCCAAAGTCTCAAAGAGAAAGAAGGTAACGTGAAGGTTTAATGGTGTGTACAGGCGAAGGAAGAAAACAATTTCTTTGTGTTATTTATGACTTGAATGGAAAAAGCAGTGGAGGAAGTGTCTTTCTTACGGTAACTACTGAGGTTTTTCCTCTCCTTTAATAGCGCTATCAGTGGAATTGGGTGTGATTAATACATCTTGTGAATGGAATTGTAACTTAAAATGTCACAATTCAGAAGTCTTGTTACCTAGCCAAGTCATTGGTTTTGTTTTCTGGTTTCAGAAATATAATTTCCAAATTGCCTCGAATGAGGTTTTTAGTGGTCTTTTTTTCATGGTATTCTTTTTTTTTTTCCCCAGATGTGATTGTGCTCATACCAGGTAAAAGCTGTGCAGAATTGTTGAACAAGTTCAGCCTGGACCATAGGGTCCGCTTGTTTTAAAGTAGATATTTTCAAGTTTTTCATGGGTTTTTTTTCTGTTCTTTGTTTGTTTGTTTTTTAAATTTCAGTGAGGTATTTATCATTAATTCTTTCTTGAGTGGGAGAAACACAAATGTTTTTAAGTTTAATGCATACTCTTGCTTGATGAAATCAGTTTTGAAGAACTAGATTCTTAAAGCTTCTGTTTGTATGGACTAAAGTTTCCAGAATGTTGTCAGCTGCCATACAAACAAGAAAATACTTAAACACTCACACAGCTGCCTTTTTACCAGTGAAGTTGTCAATTACTTTAAAGACTGGGACACCAACCTGGAACTGCAGCCTTCTTGACACAAGTGGGCGACCAAAATCTGTTGATATCTTCTAAGCAGACATTCCTCTGTTCTTCTCTCTTGAGGCCTGACTTAATTGGCTCTTTTAGAAGTGTGTCTACTGGAAACGGGCCTAACATGAAATATCTCCAGAGAGAAAGAGGAAAAAAAAAAATCAGGATAGAGCAAACAATGTATTTGAAAGCTCTAGTGTTAGA
>WAAB01010423.1:0-18632 GCA_013389865.1 Piaya cayana | reverse complement strand
GATTCTATGATTCTATGAGTGGGTCATGCTTTTCAGCTCAATTTGTGTGCTTAAGAATATTCATGAACCATCTTCTGCTGCCTGGGGGAATTCACATGCAGCAAGGTGGTTCACTCCCTGTGCCTGAGTGAGAGGTGTGAAACTTAAGGAAGTGGAGCTCCAGCGCCACTGGCAGCTGTGATGATGCCACAGGTGTATCAGGCTCTCTTGTGTCAGAGTAAATAACTTCAGTTGCTCATGAGAAAAGCCATGCTTGTCTGGCCACAGTAGGGAAGTCTAAGGTATGGCAACAGATCCTCCATGGGCACTTCCTAGCCCCTGGGATTCCCAAGCAATCTGGAGGTTCCCAGCCTGCTTTATGCCTCTCACAAGGGGAAAAACAGCCCTTCATGAACTTCAATAAAGATAAATGTCAACTTCTGTCCCTGTTTTGCAGCAGCTACCTGCAGTGGTACAGACTAGGTCCAAGTGGCGAGGCAACAGCTCTTAAGTGAGGGTCCTAATGGCCAGGAAGTTTGGCTGGAGTTAACTTTGCAAGTCCTGCAAGCCAACTGGAGCCTGGGCTTCTCCACAAGACTGTATGTAGTCAGGAGACTGTGAGATCTCTATCCTTGTTATTCTTCCAAATTTAGCTGTCTGAATAGCATGACCTGCTTTTGTAGTGAGCATTGCTGGGGCCTGAGGATAGGACTTAGGGCCTACCGGAGTGCTTTCTGGCTTATTTTCTTCATGTGATTCTGTATGCTTTATTCTTGTAATTTCTTTTTCTTCTCCCATTTGTACCAGAGAAGGCTCAAGTACATATTCAGCACCAAGCTTGGAAGTGACTCCAGCAATAAAATAAAGAATGGGTGACGATTCAGCCAGTGCTTCATGATGCAGCTGCCCTACAATCTTCTGGGAGATCCCACCCAAGATGGAGTCTTAGGCTCCTTGTCAGGTCAGATGATAGGAAAATCTGAGCCTCTTGGGAGCTGCCTCAGGCAGTGGTCTGTGCCTATTTTTCTCTTTGCTTTCTTCCTTCTTCTTGGCCATTGCTGCTGGCTGTGCTGGTATGACCCAGTTAAAAATACCCTGGCTGAGCTGTTTTTTGAGGCTGATATGCTCCATCTCCCTGCTGTGCCAAGGTGACAGGAAAGCACAACCACGGAGTAATACCAAGTGGTGGGGATATGACAATATCATGAGCAGGTGCCACCATTAGGAAGTTTTTATGCTGGACCTTGTTGGGTGGGTGTTGCTGCCTGCCCAGGAAGTGCATCGTGGTTTCAGCTTTGACTAAACACAAATGCAGTCAGAAAGCTCATCCAGGATGGCCACTGGATTTTTGCTGTCTCACCTTTGCCTTGTGGAAAGTGCACTTGTTTCACTCCTGACAGCCCTAACCTAAAATGTACTTAAAATTATTTTGAGGTTCACAACACTTGGTGCATCTTCTAACATGAACATAATTTGCACAATGTGAACTTTGCCAAGTTTGGGGCTTTGGTATATCAGAGAATCATAGAAACACTAGGTTGGAAAAGACCTTCGAGATCATCAAGTTCAACCATACCTGTCCACTACTAAATCATATCCCTAAGCACTTCATCTACCTGTCTTTTAAAAACATCCAGGGATGGTGACTCAAACACCTTCCTGGGCAGCCATTCCAGTGCCCAATAGCCCTTTTNCAAGACCTCAACATCTTTCTTGTAGCAACTGTCCCAAAACTTAACACAGCATTCAAGGTGCAGCCTCACCACTACCCCAGTCCTGCTGCCCACACCATTTCTGATACAAGCCAAGATGCCACCTGGGCACACTGCTGGCTCATGTTCAGTTGGCTGTCAACCAACACCTCCAGGTCCTTCTCTGCCAGGCAGTTTTCCAGCTGCTCTTCCCCAAGCCTGTTGTGCTGTATGGGTTTTTTGTTGCAAGTGCAGGGCTTGCCACTTGGCCTTGTTAAACCTCATCCCATTCATCTCAGCCCATCTATGATCCTATGATCCAGAGTGTTCAGATTTCTTTATAGAGTCTCTATGTCCTCAAGCAGTTTGACACTTCCAGCTTGGTCCTTGGTGGGCTGCTTTGGGATCTCACAGTAGGAAGGTGCTCTGAGACAATGTGGTACCAGCTGGTGTTGACAGTTCTGAGGTGTAGGGCTGCAATGGGCTGCTGGAGCCTTGCTGTTCAGTATAGGCCAGGTCACTATGCATTTCCTTCCCTGACAGAAACAGATATTTGGGGGAGGCAAAAGTTCTAGAAATGTTTCTGCTTGTGGTCCAAACAGATGATGCCTGTGTCAGTGGAGGAGCCTGTGTGCTTGCTCAGGGAAAGGCTTGGGCCTTGCTGTTTTGTGGATGAGGAAATTAACTAATTTCCATCTTGAGTGACTCATGCACCCCCTGCTTCATGTCCTCTGTATTTGTGCAATGTTTATACTACAGGCAGAGGTGTTTTTTCACAACCACATTGTCAGAGCATTATATTTAAGTATCTTTGCCATACTGGAGATCTGCAAATATTTTGAAGTGTTATTTAGAGCCAGATTTCCTGATAATACATCTCTAGAACACCGCCTCTTTGAGATCTTGCTTGCTCTTGTCATTTTGTCCCACATCACCTCTGCAGACCCCAATCCATTTGCACCAGTAGCATGTCCTCCTTCAGGTATCCAGTAGCCTGGAAGCTGTGCTTGTGCCACAGAGTGCTAAGCACAGAGTATGATCAGCATAGAAAGCCCAAACTTTCAAATACTATGTGAGATCAGATTTTACTTTAAAACAAGAAAGGTAACAAATGATTAGTAGTGATTAAAAATGAGTTAATATTAGCAGCTTTAAAGGCAATGTATCTAATCATTACTACCAGAGAATAAATATAGTAATTAAGAGGATACATCCCCAATTGCTCTATTGTTGTCATCCAGATCTGCAGGCCCTGGGGAGCCCCATTTGCAGAGAGGATTTGGACAGTCTTCCCAGACAATTGGGAGGTCCTACACAGAGGTCCACTTGCAGGTGAGGTCTCCAAAGTTGCTGCAAGAAGGTCCAGCTTTTATATTGTTAAATAAACAACTTACATAATTCCAAAACCACAGAATCCATGGTCTCAGGCACTCGTTGTTGTTCCTCCCTCCCCCTTGGAACTTTGGCCACAGCTCAAGAAAGGAGATAAGAAGATAGTGGGATATCTCTTATCTTTGAACTAAGGGGCCTGTTTAGGTGTAGCATTACTGCATAATTCTTTCACACAATGTTCATGTTCATGCTTGTGCTGATTGGTCATCCTGGGTGTTGATGGCCTTGTTCTCATCCTGTGTATGTTGGAGAAATTACAGGTGGCACATCCCAATTCTACCGATAATGCCAACTATGTTATATTTTCTCACACTCTGTGTATTAAGACTAGCACAACACTATTCTACTGATAATAGCACTGTGAGAAGTTACAAGTTAAAAAATACATATAACAATGCAATAAAAATCATCCATTGGTCACCTGTATTGTTTTAGGCCTGTTGATCAGACCCTGTCCCTTCATAACGTTGAAATGAGGTGACAGCAGCAGTTCCCCCAGCTCCCGGTAGGCTGTCAAGGAGAAGTGACCTTTGTGCTTCTGCAGAGGACTGATATTCAAACTGGTGCTAGTGACGGACATGGACAAAGCACCACTTCTCATCACCTGCTTTGCCTCTGAAAATACAGAGGTTTGAGCCTGTGACTGAGTCTTAGTTTGGTGGAGGCTCTTTGCCTGTACCCCCAGCACTGGGGAAGGGTAGTTTGACTATGAGGCTGCTTTACAGACCATAAGAGAGTTGTGGCATGTGTACTGTGTGGCTGGTGGGGTTACGTTGTCCCTCTTGGGAAGGAACTTGGGCATGCTGCAGGCTGTGAGGTGCTGCTTTTGCAGGGTGGCAGTGTCTTTTCCTGAAAGTTGACTGAAATCTTACTCTGAGCTCCCTTAATCTGTGCTGTGTAATGATGGGCGTGGGTCCTTTAAGAACAAAACCCAAAGGCAGACAATTGATAAAATTAATTGCCATTGAAGGATGGCTGATTGAAAAGGCTGGTTCCTAGCTGGCAGCTCTGGTAGCAGGTAGGGTTGTTCCTGCTCCCTGATAGAAAAGCCTGCTGAAAGGTGGGTTTTTTTTTGCTGCTGTGTACTGATTGGAGTACAGATGCTCGGGAAGAAGTGCTGCATTATTCATATGGTAGATACCTTTGCTAAAAGCTAATGTACAGCCTGGAGACTGTGAGAAGTGGTACAGTCCTTTGTGTGGTTTTGTTGATTCACTGGAGGGCCTGGACTGCTCCTAAGCTTTTTTTCTGAATACTGAGATTGATAAAGCAAATTGAGGAGTGTTAGATCACTCAGCTAATGGTTCTCCTTTCTTGTTTACAAATTATTCACAGCTTTTTTTTTCTAATGCATTATTCATTTTTTAAAAATGCATTATTCAAAACTGCTTGCTGGACTAGTCCTGTTGTGAGACTTCACTGGTAACTCACTTTTCTTGTGGCACCAACTTAAATTGCTTCCCAGATGGAGCTCAAGTGTCTGAGGTGTGGTATGCATGCCAACACACAGTTTGAAAACCGAGCTTCTGCAATAACTGCCCCACATTCTCCATTAATGCATATTCAGTAGTATTACCCATGAAGTTTCCTAATGTTGAATCCAGATACTGGGACATCCACCACCAGCATCAGGAGTGCAGTCTCCTGCCTTTCAATGTACTGGCCGTAGTGGAAAGACATCACATAGGGTTTGGGGTGCTATGCTCCGAGCTATGGGGCTCTCTTTTTGTGGGAAGAAGGACAATTGCATCATGTATATTTGTGCCTGGACTGCCTTAGCCCCCACAGATCCCCTTCTGAGCTACTGCCAGCTGGTAATGTGCATTTCTTGCAGAAACAGCTTTAAATTATACTGCAAATCCTGGAGTCAAATATGGGAAATTATTTTCTTACTTGCACCACATCTGGTAGGGAGAAGACCTTGCTGGATTCAGCAAGGTAAACTTTTTTCCCAGTTGTGGCCACTGACTGAAGTTGCAGTAATCTGTGGTCCAAGTGCATAAAAAGCCAGCCTGGGAACAAGAACACTGTAGATCCCTTCACTGACTTTTAGCAACTGCCTGCCAAGTGGCATGGTCAAGGTCATGATCCCGGGGTCACATTGTGCACATGGGGACTCTGAACTGACAAATCTCACCACCAAGGCAATGTCCTTATAGCTCAGTCTGCAGTTGTGGAAGAGGCAACTACCTCTGTTTGCCCAGTGTTAAGTGGAAATAAGATGCGTATCAAGAGGTGAAAAGCACTGTGTTCTATCTGAACTGTTCATTATTCTTGTAACAATAAGTCTGTGGCCTCTGAGCTTGTAGTATGTTTGAGATGACAAATACAGATGGTATTTAAAGCTCTGGTTTGCTGCATAATCATGTCGTCTTGTTGACTTTGGAAACAAAGGAATTTGTTACTGATAATTTCTCCTTCATAGTGTTATTACACAGCAGAAGTGGAATTTGGACAGCAAGGTGTGCCTGGGAGTATGTGATCTACTCTCTTGCAGATGTACCTAGGAGAGAGTCCATGACTTGAAGTCCAAGGCTCACAAACCATTTGGTGTGGCAAGTCTGAGAGAAGCTGGACCAGAAATGGCATGATCTGTGTTTATTTGGCACCCAGCTAAGGAGGCTGATGGCTGGTGACAAAGCTGTGAGGGCTCTGATTTTATCTTGAAGCAGTAGGTCAACACAAACCCTGATAAAACATCTGTAAAAGGCAGGAGACTGTTTCATAGAATCATAGAATAACCAGGTTGGAAGAGACCCACCGGATTATCAAGTCCATTCCTATCAAACACTAAACCATGTCCCTTAGCACCTCATCCACCCATGCCTTAAACACCTCCAGGAAAGGTGACTCAACCATCTCCCTAAGTAGCTTGTTCCAGTGCCTAGTGACACTTTCTGTGAAAACTTTTTTCCTAATGTCCAGCCAAAATCTCCCCTGGCGGAGCTTGAGGCCATTCCCTCTTTTCCTGTCCCTTGTCCCTTGGGAGAAGAGGCCATCACCCTGAGTGTCTTACAAACTGTAGATAACACTGACATTCCTCTGTGTTTAGGGTTGCCTTTTTGAGGAAACACTCATCTAATATTTTGAAACTTTGAGGATGGAAGCATTTTTTTTTAAAATGCAAATTAAAAAATGTAAACCTGAGGGCCTCAAATCAGTGAGAAATGTTATCTACATGAGGGTCAGAGATGGCATGCCAGCGTATAACAGGGCTGTGGCAAATCCATGCTTTGGGGCAAGTGAAATGCCTAGCAACAAACCAGCAGAGCCGTAAGTCATAGCTACTATGTAAATGTGCCTGTACTCAGGCTGTGCTGCTGGGTGCAGGGAAATGACTTGCAAAGGGCAACAGTCAGACACACTGAACCTAAAAGGTCGATGACAGATAACTTGCAAAAGCAATCAAGTTGTAAGGAATGCATAATTTTTCGTAAGAAAGCATTCTCTGGGAGTTATACCCTGCCTCCTTCCTGTGCAGGAAAAGACAATTTCTGTTTTGAAATTAAAGAGCTATGACTTGAATAAATGGAAGAAGAGAAGAAAATGGGATTGATAATGTTCTTTGCTGAGCTGTCAAGCGTGAGTTGTTATTGCTTTCTGGCACCTTTACTTATCTTTTTACTACCACTGGGTTTTCCAGGCCTATTTATATGGCAATACTTTTCCAGTAGATGCTGAAGCCTGTAGTTGTATTAACACAATCACACCTGTGACATGCAGAAACTAATCCAAAAGAGGTGCTTCTCAGAGGGGAAAACCTGCAGATGCTCTTCATCTGTGTCTTGCCTGTAGATAAGCATGTTGGCACAGCAGCATTTGTTGGTGCAAAATCCAGTGCAGGCAAGGATGTGGAGAGTCTTTCATGCAGAGAGCTGCCAGGATGCACAGCACTGGGGACCTGAATTTCCATAGTAAGACTTTATGCAACACGAGAAGGTGGGCTGTGAGAGGAGGTGCCCAGGGTCACTGGCTTTGATTTTGGATGTTGCTCCAGATCTTCAGTCATATGTGAGACAGGAGTTCTCTTCTTTCAGTATGTAAGACTTTATGTGAGAGACCTGCTGATGATACAGGTACTTTGTGTGCTGGACCTGCAGTTCACTCTTGCATTTTGGAAAAACCTGTTTCTGAGGCCTCATGAGAACAAAAGCTCAGAGATCCCAAAGAACCTGCTCCTCTGTTTGGAACAACAGCAGTTTTCTGGCCTGCATGTAGTCCAGTTCCTGGACCCCAGTTGATGCTGGGGTACTGGTTGCTTAGTCAGTGAGTTGCCATCTAGAGCGCTTGGGATGCCTTGGGATCAACCCTGGCAGCACAGTCATGGCTGGCAGGGCTCACAGCTTCCAACCGTATTGGCTTGCTGGAGGGACAAATGCAGTTCCCTTCCCAAACCTGGCCAGATTCCTCTTCAACAGCAAGAAGAGATGAATTTGGGCTGGGCGGTGCTCATGGCAGATATATGGGAACCCCGGTCAGTGCAGGCTGCAGAACACATGAAGAGCTATCCAAAATTAACTCAAAGCAATTAGCAGGTTGTCTTGGAAGACTTTGCAGAAGGTAGAAGAGATTCGTGAGCTTCAGACAGAGGGAAGCTTGTGAGCCTCTTTATAAGGAAAATATCAGAACAACAAGAGAAAGCAGAACACATGGGAGAATTAATGGGGTAAAATAGGCAGAATGAACATGGTAAAACTAATCAGTTAAACACATTCTAATTTCCTCTTCTGAAAGCTGGTGAACCTGGTGGATGTGGAGAAGCGGAAGATGTCATTTGTTTTGAGTTCTGAAAAATGTTCAGAGCTGTCCCACATAAATAAGATAAGGGGATGTGCACTAGATGCATCTTTCTATCTTTCTGTGGCAAGGTACCTGTAAATCTGGTGAGGGAACTATATCGGACAGCTTATGTGACAGTTAATTATCAGAATTTCAGGATTTATTGAGAAGAGTTTTGCAGAGTTCTTCCTGCCATCTGATGGTCTTTGGTATTTTTGTTAGTAATTAGGACAAAAAAAAAAAAAGTAATAAACAGAAAACCAGGACAAACAGGAAGCCTACAGAAGGACTTGGCTCTGGTTTGAATTGGCACTGATGAGCTGGAGGAATGGCATAGGAAAATCAGGATCTGGTTCAGTAGTGAGGGATTCACGTCTTGAGTAATGAGTGACTCAGATGACGCAGGACCATCAGACCAAATGGAATTCTGCAGAAGCGTCCAGGGGCTGCAGTTCATTCCAGCCTGAGTACATCGAGTGGAATGCTGTAGCAAGAAAAGGATAAATATGAACAGGAGAGAACATCTGGTAAATCATAAAGGATGGACGTGTTCATCCATGTTAGTAAAATAAATGTATGCCGGTTTTAGGTGCAACTGTTTTGGAAAAATACAGAATTGAGGAGGACAAATTCATAAGCTGTTGAGAGAACATAGCTGACAAAAGGAGACTGGGGTAAAAAGTGGAAAGGGTGGAAAAACACATGTCAAGTGCAGAGGAAAGCTTGCCGCAGGAGGAAGGTAATAGTCTCTTTCTTGGGATCTGGCTAAATAAAATAAGAAGCAAGGGACTTTTATTGCACAAAATTAAGTTTGAAAGTAGGGAAAAGCTTTGTAGTCATAAAGGCAGCTGGGTGCTAAGATTGTCTGTCCTTTACTGGAGAATTTTAGAGAAATATCCTTAGGGAAGGATGTAGAGAAATGAATGAGAAAAATAAGAAAGAAATGGACTCCCAAGACCTGTGGATGATCTAGATCTAAATGAGATAGTGCACACTGTAGTCCAGCTATTTTTGTTGCTTTAAGTCAGCTGGTTGCATTGGTGCCTCTTTTCCTTCCTCTGAGCATGGATTGTTTGACAAGTCCCTAGCAGGCATTGTTTTGTAACAGGAACTTCTCCCACCTTCTGCATTCTGATTGCACATAGAAAGTGTCTTGTCTATTTTCACTGTGTCGGCTTAGGAGGGTCTTCCTAGAGATCACTGTGGAGATGTCACAGGGATATGAGCGTAGAGGCACCCCTGGATATCAGCTAGTCCAACTGTTGGGTCCAAGCAGGTTCACCTACAGCAGGTTACTTGGAGTGTTGTCTAGTTGGGTTCTGAGTATCTCTAAGGATATTGACTCCACAGTCTGTGCCAGTGCCTGATCACCCTCACAGTAAAAAAGCCTTTTCTTATGTTTAACAGTCTGATCAAGCTTAGGCAGAAGGGCCTGCAGTTCCTCAGATTTTCTATCATGTCCTTGTTTGTCCAGTTGTCAGGGACATCCCCCAGTTTTCATGGCCTTTCAGAGAAAACCAGGAACTACCCTGCAACACATGCCAGCTTCCTCAGCCCCTGTGGGTGCATCCTATCAGGATCTTGTGCATGTCCAGTCTGTTTAAGTGTTCCCTGACCTGATCCCTCTCCACCAAGAGTAAGTCTTCCTTGCCTTGCAATTCCCACAGATCTCAGGGGCCCATGATATTTGAAGACTGGTTGTAGCAGTACAGATTGATGTGAAGAAGGCATTCAATGCTTCAGCTTTTCTGATATCCTTTCTCACCAAATCTTCCTTCCCATTCCTCAGCAGGCCCACATTTTCCCTAGTCATCCTTTTGCTGATGGTGTACATTGCTCGCCAGATTCGGTACCAGGTGGGCTTTAGCTTTCCTAAGGCCAGCACTGCATGGTTGGACAATGTGTCTATATTCCTCCCAGGATACTTGCTCCTGCTTCCATCTCCTTTGTGTATCCTTTTTATTATTGAGTTTTATGAGTGTGTTCATCCATGCTAATCTCATGTTGCCTTTACTTGTTTTTTCCATTTTTAGGTGGATCATTATGAACTTGGAAGAGGTGAACATTGAAAATCCTGCTCTGGTTGTGTTTAAGAAAGAGTTTAGTAGCTTTTGTACCATTTAGAAATTGTTCCTCATCCCCTTAGTTGCATATTTTTATACTACATCTGCCTAAACTTATGACTCCCTTTCTATTTTCTTCAGTCTTCTGTCACTCTTTTGCAACAAGCTTCCTCATTTGTGCTTGTAAGTACTTCCTGAGCCAAAACAGAGTGGCAGTTAATGTTTGGGCTTTCTACACTCTCTGGGCAAAAGAAAAACTTTATATTTCCTTTAAGAAAGGAGCTGAAATGCTAGAGTTCTATTATAATGACTGCATCTTTCTGGTGCACCAATTCGCTGCCTGCTATGCTCCAGAGGACTAGAAGATGGCCTGTACAGTACCTCTGACTGCTGTTGGTGGCTGCTGAGGAAAAGATAATCTGTTAAGTGGTTAGCTACATGATCAGTTATTAGCATTACTTCTTCTGTAGTGATAGCAATGTATTTCATATAGCTTTACCAAAACCTTTCACACTCCAAGACAAGAAATGCTTAAAATGAGAAAAAACAGCATGTCCCTTTCAACACAAGGTTTAGTTGACTGTATTAGGGTTTGGCTTTAATTTATTGATATATGCTTTTCTGGGACGAGCTTGGTGTAAATGAGGTGTCACTGAGCAGGAGATAAAGGGAGAGAGGAGCATTTGCCTTTGCAATAGAGAACTTTATCATGGGGAAGAAATAATAGGATATGATGAGGATGGTCCTAAAAAGGGAGTGTTTTGGCAAAGCCTACACCTACTCTTAACAGTCTCTTCTTCATCTGCCTGGTGGTACATAGGATGTGGTTTTTTATGATACCATTACTGTTTATTATAAAATTAGTGACCCTTTTATTAAAAGGCTTACAAGCCCAGCCCAGTAGGCTTACCCTCAGCTGCTAGTGAGCCCTCTCTGGAGGCAAGAGATGGGTATCTCTGAAAGTGCTCCATGCTCTATTGGTTCTCCAGGCCATTTGTGGAGAGCCGTAAGTAGAAGTCTCCAGGGCTTGGTCAACCTAAAAGGGGTTGTGCAGGGCACCTGAAGGTAGCTGGAGTCTCTCTCCTGAGGTTTTGCAAGGCACAGCTGGAGAAAGCTGCAGATATACCAATGTGTTGCTGGGCATGGCCTTACACAGAACGAGGGAAGGTTGTTCAATAACATCTGTGACAAAATGTTGCTTTACTGCTGCTTCTGATGGAAGAAGAAAGAGGAGGGTGAGAACAGGGTGAGGTCCAAAGAGCTGACTTTTCCCAGGAATAGTACTTGTTTGGGATGGAGCAAATGATGGTTTGATGAGACTGTTCTCCAACAGGCGGACCACTCACTGAATTTAGTCCATATTAGAATGACAGAATCTGTCCCATCTTCCAAAACCATGCTGGAATCAGTGTGTCCTACTTGCAGAAAACTGTATCTTATTGCAGTACTTTATTTAACAAGGTGGATGTGTTTGCCCAGTCTGCTGTTTCCTAATGAATCCCTTTTCATTGTGATGAAAGTTGGTGGCAAACAAGAACACATGGGATAGGAAATTGAAACCCAGCATGGGTTGCTTATAGCTAGAAAGTGGCACCTGCAGACTAACACAACAGACACCTTTCTTGCTATGTGCTTGTTTCATGATTGCTGTGGTTCTGTCAGGGTTGCAGTCAACACCCTTTTCTGTGCATAAGGCAAGAAGAAGGGGTGAGGAATGCATGTGGAGCTGTACGAGGTTGAAAGTTTTAAGGCTGTCAGGAAGTGGCAAATTCACTCTGCACGCTCTTGTTTAATTGCAGTGGCAGAGTGTATTGGAGCCATGGCCTGCAGTACTGGGTCTCAGGGGTAGAGATCGTTGCCCTGTGGGAGAGGCATTAGCAGCATTATTCAGAGTAAGTATAATGATGTGATGTGTTTGTCAAAACTGTCCCTGTCTAGCTGCGTGGACTTGGGACTTAGTTGTCTTGGTTCATTAGTCAACTGCCAAGAGCAGGCATTTCTCAGTGAAATGTCAGTCTTGCTAGTGTACTGCATCCAGGAGCCAGATGTCTTCTGCAGGAAGTGTAAAGAATATTTGCCTTGCTAACCCAATGTGTGTACTGCACTGCTCCCCAGCTGTTCCATCATGCTGGGTAGGTAAAAGCAGAAGCTGCTACAGAACTGTACCTCTGCTGAGATTCAGCAAGAATCATACGTCTCCCTGATCAGAAGAGGAGTCAGCAGTCTCTGTAAAGTGGAGATACTGAAGCCAAGACCTTTTATCTCTGTGAAGATTGCACAAGCTTTGTTTGGGAGCAGGTAGCAAGTATCTTCCTGCTTCAACATATATCTGTTGTGGGGACAGGACAATGAGGACAAGGGGAGTACTTTTTATGGAGCTCTCTTATACAGTCTGCCCCGTGTGGAGTCACATCATGAAATCTGCAGTGCACATAACTGGCTTTCAGACAGAAAACCAGCAGTATTTCCTGATATATTAATTGCCTTACTTAAAACGATGCATTTAATTGCTTCCTTTCTACAAGTCCTGAGGCAGTGGGAATGGGAATCTGTCTTCTGTTTCCCACATGCAACTTGATGTTCAGTATAGGACAGCGTTGAAGCTGACTTTATGTACATCTTGCTCTTGTCATCTGTCTCTAAGCATTATCTGATTGCCATTGTCAGAGGCAAGATAGCTAAAAAGGCTTTTTGAGTCTCCCAGAATGACTCTTCGTGTCTTTTGGCAGCAAGTTACATTATTCATTTTTGAATGGGATGGGATGACTTGTGAGAGAATCAGTTGCATGGTAGGGAAGGACAGGGAGGGGAAGAGAGAGGATTTAGTGGGAGAGGAGAAGGATGAGATGAATGACACCGAGCTGAAGGCAGTAGGTGAGAGGGGGCTGGAGAAAATCATGTACCTAGGCAGTTTTCTGGAAGACCAGCAATGCTTGTTTTTGTTTCATTTAATTACTTGGAGCTGAGTGCACATAAAGATTTTTCTTCATGAACTGCTGATACAGGTCTGAGAAGTGTATGTGTGTCTTCTCTAGTGTCTTGTGTCAGTGTCAGTCTGATTATTTGCATGGAGTTAGAAGTCTGAATCTCTTGTGGTTCTCTCCTTGGATACTTGCAAACATTGCTCTCAAGAGACTAGCAAGGCTGCACTATGGGTTTTTTGGCCATAGAAACATCACCTAAAAATGATGAGATTGAAAGGGAATAGGCATTAGTAATGCAATACAAGTTTAGCATTCCAAAAAAGAAAATTAAAAGGGAAATGAAAAGATTTCATGGCATTTCAAATTGAAATGTTCATTGTAACTTTTAAAATCTCCCTTAATAGCATTTACATTCCTTCTTTTCTCCCCTTTTTATCTCTTTTTGACCCTGCATGCAAGAGAAGGAATGAAGGGTAAATTTATTCTGTTCTGTTGATCCCTCTGCTTTCAAATTATTACTGACTTTCAAAGATTGGGACCTCAGCTGAGTTCCTCAGAACTGCAGATTCTCTTGATTCCTGTCCATGAGGACAGGGGAGGAGGACAGCTCAACTTGCTAGGCTGGATCACTTGAACATCTGAAGTCCTTTTCATCGTGGCAGATGAGGCATAGGCAGAATTTTGAAACCTGCCTATGAACAGGATAAAACAGTACATAAAAGTGTTTTGGAATATCATTGTGTTATGTGCTTTCCACAGGACTGCACTAGGGTGAGGTCTTCAGAGATAAGGCTGGATTTCAGCCTGCATCTCCTGATGCCAGGGCAGCTTTCATGCAGGATTGCAATACAGGCCACACAGAGCACAGGGTTCAAGTAGAAGTGGGGCTTCTTGTGTTAAACTGGGGGACTGTGAAGCAAATTTAACCATTATTAATTAATTGGTATATATTTCTACCCTACTCAGAGGTGAGCAGCACAAGAAAACAGAAAGTGATTGGTGGGGTGTGTACCAGCCATATGATGAACAGGAAGGCTCTCAGCTCAGGTATATGGGGTATTCAGAGGAGTGTGAGCACCTCAGTATGTGTTTGGATGGGGAGAGAATGCAAGTCTCCCCATTCAGGAGATGCTGTGCTATATTCTACTCTCTAGAAGAGCTCTTTCTGTCCTTTGATCACCACATTAGTCTTGAGATCAGGGTAGACATGGGCAGTCTGCTCTCCTCTTGCTTACCTGAAAGCCGGCAGAGCTGAAGAGTTTTTTGTTAGAGCTTACCAACTCTTATGTAGTCTATAAGTTCTGTACTGGCTGAGTTGAGTGCAGCTTCTGTAATCCATGCAGCCTTTATGTGCTCTGCTTTCATATGAGGATTGTAATACAGTCTTTCGAGAGCCTTTGTCTAATACGACATTTTACAGGCAGTAATCTTGTGCTTGTACAGGCTTAGCTTGGATAGAACTTGTAAAAAATGGCTTTGGAAAAAGGTGACCTTATAGCTGGTGGAGTAGGGTGCTCATTTGTATCACTGGGGTCAGCAATAAGCCTGTACTCTCTACAGCCTTGAGTCAGTGAAATGTTGATATGTGTTGGTGTGGGGACAGAAGGGGCCAGAGACTAGGGTCTTGAAGGATGCATGATGAGTGGATGCATGTGGGGTGCTGTCCCCTAGGATGGGCTGTGCAAAAGGTGGAGATGTCCCGAATCTCAGTTTTTCATCAGATGTGCAAAGAGCTGATCCACACAGAGAGTTCAGATATTTGTTTATTTCATGTCTGTGCAGAGATGGGTGCTAGACGGGAATTCAACAAAGTAGCATGCCTTCTCCTAAGCCCTCTTTTCTTATATACAGTTGAAGTAAGAAGAAACAGTAACAATTAAATCATGTTGTTATCTTGATAGGATTGTTGTTGCTTGCAAGTTCCTGATTAGTTTACCTGGTTTCTCTTTCATATCTTCAGCTCAGGGTTGTTTCACATACTCCTTCAGTTCTTTCCCTGCTTCAGCTTTCAACCTTCAGTGGTTTTTTTCTTCTGCAGAGAATGGGGAGCCTGATACTACAGGAGTTTGGCCCTGGGATGGCCTGGGGACAGGTCTAGCATGGAGAGCCAGATCTCTGCAAATAGGGAGGTGGTTTCTAGCCTGGATAGCTTGAAAAACTTTCTGTAGCTTGAGAGCTCATTCCTGAAGAAGCTACAGATGGCTTAGCTGAGAGAAGTTTATTTTTCTCGCTGGGCTTGTTCAACTCTTTTGAGTCTTTCAGGTGCTGATTTGTACCACCTTGAATGCTTTTGTGTTTAATTTTCCTTCTTTTCAATAAGGTCATGTGATCCCTGCTTCTGAAGGTCCCAGCCTTTTCACTCACCATCATCTGCAGTTCTTTATCTGGATGGGATGGTCTCTTCCTTTTGCAGTCCCATACAGTTACGGTTAATCCCATAGAAATAGGGCCTGCTAGTTTTCGTGAGGGCAGTATCACAAAGTCGCACAATGGTTTTGGTTGGAGAAGACCTTTAAGGTCATTTAGTCCAACTACTGATCCAGCCCTGCTAAGTCCACCACTGGATCATGTCCCCAAGTGTGACATCTATTCATCCTTCAAACATCTCAAGAGGTGGTGATTCAGCCACCTCCCTGGGCAGCCTGTTCCTATGCTAGACAACACTTTCAGTAAATGAATCTCTCCAAATATCCAAACTAAATCTCCCTTGGCACATCTTGAGGCTATTTCCCCTTGTTCTGTTGCTAGCTACTAGGGCAGAAAAGACCAACCCTCACCTTGCTACAACCTCCTTCTATGTAGTTGTAGAGATTGATAAGGTCTCCCATCAGTCTCCTTTCTCCAGACTAAACAACCCCAGTTCCCTCAACTCAAATACTTCATCAAACAAATGAGATAAAACTTCTGGGTTTCATCTACCATTATACCATTCTTAATAGTGATCTTTAGCAGTGACCTGCAAAAGGAGCTACTGTGACACGTTAATTGCAGGAATAACAGCTGGTGCTAAACAGCTTTGCTTGCAGCACAACTCTTGATACCATAATGAAACAGATTATTCTGCAGTAGCTATGTCTGATTCAGCTGTTTTGCCTTGGATATTAAGAATTTCAGTTCTGATATTAAGTATTCTAATTGAAAATTGCTTAAAATGGAGATACTGGGTGCCCTGTTGAGGGTGTTAGTGCAGCCAGTATGAGTGGGTTTAGCCCCGCCACACTCTGGACATAGCAGCTTTACTACACATGAAATCACAATACTATGTTGTGATTTCTCTGTTCCAGTTCTGTGAGTTTGGCTTCTCCTTATTCTGGCTGCTTTTTTTTTTTTTTTGAAAGCAGCTCATGGATATTACTAAGAGTGCCAGAACATAAAAATGCTAGGAGTGTGTGCTGGAGAGATCAACTTGTAATGGTGTGTAGAGATGCACCCAATAACTATTATTTCTAGGAGATAAGGTGCCCATGGATGTTCTTACAGGTCTCCTTCAAGGTATAAAGAAAATAACTTCCTGGTCTATATACCTTCCAGCTCCTGGCACTGCCAGTGCCAAGGATATTGAATATGGTAAAGGGCAGAATAAATTGCTGCCAGTGTCTTGCGTTTTAGACTATTAAAAATGACCTGGTGTCAGAATATGCAGTCTGGTTTCATGGAAGAGTCATGAAAAGCTCACTTTTCAAAACCAGCCTCCTAAAAGAGTCAGAACTAAAGCAGAGCAAAGAACCTTCAGTACTGCTGCATCATGGTAGACCTGGATTCTCCATCTCTAATTGTATGTTCTTTAAAGGTCACATAAACATTTCCACAGTCATGTCTGGTAAGCACAGGAGAACTGAGTAGGCTGTGCTTGAGGGTATTGAAGTACCCTATTAGTTTTCTGGGCACCTTTTCAGGTACAAGGAGGAAGGATCCCGCCCGTGCTGAGTGCTGGACTGAGAACTGCTACTGCTTTACTGTTTTATCTTATAATATCAGATCTAGCTGCTGAGCCATGGGCAGTATTACTATATTAGAAATATGGAACAAAAGATCTTGCAAGCAGGAAACTTACAGATGAGTTCTATGTCAATGCCCTTGTGGTCTTTTTTGCATGAGCTGTTGCTGATTGTGCTTGTTGCATTTGTGACTTAACTTATGCATACCCATAAAGAGTAGGGTTAGTTGCAGGTTCATTTTTCAATGAAGGCTGTACTCTGTGCTGCACAATAAATACATCTCCAGAGGTTTCTCTGCTTACCCTCCGGGCTCCATTATGTTTGGCCAATTGTCTGAGTCCCTGTGATTTGCAAGTGGCTGGAATAGGCAGTTTACACAATCAGAGAGCTTTGATTCTAGCAAGACCCATGTTCTTAGCAGGTGGCAGAAGTTTCAGCTGTGATGACTTTCTTTGCCTCCTTCTGCTGTATTTGGGACCTTGGACAAGAGATGAGAATCTTTTTATTTTTACACCATCTTGCATAAAGCTTCTTTGCTCTATAGTGGAGGCTCTCCACATGATCAGGTCTGTCTCTTAGGGTAGTCCATGTTGTGTCCTCCTTCTTCCAGCCCAGAGCCAATCACCCAGAAATGCCTGTTATGAGACACTTCAGGGAATCATTTAAAACTATCTGCCTCTCCTTGCTATGTCTCTTGCAGTTGCATTAATCTGCTTAGAGAGCAGCTGCTTCTGCTGTTTGTACCAGCAGTGAGGACGAAGGAATCAAATGGATGCATTTTACTCTATGTCATATAAAGCACTGTGCATTCTTTATGGAGATGATAGTGCTCCCGGTGCTAGGGCAGCACATCTTGAAGGGCAGAAGCTGTCTAGGAAACGCTGTCCAGCCTGAAAAAGCTTTTGCAGATTGTCTGCTGCAGCCTGGTAAGCAGACATCTGAGGAGTACTTGCAGGGATCTCTGTATCCTACTGCAGGGCCCCTTGGCAGCTTCAGAAAAGAATCTTGTTGGAGGTGGGAGTGACAATCACAAGGTTCCAGGACTTGTGAGCTGAGTGAGGGAATGATCATGCTAAACTCATTTTTTGTATCAACTGTAAGGTTAGAAACCCTAGTACTGTCTGCAGTGTTTCCCTCCATCCCTGTCCTAGAATCATAGAATCACCAGGTTGGAAAAGACCCACCGGATCATCAAGTCCAACCATTCCTATCAAATACTAAACCATGCCCCTCACTGCCTCATCCACCCATTCTGTAAACACCTCCAGGGATGGTGACTCAGGGAGAGTGACTTCCTCTCCTGCCACAGAGGCTGGTGACTCTGGGAATTAGGTCAGGAGGCTGATTCTTGGACTGCAAAGGCTGTGCTGCCTTTTTCCTTTCTCCTGGATGCAAAGGGCTCTGTGCTATGTTGGCAGAGGACCAGTGGTCCCTTCAACAGTACCTTTTATCTTTTTGTCAGTTCAGCATCAGTCTCTGTGCTGGGATAGTGACACCAGAGCCCTGAGCAGCAAGCGAGGGGAGGATCTTTTACTTCCTCAACCAGATGAGAGGATCAGCTCCAGCTGCCTCTCAAGATGGGAATTTACTACCCATGGGCACAGCCCAGTGCATGAGGATCGTCTGCATGCCCCTGCTGTAAGCACTCTGGCTCCTTCTGCTTCATAAACAGGTGATATGAATTGGGAATCCCTGAGCTATGGCTTCAGGCCTTAACTGGTGATGCATACCTGGGATTTTTAGAGGCTTGGGTTCTGCCCATGTTGGCTTACCCTGCTCAGACATGGCTGTGCAGAGAGAAACTCAATCCAGTGCAGGGAGAAGCTAACCCCGTTAGTCCCAGAAAAAAAAAACCAACCAGGGAAA
>WAAB01010421.1:0-20919 GCA_013389865.1 Piaya cayana | reverse complement strand
GTGATTCTGTGATTCTGTTCCTTTTTGCTTTCTTTGACTGAGAGATGGAAAAACAAACCATTCCTTTGGTATATCCCAGATGACTCCAGCTGCAAAGATGCATAAAAGGTGAGAAAGAACAGAACAAAGTTATAATTCACAGGCAGTGTAAAATCTGCATTGTTTAAAATTTCCCCACTACACTCATGCCCTGATTTTCTTAAAGCAACAGTTTTGCATCCACTGTATTCCTGACTATCTTAAGATGCCTTGGAAATTGTAGCTCATTATGAATAACCAGGACTAAAAAGAAGCGAAATAGTTTTTGCAACGGGTATTTATGGGAGTTTTAGAAGCTGCCGTTCTTTTTAAGGTTTTCTTATTTTAGCTTATCAAAATAGAAGTCAGATTTGCTTGACCCATTCACAGAGATTACCTGTGAGTAAAGCATGTAAAATATGGTCTTTGTTTTTGTTATTCCTGAAGCATCCTGAACGTGAAATACAGCAGGGTGAAAGAAGGGAGTACTAGTTTCATATGCAGAACAAGTTTTTTGTCATAGTGGTGGGGAAAAATAAATCTACTGATTTCCAGTCTTGCTGCAGAGCAAGGCAGGGAAGGGGTCAGCGGCAGAAGAGAGCAGGGCACAGGAACTAGATTCAGGAACACATGGATACAGGATCAGGGAAAAACAGGCAAACAAATTCCTCAATGGATGTTGGCCATCACAGAAGAGGGTGAGATCATCATGGTCTCTCAGTTTTATACCAAGTGTGATGTATATGGAGTGGAATACTCTGTTGGTCAATTTGAGGGCTCCTGTCCTGTCTACCTTTCTCTGCAGGTGCAACCCTTCTTTGTCTTTGACTTATGGCACTCCACCAGATCCATGATGGCAGCAAGTATAAGCATTTGCCTTTCTGCATACCAGTGCCCATATCTGAGAAACATGCAGTTAACTCAGAGAAAATGAAGTTACTTAGACGAGGCTGAGCTGAAGTTAGAAAACTGATTCTACTTCAGTTCAAACCAGAAAAATACTAAACCTTTTTGACTTGGATTATATGAAATGTAAAAGCCAGTATCAACTGTGATGTTTTTCTATAAAAGAAATTTAAAAAATTGAGCAAAGATAGGGATTTAAAATTAAATAGAAGTTGTACATGAAGTTCAGCTGTGAAGGCATTCAGTCTAATTGCCTTACTCATTACTGGACATTTGTAAGTTTTGAAAACAATTACATATTCAACTCTTGAAAAATGTATCTTTTTAGGAACTAAAATTACAAATATATGAAGAAAGCTCTGTTCTTAGATTCTTTTCTTCAGAGTCACTGTTTTCTTTTGCTGTTTATTTTAATCACTCCTATACAAATAGTATGCTATGTCTGTATAAACTTACACACTTAACTTTTGCTGTTCCTCCATGTAATAAACTGCATTTGCAGAGGAAGGATAATGTAGGTTATGAAACGCAGGGACTGCTTTTTGTATAAGAATGCTGTGTACAGTTTTGAGCTTTTGTTCAAGGTGAAACACTCAAGAACATAATGACGAGGGAGTTAATCTTCCTTCATACTCACTGGATAGAGATCACAGGCCAGGTTTTGAGGCGACAGAATAAAAACGATCTTCACTGCCGATGGCCATAAAGCTGAAATGCTTTTATTCTCTAGAGGGGCAAAACTCATCTGCAGCTTCCCCTCCTTTAAACTCAAGACACTGCCGTTTCCTGTTTAGTTTGCATTTAAGTGGATTTTATTTTAGACTGTAGATAGTTGTTTGTGTATTTTTTGCTAAGGGTTATTATTTTTTCCTTTAGCTGCTGGCTTGGGAATTGCCTGAACAGTGTTGCTTTATTGAAAAGGATTATGTGCTACCTTGGCTAGGGAATTCCAGAGGAAACAGACACTATATCAAATCAAAGCAGTGTGTCTCTGTTGCTACTCACTGAGTCTTTTAGCAGTGATCTACTTGAAGTAATGTTGTGGAAAAGCACATCTTTAGTGGTTCTTAATATCTGCAGCACCAGTCACAATGTCAAAACATAGAGAATCTGTATTCCTTTCAGTGGAACAATCATAGTGAATCTCTGAGTCTGGCACCCAGCTGGTGATGGTGATGCCATTTTTTATCTTTTATTGGCTGGATTCATGTCCTCCATCAGTCTGTAAACCAGCTCAAGTGAGTGTTTACATTCCCTTTGTGGCCTTCATCAACTTTTTCTTACTTCAGAGAAACACCTGTGAGACTATCTAAAATTGTTTTGAAGATGTAAGTCTTCAGATTTGCCCTGGAATTCCTATTGGAATCAGGAAGACACCATTAATTAAACTGGCTTATTTTACCTGGCTGCAAGAAAAGAGACTGTGCTCTTTTCAAGTCAAGTTAAAGCCTCCCATGCTTGATGTTGGTGTATTTTTCTAGTTTATTAATTGGCTCTTTAAGCTGTGTTTCTTTTCTGGAAGAGAGAAGACGTCGTGGTAGAATCATGTTTTCATAGCTTATATAGCTATTTTCTTGTAGAAATTTTGTGGGCAGGAATGGCAAAGATTGCAAAGTGTATTGTAAATATGTCCAGAAAGGAAAGAAGCCAAAGGAATGGCTCGGAAGTCCATGTTTCAAAATACAGCAGGTAAGTATACTCTTATTACTGGGCTATGATCAGGAGGTGGAACAAATAGACAGTTTCTTCTCACTATGATACAGCGTTTCGCCTTTTCAATTCTGGAGCTGCAGTGTTAAAGCTCACCTGCTTCTCCTTTGCTAGCTAATCCACATAGTAGTGCAAGAACACAGAAAACTTGGCCAGTATATGTTTCAGTTGGACTCCTTATGAGGCACACCATTGATATTTCAGTGTTTAATTCACTTCTAGAGAAATGAGCAACTGGTCTTGTTCTTATGACAAACTAACATTTGCTTGTGTTATTGTATCTTACACACCTTGCAATTGCAAGCAGCGGCTCCAAGGAAGATGGCAGTAGAGAAAGCCTCTACAAAGCTAAAGTGAAATATGGGGAGAAGCTCACACGATCTGTTTAACGTCTAAGCAAGTGCTATCACAGTTTTCATACTGGCAAATGCCCCTCTATTCATAAGATACTCTATTGCTAGGAAGAAAATGTTGTGCACCTTTAGATTGCCTAACTTTGTTTTATAGTTGATCTGAACTAACATTTTGTTGTGTTTCTGCATGTGCAGTGGGGAAAAAAAGAAAGAGGACATAGGCACATGAGGCAAAAAGAACAGGAGAGAGAAGAAGGAAAAAAACGGATCAGGGCCGCTTTAGAGTTGAAAGCTTGCTGCTGAGCCCAGTATACTGAACCAGGATGAAGAGAGCTACATACTATAAACCCGGTTTCTCAGAAAGTGTGCTTCTCTAATCCCCTGCGTCCACTGAGAGCCTCTTAGTATTGTTATAAAAGGTCTGTTTTCCAGAATGATTTGATTCCCATAGCCATGGGCAAAGGCACCAAGTGGCTCTTGTTTGATTAAAAAGCTGAATTGTTTGCTGGTGACTGTAAAAACAAACAGCTGCTTTGTGAAACCACAGAAAAATTAGAGCCAGATTGGTACTACTGCTGCAGGACAGAGGTTTAAACAACTCACTAGCTATCTGGGAGTATTTTCTTTGGGAAAATTATTAAGATGGATGTTACATGCAGAATAAAATGTCTGTATATTTGGCTCACCTTTGCTCTGCCTTGATTTTTTTTGGTACAGGCTGATCCTCCAGTCTTAAAGCAGAACAAAAGCAACTTAGCTTGCTTCAGAGAGTGATATTTACAAGGACTTGAAAATACAACCAAAAGAAGAACCTTATGAGATCATTCAGTATTTTCTGTTCAGCAGTGACCTTCTTTGCATTTATCCAGGGAAGGAGAGAAGGAGTGATGTTGGGGACACTATGGTGGGCTTACTGCACTAGAAGTTATTCTCCTTAGACTGGTTTTATTGATTTTTATATACTCTGTATACTTTTCTACCCTCAGAGTAAACAAGCAGCCTATAACTGTGCTCAGGAATGTGGTCTCCTGGGTTTCAATGTTTATGTTTAATCTGTTGTATTGTTCTTTGCAATTGGATATCCTGAAGGTTATGGACTGCCTTTCTCATGCCACTGTCTAGGTGCTGTCCTTAGCAAATGTTGTTTCACAGACTGTGCAGTCATTTTAATTAGCTTTGTGCTTATTGAAAGGATCATCAGCAAGAAAATTAGACAATTCCCTACCTTAGACTACTAAAACCAGAAGGTTGTCAACAATCCTGTTAACTAGTTTCTGTTGATGTTGTTTGTTTTCATTTCATTCAGAATGGAGAGTGAAAACCAGTTGTGTTGTTATTGTTTGCCAAGAACGGGGAACATGAAAAGCAGTATGTAAAGCCAAGTGTCATTATTGAAGTTTAACTTCCCATTTCTCAGACACTAACCCAGACCTCTTCACCATGATTGCATTCCCAGGCTTTCAGATAGAGTCCATGTATGTAGCAACACACATATTATACAGAGATATTGCTTAGATATATACACAAGTCCTTTTCAGAAGGGTTCTGAAGTTACAGGACTAGGTATCTGGAGACCTGGCTTCTGTACCTGGCTTTACCATCAAATTCCTGAAGGACTTAAGCAAAATTGGAAAGTTTTTTTACACAATTATCTTGGACAGTATTGTGGGGAATAACAAATGTTGTTACAAATCTGTGCTGCATTGTGAATTCTGATCTTCGTAATGGATTGTGAGAGTTAGGGCTATAGAAGGCTCTTCTAGCTTTTAACCTTCCTCATTACTTGACTCTGTGTCCTGGGAAGCATTTTAATCCAAGTTTTGTTGACTTAAATGAGTTTAGGCCTTGACCAGCTATAAGGACAGCACTTCTTTCCCCATCTCCATTTCTCACTTTGCAGTGTAAACTGTGGGTTAGAACTACCCCAAAGCTGTCTTTCTGCTGATTCCCCTTTTATGTGTACTGGGGGTAATGCTGCCTTTCCAAAGAGACCACAAAACTTGATTCATTGATGTTGTAAGAACTGTCAAAATCTTGTGACAAAAGCGGAAAATTTTGTTGACATTGGAAAGAGAGGTGACTGGAGCTGTAGTCTGGGTTCCAGCTGTTCCAAGGCTATTTCTATTAACTAAAAAGGGATTCAGAGCCTTATATTGAGCTGGTTTTATGAACTTAAATATTGAGAACATTTTTTGTTTAGCTCTGGGTATTTCCTGAATGCATTTGCAAGTCAGACAGTGAACTGCTGCATTTAAAAGCCTGACTCCAGCTTGAGGTGTATTAAACAAAATAACCAAAGAGATTTTATCATGGAAAGATATATTAACATTAACAGGGTTTTAAGAAATACAGAGAAAGCTACGTTGAATGTCCCCTATAGTTTTGAATGTAGTTATATCTACTGCTATTCTCTTTTGGTTCAGGAGAGAGTTCTTTCCTTCCTCGTGCATCCAGGAGCATTCTCTGTACCTCTGGCATCTGGTCTGACTGTAGGCACTGCAGAGGGCTGATTACTCACATAGTGTTGACTGGTATCCAGATATCAAGGCAGAAATATTGAACCAGATGATGAATGGAAAATGGAGTTTTATGTTAATGAGTTGAGAAATTTTTATTCCTGGATCAATGGGCTTTATGAAAATGACAGACTGCGCTTCTTGGTAGAATAGGTAATTTAACTTGGTGGTTATGAATACCAGTCTTGCTCTCCAGGGGAGTTTTGAATATAATACTGGACAGTCTTCTAAGTGAAAAAGACTAAAGAATGATCAAGTGTCTAGAAGGAAGGTTATGAGGAGCAAGGAAAAAGGAGGGTAAGATCAGAAAAAAATAAAAGAGTGGTTTGCAGTTGAAGTAGCTCAGCAGCTACTTCAGGAGTACATGTGTCTGGATGCTGTTTAACTCGCTTTTGCTCCTGCCAGCATCTCATAAGCACAAACTCAGTTGTGGATATGGGATAAACATGAGGTATAGATACTTTTTCTTTTGTATATTACACTCATCCTTCTTTCTCTTGCATTTCCTCAGTGCTTCCTTTACTTCTTCTTGGTTTCTCTGTTGTTTGAACCCTTCTTTGAAGTGAAGCAGGACTTTTTTTGTTTCTTATTAAAGTACAAATCAAAAGCAGGAGGTCTGGTGCACACCTTCAACCATTAACCTTGAGTAACCAGCAGGGCTGCCAGATGGGAAACCCCTTATGCTGATGGGGAAGGTGTCTTGCTCTCTCTGATGAGATTCCAGTTTTGTTGCTGCTGGGCTGCAGCAGGGGCTGGAGGCATGAGAAACACCTCCGTGTTGTGTGGATGGATGGCACAGTGGGGATGTCACTGGATGACAGGACAGAGGGGGACGCTGACCCTCCCACAAAACCACTTCTCCCTCCCCCTTCCTTTTCTTTTGCAGTTGCACACAGCACTGTGGCTCCAAGGTCATTTGTTTCCCACAGCTTCACAGAACACTGTAGCAGAAAGGGAGACAATGGTCCCTTACAAGGGTTGATATGAGGCCTTCTTTCATCTCTAATAAGTCACTTCACTTGCACTGTGAAGCCTGTTGTGTATGTGTGCTTGCACAATTCCAATGTGGACCACTCCACAGCTTCCATTCATGTAAAGCATCCAGGATTTGTTTTATTTTTCAAATGGGCAACTCTTGGCTTGTTCCAGCCTGAGGTGGGTTTTCTGTTCAGTGCAAGCATATTGGGAGACATACTTTCTCCTTTTCATATAGCTGTTAATATCTAGGGCTGATCTGGTCAACATCGGTCAGCAGAAAGACTGAACTCAGAAAGTAAGGAGAGGAGGGGGCTAACTATTGTTACCTCCCCTCTGCCAAGGACAGAGTCTGCCTGCTGCTCTGCTTGGGCATGTTTGCTCACTCAGCATGTCAGGAGAGCTCTGTGAGAAAAAACACCCTGGCAAAGCAATGAGCTCTCCTATCACAGAATTTGCAAGCAGAGGTGCAGTTTGAAAAAATTTTATTTCTCCATTGGTATGCTGTAATGAGCAGGAAAGGAAATTAAGAGTATGATGAAATTTTAAGGTGCAGGAAAAAATTCTTCACTGAAAGGGTCATTAGGCAATGGAACGTTTTGCCCAGGGAGGTGGTTGACTCACCTTCCCTGGAGGTGTTTAAGGTGCGGGTGGATGAGGTACTGAGGGGCATGATTTAGAGATTGGTGGGAATGGTTGGACTCAATGATCTGGTGTGTCTCTTCCAACCTGGTGATTCTATGATTCTATGATTCTAAGTCAGCACAGTTGTCAGTTTAGTCTGTTAGGGATACTATTTTTACCAGTGTCTTCTGTCTGATCCTTCGAAATCCCACTCCTTGGGCCCCCATCTAAATCTGGAGACCTTTCCTTCCCCCTGTCTGAGTCTGGAGACCTTTGCTTTGTAGATGAAATGGGAAATTTTTTGCTGCCTTCTGTACAGCAGGGAGTTTATGCTCCAAGATAGGATCTCTGCAGTCTTGGTAGGCTCAGAGTAAGAATGTAGGTTGATGCTGGTCATGAAGATTTTCCTACTTTCTGCCCCCTTTCAAAGCCTATGTTTAGCCTAAATTGCCTCTTGCTATAGTTGATTTGAACATTTTCCTATGAAGACCTCTTCAAGCTCACTGCAGGCTTATCTTATGAAATTACTTTGGCAGTCCAGGTTGGCTAAGGCTTTGTGTCATTCTCCCTCATTGCTGTTTCCAGTTCCTTTCATACACAGTATTAGTTCAGCGAGGAAAAGAATATAAGTTTTTTCACTTCTGTGGGTGACTTTCAAATCTATTGATAGCTGGGGTTGCAGAGCTCAGCTTATGGTGATTTTAAATTACTATGGCTATACCATCTTTCTTCCACTGTAGAAGACTCAGCAAATGTCATACAGACTGAGCGTGGGCTACTTCTCCATCAGTCATGGGCATGTCAGCCTGACCTTTGTCTGTATGTTTGCAAAACACAAAGAGTAGTTAACTAGATTTGACATGATCACTAAAATGTGAAGTAATACTTAAAAAGAAATAGCGATAATGAGTTTCAGAGTCAGTAAATCAGTAAAAAGTAACTTAATTTGGTACCTCAGACCCTGCCTGGGTTTTCTGAAGTTTCTAATGTTACCTCCATTATGTAGGACTCTAAATGGGTCTCCTCTTGGTTTGGTCAGATACCAACTACTTCCATGGCCTTCATTCCATGATACAGACTCATTGGTAGAACAGCATTTTATGGCCGCGAACGTGTTTGAAAGGGCAATTCTCAAAGCTGTGTAATTAAATCACCATTTGAACTGCTGTGTGGCTTATTACAAGTATGTATGAAGATGATTAATAAAATCGGAGTGTAAGCAGACCTCAGGCAGCTTCCAGCTGTAACATTTTACCTACAGGAGCATTGGGACAAAAAACCATGATTGTTCTGAGTGCTTGAGGGCTCTTATGGGCACGTATAGAAAGCTGTATGCTGGATTTGTTGGCCTTCTCTTGTGTCCAGGCAGGGTCCCTGCATGTGTGGGTGGAGTCTACATAGTGAAAGTGTGAGGTGCTTCTGTGAACCAGCAGGCCAGAACATCCAGAAGTGCAATAAGGTTAATTGTTGTTTTTTTTTCCAAATTCTGATAGGTGAGCTAGGCCCCTGGAAAAGCTTTTAATCATTTCAGCATGAAAACAAGCTTTCCATCTGAGGAGATAGGTTATTGTTTGCTTTTTAGGTGAAGTGAGAAAGTAGTCTTCAAACTGGAGGGTCTCCTGTGACAGCATCTGTCTTTGCAGAGAAGTATTTAGTGACCATGTGCTAGGGCTTCCAATTGAGCATTTCAGCCCTGTTAAAGTGCAAAAAGATCCTTCTCCAGCATTCAGACCTGATAAAGGAGGACTACAAAAACCTTCATAGAGGGTTTTCCAGAACCTGATCAACACGGTGTAGTAAAACATTATCAGACAGTTACAAAGAAAAATGTTCAAGTACAGATGCAGTAGATAGACATGTAACTGTTCTTTGTTATGTGAAGCTCCAAGTGGTCTTTACTTGTTGTGCTTTTTAGCTGGCATGTTAGCATCTTTTTCCCAGAAGAAAACCTTAAAGAGTTGCTTAGAGCTGTCTGTAAATTATGCAGTCTCACCTGAGAGACCTTTGGACTTTATTTGAGCAGATGAGAGGTAAGAGGTGTGATGCCTTGTGGATCGGTACTCGCTTCTTATTTGCAGTATTATTATTCTATCCCAGCTCACTTTTCAAATATTTAAAATATGCTGTTATAGTGGTGCTATGAAGTCTTTCTTGTGGCTTCCTCACACAGCCCAGACTGCAGTGTTTTCAGTGCTTTATGCTGTTCTGTCTCCTCATGACGCTTTACCAGCTCCAGCCAGTTTGCCAGTCCCTGCTGTCAGAGACCTCAGCTCTCCCTACCCTGCTCTGCTTCCTGCCACTGGCCCCATTTCAGCCTTGGCTTCCCTCTCCAGTTTTTCTCTTTGCTCCTCTCCCTTGCCATTGGTGTATCTTCTTCCTGAAGTCATCCAAAAATAAAGTAAGTGCATGTTTGTGCAAAACACTTGTTCCTAGGTGGTAACTATCAGCTATACCATGGAAAGCAATGAGATGTTCAGAGTGCAAAGATAAATGGTAATCTGAAAACTTTAAAAACTAGATTGCAAAGGGGAAAAAATGAACTTGTTTTTAGTGAGAGGACTTGAGATATTCTTAGGGCAACAGCTTAATCACAGAGCAGTGACTTAATTTCTTTTTTCTCTTTATGCATTGGACTGGCATCTACAGATGAACAAAATCCTCCCATTAGGGTGTTTTCCATCTAATTCATCCAACAGTCCCTTCAGTGAGGATGTGTTATTCTGAGCAGAATGCATGATTCATCACCCTTGGGAGATGAGGCAAGGTTTGTGCTGATCTCAGACAATTAATCTCCTCCTTTCCCCCCCCCTCCCCCCCCCTTGAATGCATGAAGCGGTTTTGTACTAGGAAATTACATCACTGATACAATCTGTTAAGGGGAACATCCACCATGTTGTGGGAAGGAAAGTAATAGAAGATTTTTGCTGTTAGGTAATTGTGAAGTCAATTTATTAAAAACTCTTTTGTAAAGGCAGCAGGCATAATAAACACCAGGAAGCATTAGTTTGGTGTGGAACGTCACTGACACTAATAAAAAGTAATCTTGCCCTGTGTGGAAGTGGGAAGGCTGGAGAAGAAAAGTCAAGGTACTACTACAAGTGTCCAAAAGTCTAGAGTCACAGTTCAGATCCCTTCAGACTGCAGTTTCTTTACCTATGGGAACTAGCTATGAAAGAAGAATCCAGATTGTCGGTTTTGAAAGAAACATAGCTCTTTACCTTGCATAGAGAGAGAATGGGATGTCATTTCCTGATGGGAAAACTAACATGTGCAACAGATTTCCCTGCTGTACTGGAACAGATGGGACTTACAAAGTATATTTGATGTAACATTAATCAATTAAATGGGGCATATAAAAAGAATGAAAAGTCAAGTCATTAACATTACTGCCTGTTGTCCAGCACTGTCCAGTATGAAAGGGAAATAGTTATAACTGAGCTGATAAATATTTCATAGACTCTTAGAAAGCTTTGGGTTGCAAGCAACCTGAAAGATCATCCAGTTCCAACTCCCCCTGCCATGGGCAGGGACATCTCCCACCAGATCAGGTTGCTCAAGGCCCCATCCAACCTGGCCTTGAACACCTCCAGGGACAGGGCAACTACAACTTCCCTGGACAACCTGTGCCAGTACCTCACCACCTTCATTGGAAAGAAATTCTTCCTTATGTCTAATCTAAATCTGCCCCTCTCCAGCTTACATCCATTGCCCCTAGTCCTGTCACCACAAGCCTTCGTAAACAGTCCCTCCCCAGCTTTCCTGTAGCCCCTTCAGATACTGGAAGGTTACTATAATGTCTCCCTGGGGCCTTGTCTTCTTCAGACTGAACAACCCCAACTCTCTCAGCCTGTCCTGATTATTTCAGTGATATTTATTTGAATGGTTTTCTCAAATGGAGAACACGTGCGTTCCAAGCAACATATTGTTCTGAGCCAATGCTGAAATGGAACATGTCCTCCACAGTGCTCACTATGCCAGCTTTCACGTGGGAAGCAGAACTGAGAGACAAGGACCTTTAAAATCATTTAAGAACTCATCTAGCAAAAGAAATGCAGCATGTTAATTCCATTAGTGTGGCAAAACTCCCATATGGGTAATAACCAAGACTGTGCAATGCATTTGCCAGAAGACCGAAAAGGTACACGGAATTTGTGCGTTAGAGTTCAGTTAATCTGAGAGCTCATTACGGTCCACTTAGAGCAGTCGCTTCTTGTATGGCTTAATTTGGTTGTGATTCTACTTGGATGAATCTCCATATTTTTCAGAAGAAATTTAGTTTAGGCTTTCCAGGTTGTCTTTGCATCAGTTACTTTGAAAGACAAATCCAGAAACAGCAGCAATGTAGTGCAAGGGCCTGCCTTCTTGTTACATGCTTTTAAAAAAAATAAAAAACAAACAAACCAAAACCACAATCCCAGGACCCCATATCAAACCTAAGCCATGCCCTAAACCCTCCAAGCTTCTGACTGTTATAACAGGTGGCTAATAATCACAATATATTGTTGTAAATGTCTTGCTGTAACCAAGTTTTTGCTGATTTTTAGGATAGTTACTAAATGTTACAAGTCTCCCTTGGGACAGAGTCCACTGGATTGTTATACATCCATATACTCTGCTGGGTAGATAAGAGTCACTGAATACAGTTTGATTCACTTGCTATCCTGCACTACTAAACAGTACAGCTGTAGAGCTGCTGAGTGGGTATTTCATTCAAGCCGCAAGATACAGCAGTCAAAGTGCGTTGTGTGCTATAGAGTGTATAAAGGAACTTTATGCATGAGCTGTTAGATATGGTAGGTTTTGATTTATGTTCATCATTCTTGTTTTCAAATAAACTTTGGGTCAGAATACATAAAATATGAAATATTTGTCTCCTTACAGATGAGATTAAAGAGCTGTGGAAGAAATTGATTTGAAAAAAATCATAAGAGTTAAAGTGGTAAAGCCTTAACAGTTACAGAGAATCGTGGTTATTAGCTGGTCATTTTTAGAAAATAATTAAATAAGATTCAACACTGATACGAATGCCAGTGCTATGCTGTGGGAGAAAACTAGATTCAGTATTTTGCATTGATGTATCCCATTTATGTAGTGTAAAATAGACAATTTCAGTCAGAAGGGACCTACAATTTGAGTCCAGCTACCTGACCACCTCAGGGCTGACCAAGTTAAAGCATGTTCTTAACAACATTGTCCAGAAATCTTTTAAACACTGATAGACTTGGAGCATCAACCACCTCTCTAGAAAGCCTGTCCCAGTGTTTGATTGCCCTCTCAGTAAAGAAATGCTTCCTAACATTCACGTCTAAACCTCCCCTGGCACAGTTTTGAACCATTCCCATGCATTGTGTCACTGGAGACCAGGGAGAAGAGCTCAGCACCTCCCTCTCCACTTCCCCTCCTCAGGAGACAGTAGAGAGCAATGAGGTCACACCTAACCTCCACACTAGGCAAGCCCAAAGTCCTTAGCCTCTCCTCATAGAGCATTCCTTCCAGCCCTTCCACCTCCTTTGTCCCCTCCTCTGCATTCAAGGACCTTTGCATCCTTCTTAACCTGCAGGGCCAGAACTGCATGCAGTTCAACATGAGGCTGTGCCAAAATTGAATACAGCAGCACATTCACCTCTCCTGACTGGCTGGTTAAGCTGTGTTTGCACCCCGGGATGTGGTTTGCCCTCTTGGCAACCAGGGCTCACTGCTGACTGATACTGAGCTTGTTGCCAGCCAGCACCCACAGATTCTTTCTGCAGGGCTGCTCTCCACTCTTCTCTCAGTTTATACTTCTGCTCAGCCTTACTCCATCCCAAGTGCAGGATCTGGTACTTGGCCTTGTTAAATTTCATCCCGTTAATCATTGCCTGGTACTCCAGTTTATCTGGCTCCCTCAGCAAGGCCTCTTGTCCCTCAAGAGAGTCAACAGCACCTCACTGTTTGATATTATCAGCAAACTGACAATATATATTTAAGTTTATATATTATAAAATTGCTAATGGTATATTCAACTCCTGCATTCAGATCATTGATAAATGTATTGAACAGCAGTGGCCCTAGAATTAAACCCCAAGGTGCATCACTGGTGACTGGTCACCAGCCAGATGTAGCCCCCTTCACTACAACCCCTTGAGCCTTGCTGTTCAGCCAGGTTTCACCCAGTGCACCTTAAACAACTTGCCTGGAGGGATGCTGTGAGGGACAGTATCAAAAGCCCTAAAAAATCCAGAAAAACTGCATCCACCACCTTCCCTTCATCTGCTGGGTGGGTGTTCTTATCACAGAAGGATATCAAATCAGTTAAACAGTTCTTCCCTTGTCAACCTTGCTGACTGTGCCCATTAATGTGTACGGTGCTGAAGCTGACACCAAATTTAGGGTGGAAAGGAACTGGTTGTTCCAATCTGAAGTCATTATCCGCATTGATACAAGTGTTGTTGCTAGCTGTTTGATGTGGTTTGAGATTGACATGTTACTATGTTTGGCCCAGGAAGCAGTCATTTTTAGAAGAGAATGAGAAGTTTCTGTATATATCTCATTGCAGAAACTTGTGCAGTAAAATTTTCCTTACGTGTTCCTGAAGGTGGTGAGCTTGCAATTGTGGACAATAAAACAACAGCCTGAACACACTAGAGTTCTACTAGAAATATTCTGGCTGTTTGTTTTCTTTCTTTTTTTTCCATGTATTTTTTTTCTATGAGGAGTAACATTTAGACAGTATCATGGCTACAATAAGAACAATTTCGCTCTTTTGCAGTTGCAGGCCATACATACCATTGTCTCTCACACATATTCCTCATTGATTCGTACACTGCTTGTATTTTGCTTCAGATATGACAACACATTTGCTGTCTGACAAAGTTCTTTACAGTGCCTTATTTACTCTTCCCTCTCTGTTTGAACTGAGAAAATACCATGGTGCTATGTTAACCAAACTCAGCTGTATTGCTGTTTGTTGCCAAGGGGAAGACTAAAGGTGGTGTAAGGCTATGTGAGCTGCCTGCTTTTACATGAGGATGTACGAGATGCAGATGAGCACTGACTATGGCTTTCATACAACTCTCCATTTCTGTAAACAACAATCTACAGTGACTGTGCGCTTACAAAGCAAAATATGTTGTATTATTGTAGGTTTCACCTGACAGTAATGCCTTTGGATACCATCCTAATACAATCAAATGTATTACTGTAAGTTGAAAACTGTTTCTGTAACTTCTGTAATTTCATCAAAGTTGCAGTGGTTATTACTTAAGGAAGTCACTGCATCTGAAGAGAAAATCTAGAGAAGCCAATGGAGAAAGACTAATTCCAATGTTTCATGAGTGTGTTCTTGTTATAGTTAGCTGTGAGTGTTAACTGACAAACAACTAGGATGTATTGGCTCTAATCTTGCCACATCTTGTAAATAAGGTAAAATTTGGCTGAAACTAGCATGATAAACTTTTTGTCGGGTGCAGAATAGCGTTGGCTGTTAAGTAAGCATCTTATTTCCTGCTAGGTTAGCATTGAGACAGTTGCTAGGGGTGACAAAAAGAGGCACTGGTTTTATTTAAATGCTGTCTTTCACACAAGGCATGAGTCTGTTATTTTTCCCATTTGAACTCATTGAAATTCTTGTGGCATTTCTCACAAGAGATAGGGTATAACACATCTTGGCTGAATTCAAGAACCTGATTACACCAGCCCAGCCTTTATTTTAGCGTAGGTCAAGTAGTCTTATTTTATTTCAGCAGTGCTTTTCTTTAAAATAAGGATTAGATTAATCTTGCCTGGCAAGATCCCAAGAAAAGTTCTAGATGTGGTCAAGTTTGTTGGTATCCCTACAGGATTTGAGCAGCTCTTCCTAGGCATTGTTTTTGCCACCATAACCTTTGAATGGACACTAAAATGTTTGAGCCATATCTGTCCCTGTGTTGCGTGTACAAGACATGTCCACATTTAGGGTTGAGTACCATGGGCGTTTTGATATGTACCAGTTCTTTCTAAGGTACTCTAGAGGTATGTTGTGTCTCAACAAAGGTGAGGGTTGAAAGGTAAGGCTATTACAGGCCATTGTGCACTGTCCCAGTCAACAGTGATCAGATATTAAAGTAGGGAGAGTGATTGGATGACCTGGAAGACAGTTCTGTTGTAGTTTTCCAAACCAAAAGTTATGGCATGACTCCCGGTGAAAATGGAAATGTTGCAGGGGCAAGGAGGGAGGGAAAAGGAGAGCGCAACTGAGAGGCAGCTGTTTGGCTTTCCAGAAATAAAGATTAATTCTGTGGTTCTTTGTAATGGGAGTGTCTGATAAATTATATTTCTGTTGTGCAATAATTCCTGAGTTTTCAGAAAATCTTTCTAGTTGGAAAGACAAAAATTTGAGCATCTGCTCAGAGTTGCAACATATGTTTTGAAAAAATGTGATTGTGATGCCCTCCCCCATTCTTAAGTCTCCTAAGCTGTTCTCTTGAAAGTGCTGGATCCTCTTTCAAAAGCCGTCCTTTGGGCAGGCTGCCAAAGGGTGCGCTGGAAAACAGCAAAGTTCTGTAGGGAAACTGCGTGGCAGGTATCAACATTGCCTGTGGCTCTCAGAAGATTTACTGGCATGTACATGTTTTCACAAAATGCTGAGTCTTTAGAAGATTTATGTACTTATTTTTAAAAATACATTGTATTTTCTCTTTTCTTTTTTTTTACTAGTTTTAGTTTGGAAATATTATCAGGGTAGATGGTGTTGGAATGTAGAGAATACAAGTCGTTCATTGATTCGGTGGGTACAGCTGTAGGTTAGCTGTGACTGTGAGCTGTTGATGTGCTTCTGTTCTCTAGAAACAGCTGGAAAGTACAGGTATAAAACTTTTTAAGTAACTACATCCAAATCTGCCACTAAAGCTGTCCCTACTGGTGGAAATTAGAAAACTGCAATACCAGCATGTAGTTAGCAGCAAAGCTTTGAATCCAAATATCCCACTTTTGTTAAGTGAGCAAGTACAAAGTAGTGCTTTCATTTTCTGGCTTTTGGTGGATGAGGTGTTGCTTTAATGACAGATTCTGTTTAGTTATGTTAGAATGGTGAGTTTCTTGAGCTCTTAACAATTTCTGCTGTGTGTTTCCATAGTAGTTTGATATTTTCTACTGTGTGACTTGGCAAGTGCATGGTGGAATAGTTACATGGCCTCATTTTTGAGCTGACCACATATTATGAACTTTATTTTACCTATGTTGATACTAGCAAGGTCAAAGGTTTTGAAAGGTTTCAAAGTAAATTATGGAAATCCTGTTATTCATTTACAGAACCAGTTATTTAATTTCAAATGATTCATTTTCATTTAATGTTTCTTACAAATTATGTTGAGGATTAGCCTTCTTAAAAAAAAAAAAAAGATGTTAGAGTGGTCCATTCTGGTTATCTAGTTGGATTGGAGCCATTATACATTTCTTCTAGTAATTTTTTTGCCTGAGGGGGGTTGAAACACATCCATTAGAACCAACATAGAAGACTTTGAAGACTCACTGGTCTGCAGTAGGTGCTGGATATCTGGACATTCCTCATTTCTCACTGGAGGCTTTCATGATCGAAATAGATACTAATATGAAAAAAGGTTCTTGTCATTTGCACCTGCAGTGACAGTGATGGAAATTATAGAATGTTGTAGTGATTGATATTCAGGAGGCATCTTCCTTACTACTACTTTGTAAACAGTTTTCTTTTTGTTGTGTTTCTAGCATGATAATTAAATGACAAATATTGTTTAATGTTTAGAAATGTTTAGAATTATAGAAGACATATATGTCTAGAACATATTCACTTTGAATCCTAATGAATCAAACCAGCCTCCTTAAAATGTCACTAACCAAAGATCCAGCGTCTATAAAATGTTCACAGGCAGTGCTAGTGGGAAGAATGCTTGGTTTCTTCAATGCTTTTATTTCAGCCACTCCACACAGTGTCCCTGCTCCGTGACTTCCAATTTGTCTTGTGGCTTGGTGGCAGGTTAGTTGTTTTTCTTCACACAGCACCCTCAAAGAGCAATTCTACATATGCTTCTTCATTTTTCTCCCATGTTGAAAGTGTTCAGATAATAAATTATACCTTTCCACTTCCCCAGACCCAGTTTTACATGGGAAATAAATCTTTTCACGTTATTTGGGCCTTCAGCTTTTTTGTTGACACTTTACTTCATGCATGAGATTGGATGTAAGCTTCTGTGAGATGGCTGTGTGCTATTGTAGATTGGCTCTGAATCTCACACTCAGTTCCCTTAGGCCACCTGTCAGCCTTTAAGTTACAGAAACTTTCTACCAGTGTAGAGCTTTTCTGAAAGCTTATGTAAGGGCGAAATATGAAGTTGGTTTCACAAGGAAGAAAATCAAGTTCTTTAGCCACATTCACTAAGATGCTTCTTAGCCCACACTTAGTCCTTTCTTATCCATGTCAAGTTGATATTATCTTTATTCATACTGTTATTTGGTAACAAAGATAATATCATAATTGTTCTACTTTTTAATCAGTGTACTTCTTCATTTGTTTTTTAAAGTCAAGGGCTCAGAAACATGGTACAGGTTCTGCTTGAGAAGCATACATGGAATTCCCCAGGGACTGTATGCTGTCATAACACTGAAGTTTTACATACTCCTAACCTGAAAGCAAAGAAAATGGAATTATTTCAAAGCATAATGTAATCAAATCTTAAAGTTTATGCCTAAGGTAAGATAGGTAGCTCCAGAAGAGGTGGAAAAACAGCAGTTCCTTGTTTTTTGCTATGTGAGATAGATGGTCTTCCCATTGTATTCCTCTTTTTTTCACATCAGGCGGAATGAACTTGGCCATGATGTTGCCTTCCAGAAGCAGAAGTTGGTTGGCTTCATTGATGCCAATATAGATATCAAAGTCACAGTGCTGCTTTTTGGAGAGGATGAGTTATATATATATATATATATCCATCAAGTAGTAATGCCTAGGATTACATCATTGGTTAATGACTAAACTTGCTTTACTTTCTGATGATTACATTATGCTGTAAAACTACAGTGTGTTTCACACCACTGGATGTGCAGCTTAGTAAGTCGTCTCTGTTTCTGTTATTGAATCTTCCAAAGTTCCAGTGCAACAGTGATAAAGAAGTGATAGAGAAATGTCCTGATGTAGGGAACAGTTCTTACAGGGTACTGCCAGCACAGTCATCAGCCAAGTAGCCATTCCTCTACTGAAAATAAGAGTAAAATGGTATATTTTTTCTTTCATATGTCACATAGTACTATTTTAATGTGTCTGATAGTACTGTTTATTACTGAGTTAGGATGGTGTGACATGTACTTTGTGCAAATCTTTTTCACCATCTTTTCATTTACATGAACACAGCTACTCTTAAACCCAAGTTGCCACTTTTCAAGGTTTCGTGGTACACGAAGGATGAAGTTGGACAGATGAACTTTAGTGTAGGAGTCTATGGTTCACCTATGGAGTGGGGCTGTTAACCGGTGTCTTTGTTCTGGGTCTCAGAATGTGTTTCAGAAACACTGGATTATGGATATTGACCTCCTTAGAAAATAAGGATAAGAAAGTATCTGTTCACTGGGAAGTCAGTGCAGTGAGTGGGGGAGCTGTCGGTAGGCTGTGCTGCTGGGAAGAAGTGTAGCCGCGCTGTGTGTGTCCAATGAGTTGACACCCGGTTATACTGAATTGCTGCCAGCTGGGCAGAAAGTGGCAAAGAAAGTATTGCAACCTCCTGGGGAACTGAGCTCAGCAGAAATTGTGAAACCAGTATATGTGGAGACTGCTCTTGGAGGCTAAGCATCAGTGAAATCTAAATGCATTCCTAATCTATGGATAGCACAAAGGAAGGAATAAATTCTGCTTGGTGGCATTAGGATAGAAACTCTGTAGACGAAAGAGCCACCCATGCCTCCAGCTCAGAATTGTGTGATCATTTGAACTTCTGTTATATAATTAATTTAGCAAAGTCATTCTCAGTCTGCAAAGAACTGGAGGGGCAAACGGCCATGTTTGTGGAGGTGGGATTTCAACTCCAATATTCACTTTAGTTGAGCACTGGTAATAATATCTGTATTGGGGAACATGCTCTATTAGTGGCGGGACTTGTTGGCTTCTGTCCCTTCCTATCTGGAGTCAAGGTCCCTACTTCTGCCCAGTAGATGCTGTCACTAGAGGCAGGTGATAAGAATCCCTTTGAAACTCCAGAGGACATTATGCAAGTCCTTAAAATAACATTTTAGACTGAGAGCACTATCCTTTTACTATGAAAAGTAACTCCTCAGTTTTATTATGAGTAATGGCATGAAGACTTAATCCTTTTTGCTCACTGTCTACATTGTCCAACTTCAATGTGGGGTTTGAGAATTCAAAATAATTGTCATAGCTTTGGGCTTCTGTGACTCTTGTCTCCATGCTCTTTTTTTAAAGAGAAAGGCCTCTAGTGAAATAGAGATTCTGAGCATTGCAGACTATATTATTAGGTATAAGCTGAAAGTCTTAAATCCTCACCAAAGCATCATATGCAGTTGGTCACTTCATTTGTTGCATCTGCTGGTGCCAGGAACTGACCTAAGCATGAGAACTCAATCCCATCACAGCTCCTGAATGTCTTCAGAGGCTACAAAATCCTTGGCAGAATGAGGAGAAGGAAACCTGCATCAGAGCTGTCTGCTTAACATCTGGATGTGTGTATAAAAAGCCCTTAATATCTCAATGCAGAGCCAATTTTCTGGCACATGAGAGTGCAGAAACTCACACACCTGATCATCACTCTCCATCTTGCTATGCTTCCCAATTTATTTATTTTTTAAAGTACACTATTCACAGAGAAAGGGATGAATAAGGTTATGCAGTTAGTTACCATGGCAAATCCATGAATACATCAAGAGAACTGCTGAAGGAGAATAAGCATGTGGTTTTCTCTGTGACTGTATGGACATTCAGTTGAATCCACTAATCTTTATCTACCCAGTCATCCTAAACACCCTCATGATATTCTCAGTTTTGCAGTAAACTTATTCATAACAAGCTTTTAAATTTTCTTCTTTTAAAAAAAAAAACCAAACAACCCAATCCTATGTTTGCAGCTTGCTGTTTTACTTAGAAGTGTAGCAAGTTTCTGCTTGAAAGATAGGACATTGACCTGGTTTAGTTAAATATCTATCAAGCCTATCAGCATTTTAAACAGATGTAACAGGGATCTGAACAGGCTGGATAGGGATCTGAACAGGCTGGACCACTGGGCTGAGTCTAACGGCATGAAGTTTAACAAGGCCAAATGCCGGGTCCTGCACTTGGGGCACAACAACCCTATGCAGAGCTACAGACTGGGAGAAGTCTGTCTGGAGAGCTGCCAGGAGAGGGACCTGGGGGTGTTGGTCGACAGCCGACTGAACATGAGCCAGCAGTGTGCCCAGGTNCTGGAGAAGAGGAGGCTGAGAGGAGACCTCATTGCTCTCTGTAACTACCTGAAAGGAGGTTGTGGAGAGGAGGGAGCTGGCCTCTTCTCCCAAGTGACAGGGGACAGGACAAGAGGGAATGGCCTCAAGCTCCGCCAGGGGAGGTTCAGACTGAGCATTAGGAAAAAATAATTCACGGAAAGGGTCATTGGACATGGGAACAGGCTGCCCAGGGAGGTGGTTGAGTCACCTTTCCTGGAGGTGTTTAAGGCACAGGTGGATGAAGTGCTGAGGGGCATGGTTTAGTGTTTGATGGGAATGGTTGGACTCGATGATCCAGTGGGTCTCTTCCAACCTGGTTGTTCTATGATTCTGTGATTCTATAACATGGGCATAGGTGTGTGGTTTTTTTTTCATTCTGTGATAAAACTTGCTGTTTGTAAACAGAG
>WAAB01010420.1:6112-25206 GCA_013389865.1 Piaya cayana | reverse complement strand
ATACGCACAAGCGTGGGCTCTGCGCTTAGAGCTCTTGCCCTGCTCCAGCCTCTCCCAAGCGACGGTAACCGTCTACAATAGCTCCTTTCTTATCCTTCATGCCCGTTTCAGAAACATAAACAAAGGAAGAGTCATTTCTCTACAAGCTGGAAATCTCTGCCCACCTCAACCACCTTCCAAAGCTTCCCTGACTGCCAGGTCCTGCCCAGTTAAATGAGTAAGAGCTTAACGACGCGCCCATCACATTGCAAACCTTCAAAAACTTTAGAGTGGGCTACAGCCTCTGAATAAATTATGTGTTTAGAGGACCTAGGTCAGAGATAAAACCGTTATTTGTATCATAACTGTTCCTTTTCCTGTTCCCACCAGTGTGCGATTCATTCAGATTTGGACAATAAACTCCATAAGATCTGCAGTTCCTGAAGATCTCTTGACTGTTGACCCATTCTCTAAGAAATACCTTTGCTTTCAGCAGACACATCACTGTGTTTCAAACACTTTTAGGTGTTTGGATTCGTGTAAACAAAAAGTTAAAGCTACAGATGTTGATCTGTAGTTTATCGAGCTACTTTCAGGCTTTCCTTATCAAAACTTCCAGTGAGTTTCTTTCGATTGGGCTGGGATTGCTGCATCACAGGATGGAGGGCTTCAAATCAGCTGTTCCCTACCTGAACCTTTATTCTTCTTTTCATTCCTTCTGTTCTTTATGATCTTACCTGTTTCAGTGCTGGAATCTTTAGTAATATTTGTTATCTGAAATGCGAATACGTAGCTGAGTGATGAAACAAAGCCTAGGAAACACTGTTTTGCGGAGATGGCTGAGTGCCTGCAATTTCCGTGGTGTTGAGGACAATATATCTGTATTTAATCAGCTGGCTGCAAAGGGGAGCAGCGCAGCGTTGGGTGATTAATGGAAACCGCTGGGTTTAACGTTACGGTGATCTGTGTATGTTAAAGATTCCGACCACTCTCTGATGCTGTTCAAGTTTGCTGTTAACAGCAGCAGCGTGCGCTGACGCCAGGCAACTCACAGAGCTCTTCAGCCTTAAAGAAACGCCCTTCTGTTGGGTGAGGCGCCTTGATAAGTGGAGTCAAGTAAGCAGGATTTCACTTTAAACATCACCCCGTGTTTCCAATTAACCTCTACATTGTCGTTTGCAGAAACCCAAATGTTTTGATAGGAAAAAGCAATTGCTGTAGCCAGCAAAAAGAAAAAAATCTGCCTCTCCGGCTCAGTTTGATAGGCAAGAGTTCTCGTTGTGTTGCGAGGCAGCGGCTTCACGGCTCCTGGGACAGACTGCAGTTTGTTGGGCTGCCAGCGGTGAGGTCAGACTCGTATCTTTTTTATTTGTTTATTTTTAATTTGTGGGCGAAGGCTGTGCTCATTAAAGTAAGAACTCCGCAATCGTTCCAGCCAAGCGTCGCCGTATTCCACATAATGAATCGTGCGCCCTTGTCTCCTTTTCAATAGTTCATCTCATTTTCCTTGGAATTGCATGGAGCACTTTACTGTTGAGCTGTTTTCCAACCTGGACTGTTTCTATTTCTGCTCCAAGCCCACATTTGATTAAAACCCGTACAGTCGATGCTTTGTCTTCCCTGTTTGGGCTTCGCGATGGAAGTGAGCTCGCTGCCCCTTTTTCTTAGCTTTGTTTTGTCAGGTAGGAGAAAGAATTGACCAAGCAGCTGAGTTAAAGTTATTTTTGGGACAGGACGAGAGGGAACGGCCTCAAGCTCCACCAGGGGAGGGTCAGGCTGGACATTAGGAAAAAAAATTTCACAGAAAGGGTGATTGGGCACTGTCAGTGGTAAATACTGGTAAAATTAAAATTAAAAGCTCCGTGTAGGTCATCCGAAAAGCCTTTAGGCTTTTCGGATGACCTACACGGAGCTTTTAATTTTGATTTCCGCTGCCTAAGGTGTTTTCTTATTTCCTGCTTTGTCACTCTGTAAAACCATTCAGATATATTTGCAATACAAATACAGCACCTGCTCGTCCCACATCAACTCCCCCAGCTTGGACTTCTGCTCTCTGTGCCAAATATTCCTCGAAAGAATGATTTGAGCTCTCGCCTCGACATCGATCTCGCAAGAGAGGTGCTTGTAACTGTACGTACATCCTGGGATGTCCAGAAGTCACAACAGAAGAAAAGAAAACCATATTCCCTAGCCCCAGAGGCAATTTTGAAAATAGAATTCTAGTTATTAGTGGATCTGATTAACCATACAAAACTTCTGCCTCATCTTTGTTAGCACCAGAAATGCTTTTTTTCTGCGAGTGCTCTTCCTGAGGGTGATATTTATCCCTGCCTGATTGCCTTTGAGACGGTGGCACTTTGATTTTCATAGAATCATAGAATTATAGGACAACCAGGTTGGAAGAGATCCACTGGATCATCAAGTCCAACCATTCCCATCGATCACTAACCCCACTAATCCTTTCTGGGAGGGATTTTTTTCCTGATGTCCAGCCTGACCCTCCCTGGTGGAGCCTGAGGCCATTCCCTCTCGTCCTGTCCCCTGTCCCTTGGGAGAAGAGCCCAGCTCCCTCCTCTCCACAACCTCCCCTCAGGTAGTTGCAGAGAGCAATGAGGTCTCCCCTCAGCCTCCTCTTCTCCAGGATAAACACCTCCAGCTCTCTCACCCGCTCCTCATCAGGCCTGTATTTTATGGTAATATTACAAGGCTCTGAACACCGAGCTCCAGCAGGGCTCAGGGGTGACACAGAGAGGACCCTGAGACCAGCAGAGTGCACACCTAGACATCAGGAAGAAATTTTTCACAGAAAGTGTGATTGGGCACTGTCAGAGGCTGCCCAGGGAGGGGGTTGATTCACCTTCCCTGGAGGGGTTTAAGGGACGGGTGGACGAGATGCTGAGGGACATGGGTTAGTGACTGATGGGAATGGTTGGACTTGATGATCCAGTGGGTCTCTTCCAACTTGGTGATTCTATGATTCTGTGATTCAATGAAGACCCACCAGACTGTGTCTGTACGGCACGCGAGTCGCTGCCTCTACCGGGACACAGCAGTTGTCAGAGCTCGTTGGGCTTTTTGTGGGCGCAGAGTGCTCAGAAACTGGGGGAGAAAGCAGAAGCAGCATCGCGTAAGCATTGACAGCATGGAGCAAAATACACTGTGACTGCAAAATAAACAAGAGATTTTCTCACTTGCAATAGGCCCAGCCCTTTCCAAGAGGAAAATAAACAGGTCTCTGAGGCTCTGAATGCAAATCTTGATGCTAACCTTTTGCATTTACCAAATAAACACAGAAAACACCCCCAAACAAAGCCCGACTTGAAGCACTGAACATGCCAGTGGCAAGTTCTGCCTCAGACTCCCAGAGATAAAGTATGTTAGCGCGTATCGGTGAGGCTAATTTATTCAGTGTCATTGCCGTATCACAACCTTCTGTTTGATTTTCTTATAAACTAATAATTTCCTGAATGAACTAATACTGCCGCAGCCACTGGTACCTCTGCCTTGTAGAAGTTTTTTATTGTTGTGTATGCAACTAAATTGAAATATCTTTCACTTGAAATATTGACTTTAATATCTCATTTGAAAAATTCATGAAGCCTTTGATGTTAAATCCATACTCAATTTAGCCAAATGCCATTAGAATATGCAATACGCCCGAACACAGAGAGCATTATTGTCTGTGTTTCTGCAGAAGAATTACATTTTATGACTGTAACGTCAGGATCTTTTTTGGATTTGTTCGTGAAGAAAAGAAAGGGAAAGGCAGCACATTAGGAGCAAAATGAAAAGTGGTATTGATTAGGCTCGCATTTCCCCTCTCTCTCCCCAACCCCTAAATGCATGGAAATAAGGGTTGTGCCGCAGCGAGTAACAATGCTCCGTAATGAATGGAACAATCTTTGGGAAATTAGTGTAAACACGTGTGATAGTGCACAGATGTCGCTCCTAGGAACTGTCACACATTTATTTTACGTCTCCGTTTCCATACGTCTCTTTATTTCCTAATAGTATCGTAATGGAAACACGACAATAGTTAATGATTTCATAAAGCGCGGGACGTAGAGCTGACAGAGAGGTGGGACGTTAATTGAACCCTATGGCTCCAGTACATTAGAATTACATCTCTTAAGTGACTCACAATAAAAATATCCCTCTTTTACGGAGAAGGATAGGGACAGGTAAAAACCTAAGCTTTCAGCAAATTAATTTGTTTCCCAGTAAAAGAGAGACTGGCAAATGTTGCAGAACCTCCGAGCGGCAGCAGAATGGTATTTGCCTCCGGTAATTTATGGGCACTTTCCCCCCAGCTATCGATCATTTTGGAAAAAAGTAAACGACATTAACATTTCAGGCAATAATGGCTCCAGAAAATGCTTGATTTTTCTCGCTGGCAAAACTGATGTCATGCTCGGTGGCTCTGGAGCAGCCATGGGAGAGCAGGGAGCCCCCAGGTCTGTGCCCGCATGGAGCGACAGCTGAACGCGTAAGAAGCAGAGTGAAGATGTCCAGAGGACCTGGGGTCTCTGAGGATTAAAGTTACCCTGAGCAACCAGGTGAGGCCGGAGGAAGGGAGCTCTGCTCTCTGCCACCATCTCCTGGCCACTCCTTGGGACACAGACCCCTCCGCTTCTCTCCCGCGTCCCTTACCAAGGCTGCTGGGGAACCCCAAGGACCATCAGCTGCTTGCAGCAAGCTCAGACTGGAAAAATGATTCATCTTTAACAATTCCCAGAGAGCAGCTGGATCTTCCCCAGCCCCTGCGGGGGGTTATTAAAGTGGGCAGTGCAAAACACCAGGTGGTGGGAGCAGAAAGCTCTGTCAGAGCATCCCCAGCATTAGTGCCTGTGATTGTTTGCGTAGAGTTAGGGGAATGGTTGTTTTGGTCAGTGACGAGGACTGGCACAGTCAGATAGCCCTGAGTGCTCTAGAAACGCGTGTTACGTGGGATTGTGACTGGGCTCGAGTTCCTGCAGAGCATCTCTGCGTTGGGGCAGCAGCAGCGTCACCTCAGCAGCTCACACCTCCCTAACCTGGCGGTCGGTCTGGCAGCTCTTCTGGGGATACAAACCGTGGGGGCTGACTGATCCCTCAGTCAGTGTGTTCTTGCTCTTGCTGCTGTCCTTCCATGTCATTGTTTGTTGTGCTCATGAAGCATTTGGAGGCTGCTTACCAAATTACAGCTTTGATACCGTATCAGGATGTGTGTTATAAGGGGGCACATTGAAAGAGATGATAGAATTGAAGATTCCAACAGCAGCTTTGATTCCTGGTTTTACCGTGGGCCTTTACCGATTGCAGAAATTGTGATCTACAGAAAAGAGTTGAATTAAAGTTCTTATTATAATAGAATCATAGAATCACCAGGTTGGAAAAGACCCATCGGGTCATTGAGTCTAACCATTCCTATAAAATCTTAAACCATGTCCCTCCAACAATAGTTATTGTTACTGTCATCTATGATAGATTGATATTTGACTCCTCTGTAATTAATTGTGACAACACTGAACACATGGAATCCATTTACAAACTGTGTACAAACAGAAACTTCCATCCTTCGGATTCCTTTGGTGGCTCAGGGTGTTTCATACTTTTGCCTCACAGACCTATGGAATCCTTTGGTCATATCTGAGGTTGTGACAGGTTCAAATAGATGATAAAGGGAGCGCTCCTACACATTATTTAACTGTTGATTAGTAAACATCATGCAAACATTTCTAGGAGACCTCATCCCCTAGTGTTTTTATTTCAACTGCAGAAAAGGAACTCTACAACATCTCTGCCTCCAAAGGTGTTTTCTCTCCACTGTGCCAAGTCATCAAGCGTGGTCTGGAGTCCACACTAGGATGTAGCGCACGGTTTCTAGGTACTGCTGACTCTGACACCGATGAATACAAACACATTAGAGGAATCCATTTGCCGTGCCTGAAGACTTTATGGTGAGCGGTTTTACAGATCTCATTTTTCAGATCTGGATTTTACTTCCCAAGCTTTGCAGCAGGCTGACTAATGAAGAACTGTGGGAACACAAAAGTTGTGTCAAACTTTTGAGTTCAGTGCAGAAATATCACACAAATCTGGCTCTGTATCACCAGGAGGACATAAACATCCTTTGTTTGGGTGGCTTACTCAATGGCCTCCAATTTCTGACTTCTAGTTTCAACCAGGTAAGATGAGGTGGCCCACTCAGCCCACATTATTAAAGAAATGGGCTCACCTATTTGATTTCATGTCATTGTAGTTCCAGCCGTTCATTTATTCAATAAACAGTTTGATACGTTCTGAGAAATAATGAATATTGATTAAAAAATCAATCACTTATTAAGAAACAGTCTAAGGGAAATTGTTTATCCAATCCATTTTTAGTTTTGATTTGTTATTTATATTTTCCAATTTAATCCACCCCTCCCTCAGGCTCCTGCGCTACCAGCAAACGGGGAGGGAGGGCAGAGCAAGCCTGGCAGCCGCTGTGCCAAGAACACAAACCCTGCTGCTTGCGTTGGAGATGAGGCTGTGAGAAAGGAGCCTGGGTCTGAAACCTGGGGCTGCATCACCTCGTGCACCTTTGGCTGCCGGGCTGAAACTTTAACTTTCAATAGGATTTATCAGCCTCTCTGCTTCCTACCTGGTACATCAGGCAGCTCTGGTGCTGTCAAAGCACAATAGTTTCCAAAACATCACAGGTTTCCTGGGCTGGCCGGGATTCTGAGTGCAGAGGCTGACAGTGAGGGATCTCTGCGAGAGCTCTCGAGCCTTTATACACTCTCTTGCCGCGAGGCCTGGGCTGTGGACAGAGCTGCTGAATGTCGCTGTCTGTGAGGGAACAGCCTGACCAGCTTATTGGGTTTTGAGCTGGAGGTAATTACAGTCTCGTCGTTCATTATGTGAGTGAGAAAGCGGCTCCCTTGGTGCTCACAGGTAAACACTTTGGCATCCCAAGGGGTGACTTCACTCTCTTTGGGGTTTTCATACACAAAGTGAAGTAAATTCCCGTTACTTCTGCCTCTGAACTGGGCTGGAATTGTGAATCTTGCCTCTCTGCCAGCATGAGTGTGACTGAATGTCGCTGTCTGGTTTGGTGAAGCAGAGCTGAACTCTTCACATTTAAAGTTGCTGTTGACTCTGCTTTGCTCCCCTGACATTCTCCCATGTGAGTTTTCAAGGACTGTAGAGATAGAGGTGTGAAGCACCAGGGAAATGTTTTAAGGTTGTGAAGCCTTCCTTCTGGACATCTTTTAGGAGCACTTCTTGTCTGTATATCTGCCTTTCAGCCTTCGCAGGCATCTGAGGCCATTTGATCCCAACCTGCATTTTGCTGTATTCCCAATTTAAATTGAATTAGTGCTCAGAATGTTACATTTTCCCCACTTAGAATGCTCAAAATTCAAGCAAGACATACACTACTGGAATCCTTGTATTAAAATGGTTGTTTATGGTTGTTCTAAACCAAACGGTTTGAAGCAGCATTGTTTCCAGGCTGGCTTTAAATGGCACGTGTGCTGCTGCCGTGTAATTGTGGCGTTTCAGACTGTTCCCTGTGTGTACAGAATGGAGAGAAATCATATTACCACATTATTCAACATGAAAAACTATTACAACCTCCAATTCAAATAAGCCTTTTTGAAACTATTGAATTAACAGAGGTAGATTAAAATATAAATGCACTTGTTAAGTAATATTTTATTTTTGAAACCCATTTTCTCTTTATATTATTTATACAGTTGGTGTGTTTGACCAAGAGAATTGATATATTGTCCTCAATAGGGTAAATATCCACTGTGATTACTTCTTTAATTGCTAGAGCAGTCTTTCTCCTTTCCAAGATAGCTGGAAGTCACTATTTAAGGGAAGAAATCCACTGCTGTTTCTCCAGGCACAGGGTTGGATCCAGGAGATGAGCCTTTCCGTCCTCTTTCTGGGTAACTTACTGCAAGAACTCTTTGAAACTGAGGGAGATTATATTGGATTCATTTCTTTGTGAGGGTGAGGAGGCCTCAGGCTGCCCAGAGCAGGGGTGGCTGCCCCATCCCTGGAGGGGTTCAAGGTCAGGTTGGATGGTGCTTGGAGCCCCTGATCCAGTGGGAGGTGTCCAGGAGTGGAACTGGATGGGCTGTGAGGTCCCTTCCAACCCAAACCATTCTCTGATCCTCTGTGTCTCCACCTCTGGTAGGAAGGAGCAGTGGGAGTCACTGCCGCTCCTTATGCTGAGCTGTCCCCAACATCTTTGTTGGAGTTTGTGGTTGAGTGTCTTGATAACAAGATAAAAATATTGTTTGGTGTTAAAACCATTGGAGATCAGTTCAGGTGGGTGGAAAGTCCGGTGTTTGTTCACATTGCCAGGCACAAACGCGAGTGCTCACTGCACAGTTTGGGTGCTTAATAAGCCCAGGTCCCCATGAATTGGTTCTTGACAGATATGAATGGTAGACGAGTTACATTAAAGCAACGAGGGAGCGAACAGCAGGTTAGGAACCGGCTTGGAATAAATCATCAACCAAACCTATCACGGTGTTGTAGCAGTAGGCCAAAACCTCTACAGCCATGTGATTGCCAGTTGCCAGGAGACCATGGAGCCCGGGCATCCTGGAAATACTGGAATAATTTTAGCTGTCTCAAATTTATAGAATCGGTGGGGAAAAAATCTAATACATTTAAATTTATTAACATACAGCTACTTTGTCAGAGTGCGTGGAGAGCTTTTAGACAAAATATAGCTTTTTAACTAAAACGGTTTCTTTGGCACATTGATCTGCTTTCTTTCCCATGATTTATAACCTATTTAGAGAGATTATTTGCAAAATGGGATGTAGTATTTAAAATCCTGAGTGCTGTAACTCAGTGTCTCCGGTGAGCGCCCGCACAAACGTTGCTGCTCTCGCCGGTGTCCGTCCTGCCCACACGGGCAACTTGGTGCTTTAACCTAGTCCGGTGGAGGTTGATGCACTGCTCCCGTGTTTAAATTTAATCACATTAATGAGCCTTTAAAAGCAGAGAGCTGATACTCTTTGCTATTGCTTTTCCTGCAAAAGCCAATCAGTGTTCATAGAATCATAGAATCACCAGGTTGGAAGAGACCCACCGGATCATCGAGTCCAACCGTTCCCACCAGTCTCTAAACCATGTCCCTCAGCACCTCATCAAGGTACATGTTCAAGGCTTTACAACCAAATAGTCTCTTTTGTCCCCTTTTTTCAGGAGGAACTGTGCCAGATGTGTGTGTCAGCGCTACCCACGGATGCGCCGGGTAAGTGCTGGGCCTGATCTACAGGGGGATTTTTTGGCTCTGTTCTTATTTTGTGGATGAAATGGCTTAATTGAACTGAATTAAATAGAGAAGTTTTTTTATCTGATGTGTGGCCCCAGAGAGGAAGGAATCATAGAATCGTAGAATTGCTAGGTTGGAAAAGACCTTTGAAATCATTGAGTCCAACCGTACCTGCCCACTGCTAAAACAGATCCCTGAGCACCAAATCCACCCGACTTATAAACCTCTCCAGGCATGGGGACTCCACCACCGCCCTGGGCAGTGCCTGCCACTGCTTCACCACTCTTTTGGGAAAGACTTTTTCCTAATATCCAGTCTAAACCTGTCCTGGTGCAACCTGAGGCCGTTGCCTCCCTGATTCCTTGGCAGAAGAGACCAACACACACCTCACCACAAGTGAAGTGTTTTGCAGACAGCAGTGAGCTCTCCCCTCAGCCTTCTCTTCTCCAGCTCAACAACCCCAGGTCCTTCAGCCGCTCCCAGAACCCCAGGGCTCCAGACCCTTCCCCAGCTCCATTCCCCTTCTCTGGATGCACTCCAGCTCCTTAGGGTCTCCTGCAGAAGAAGCCACGTGCTCTCCTCTCTAGCACTTACTGCACAGCTGAGGCTGGTTCCTTGTTTGGATTCCTAGTTCCTCCACAGCTTTTTTAGAATCATAGAATCACAGAATCATAGAATCACCAGGCTGGAAGAGATCCAACGGATCATCGAGTCCAACCATTTTCATATGGCATTGGGCAGTTGCTCCATTTCCCTGGCAGTGGGGAGAGCGTCCTGTCCTTACAAGAGAGAGCACGGTTGTACAGCTCCTGTACTTTGTGACTCTGAGCACACAAGTAGGTTTTAGCTTACACTAAAAGAAATGACAGGAAAACCCACGATGATTCATGCCGTACGTGCGTGGTGCAGTTAACTCTGCCTTAAGCAGATCTCCTGAATTCACCAATTATATAGATTTTTTGTGAACTGAATTGGTGCAGACATCAGAATTTATTTCAACCCAGTGTATTTTTGCACGAATCCAGTGAACTGAGAATTTCTTTTTTTAGAAGAATTCCCTCTGTGGAAGACGGTGACATCATAAAACAGGCACCGGGAAAGCTTGGGAGAGAGGGAAACAAGAGTGAGTGAAACTAAGGGCATGTGAAGAACAGTCCCTATCCAGCAACAGCAGCAAAACAGTTTCAATTTTCTGGATTATTAATTCAAATTCACACGCACATGCCAGTTAAAATTAAAGGCCTTTTTTTACTGCTCTGGTTTAAATTAAAGATTATATTCTGCTCCACAAGTCTGAATTAAATAGCTTATTTTGCACACCGAGCTCTCATTTTAAAGCTAATAAAGAAAAGACATAGCGTGTACGTGCAAGGCCGAGACAGGAAGGGTCTGAATTACTACACCTGTTTCACTTGGGAGCGACTTTATTAGCGGCACAGAACTTGGCTGGCGCTCCGGCAGCCAGCAGCACGTTTAGAACAAGCATCTCTTTGTTTTGACAGAAAGGCTGCGGTAAATGAATGACGTTTGAGCGAGGTGTGAAATGGGAAGGTACAAAATTAACTGGTAAGATAATTACTGTTCTAATTCTGCATAAACAAGCGTTTTGAAAATCGTTAATAGTTCAGGGAAATAATGTTAGTGATTAAATAAGGTGGTTTGCATCACTGAGCACAACTAAGCTGCTTTAATTACATTTGAAAGCGAGGGAAAGCAGCTAATTAAAATTAGCACAGGGTTCCTGAATGACCAGCGTTGCATTGTTGCCCTAACCTGTTTAATTGCTTGTTTATTAATAATATGTCTTTATTTTCCCCTCTTCTGCATTTAACAAAATTATTAAAGAAGCTAAAACGTGCAAAGAGAATCTGCCTGTGCGCTTAGGAGGTGACACGGGGAACCGCTCACCAGGCAAACCAGCAGAATTCCAGAGTCACAACTCCCCTTCGTGTTCACACCATTTGCTCCCTGAGAGCCGTTCTGGTGTCCATCACGCCCAGGGACAAGAAAAACGATCTCTGGCACCGCTGCCGAGTCGCAGAGTTTTGAAGCCGCTGCAGTTTTAAACTCTCTTGAATGCTAAATTGTTAGTGAAAATATCGGTAATAAATCTAGGAGTAATCAATAATAAATTATGGGGAACACGGGCAAAAATATCATCTAAATTAAAAGGAAGGTTTTTAGCGTCTCAGCCTTTTTTAGCAAAACTTGTGCTGAGCGGACTGGCTGCAGTCGGTGGGTCTGGGCCCACACAAGGCAGAACCCAATATCCCAGCGAATTTGTCCTTCGCTTGAGGAGTATCTGTAGCCAACATCTGACTTTCTCCCCCTAGGCCCTCAGGAGCTGGTTTAAGTTTTGCTTTATTAGCATAAAACCATAGGAAATAGCGGGGAGGGGTGTTAATCCACACACTTTAAACAAATATACAGTATAATACAATGAAGGCGACTAAAAATAGAGTAAAATGCTAATTTATTTTTTTTATATTTAGGTATAATCAAGTCAAGTTAAAGCAGACACGATGTTTTCCACATTGATTTAGTATTTATACTGTATCTCTAATGTGAAAGGCTCGGCTGCATAATAATTTACATACATATACATTTTAAACAGTAAAAATTCATAAAAACTTGAAGTTCTATAGGGAAAGGTAGCAGAGCCCTAAGAAAGCAGGTTAAATCATGGGAATTATGCTTACGGAACTGATAAGCAATTAAAACCAGAAGTTAATTTTAACTTCATGAATAGCAGGGAATATTCAGCAGCCAGTGCATGCGCTGTTTTCGAGGGGCATGTTAGGAACAAAGAGGAGGATTCTGCTCTGTGGAAAGGAAAGTCCACGGCGCAGGTTTCAGTGGGAATGTTCAGCTTCAAGCATACCTGCAGTATCCAATCAGCGTGTTGAACCACAGAACAGACCAGAAACCACTCCGAAGGTTGTAGAGGGATCAGATTGGTGCTGTTCAAGCAGTTACTGTATTTGACACCCAAAGCAGTGGAAGTGGTGGAGTCTCCATCCCTGGAGGCCTTCAAAAAACAGGTAGATGTGGTGCTTCGGGACATGGTTTAGTAGGCAGGGTGGTTTTGTGGTGATGGTTGGACTGGATGACCTCAGAGGTCTTTTCCAACCTTAATGAATCCATAATTCTGTGATAACATAAACAGCGGAACTCTTCGAGTACTTCAAAACAAAATGCTCTTAACTTTTTGAAAGCTGAGGACAGCAAGTGGAGAGAAGCAGGAGAAAAAGAAACAAGAATGGGGAAAGCAAACCCCGTGAGATGGAGGAGGTGACCTAATTAACTCTATTAAATCTTACAAAGAATCTTTAGTAGCATCTCATTGCCGTAACAACCATCTTGCATCGTCAAAGGGATAGTGACAACTTCTGTAGCAATCAGTGCGATGTGTAATTAATGACGGTGTCTCTTTGTGCTCTAGCAATGGGTAAACAAAAGTTGGGTGTTCTTTTTTAATTAAAAGGTTCCTTGGCCTTCTGTCAGGTCATAGACATCGCAATTATGACTAAAACCTTTCATTAACCTTTCCGTGATCTGTTTCCTCAAATTAATATCTGTAGGACTGTAAAAGCCACAAAAAATCCACGATACAAAGGACAGAGTGGCACAACTAACCCATGTGATTCTTAAAAGTGATGTGAGTTTATCCTGTTCCTTTCTTTTTTCCTATTCCCCCTTCTACTCATGTAGGGCTCTGGTAAATGTGTTCTGTTGGATTTCAGTTGTTGTTGTTTAAGATATTAATGAATTAATGAGTTTACTATCAGACTGAGAGTTTGGGTTGTTCAGCCTGGAGAAGAGAAGGCTCCGGGGAGACCTTAGAGCAGCTTCCAGGACTGAAAAGGGCTCCAGGAAAGCTGGGGAGGGTTTTTTTACAAGTCCTCTCGTGTCTCTGCTGTGAGGAGGTAACCTCGCCTAGAGACTCTCCAGAGGATAATTTATTCCTCTGACATGCGCTAGCACTATAAATATTGTGCAGTTGAATTTTATTGATATGCAGAAAGGGCAAATCTTAAAATGTGATGAGACCCTGCAGGAGGTTCAACTGCTCAGATGTTTTCTTACAGCTTAATAGAGTCAGAGAAATAAATACTTGAAGCATGAAGGTGTGAGTTCCTCTGCTCTAATGCCAGGCTGACTGTTGGCTTTTGGTGAGGTGAGGGAACTACAGCGCTTCAGCATCTCTTGGGAACTGCCGTACGGCGCAGCATGGGTGCTGGTAGCCTGCAATCACGCAGGAGAACAGGGGTTTGATAGGACTTTCTGTATTTATACTGACATTTTAGACTATCAGAATGAAAAACAGGCATAAGTAGCTCCTATATTTATAAACAATTAAGGATCCTAATTTGTGTGGCATCTAAAATACCCTGCCTGTCTTTAGCATTAATGAAGATCACGATCGTCGTGTAGAACATCCCAACAGGGGAGTCACAGCAGCTTCTTGGTAGCAAGTGCTCGCAGTGAGCGTGATCTGATTAACCGCGGCATTTCCCTGTGTTAGGGCAGCCGCGTTAAAGGAACGTGTTGAGGGAGTTTAATTGTTAAAGCTGCCATTTCTCTTGCCCCCTTGCTTCATCGTGGTCACTGCAATCATGACTGAAACCTTTCATTAACCTTTCTCTATTTAATTCAATCTTTTGAGCTAATGGCATTAGAACATGAGATCTACAGAATGTGTTTGCCATTTAATGCAGCGAGGTGCCTCACCTCCCTGCTCGCTGGGCTTGGGGAGCAGGATAATGCTTACGGCAACGATAAAAGTGTGTTTTGAGGGGATGGTTTCAATCATGCTGGAGAGGCAGGCAGGTGATGTAAGACAGACCTGAAGTTTTCTCACCTTTTACAATATTCTATTAAAGTGCAGGTGGATGAGGTGCTGAGGGACATGGTTTAGAGATTGGTGGGAATGGTTGGACTCGATGATCCGCTGGGTCTCTTCCAACCTGGTGATTCTATGATTCTATAATTCTATACAATACAGATGGGCACTGCTGAGCTGGGTGAGTTTTGTGCTGCTGGGGGTGTATAATTAGCCAAGTGTTGTGCCAGAGATGCTAGGTGAGAGGTGTAGTGGTTGGTTGGAGCACACAACATCACAAATTGGTGGAGAAGCTGGTGCTGATGGGGTACGTGAGTAACTGCATCATCCTAACACTAACAGCTGATGCAAACCAGCTACCAATGCAGGCTCTCTGCAGCCAGTCTGCGAGTACCTGGAGTCCTGTGTCCAGTTCTGGAGTCCTCAGAACAGGGAGGACTTGGAGCTGTTGGAGTGAGTCCAGAGGAGGCCATGGAGATGATCTGAGGGCTGGAGAACCTCTGCTGTGAGGACAGGCTGAGAGAGTTGGGGTTGTGCAGCCTGGAGAAGGCTCCGCGGAGACCTTATAGCAGCTCCTTAGACTGAAAAGGGCTCCAGGAAGGCTGGGAAAGGGCTCTGGATCAGGGAGGGCAGGGATATGATAAGGGGGACCGGTTTGAAACTGAAAAGGGAGAGATTTGAGATGAGATCTTAGGGAGAAATGTTTAGCTGTGAGGGTGGGGAGGCCCTGGCCCAGGTTGCCCAGAGCAGGGGTGGCTGCCCCATCCCTGGAGGGGTTCAAGGCCAGGTTGGATGGGGCTGGGAGCCCCTGATGCAGTGGGAGGTGTTCCTGCCCAGGGCAGGGGTGGGACTGGATGGGCTTGGAGGTCTGTTCCAATCAAACCATCCCATGATAAGTGGTGGGCTCTAATGTGAAAAAACAAGTGAAGCCCTGGTGGTTTTGATGAGTTTTTGGTGAATGGATGGGAGCACACTTAAAGCTCAGGAGCAGCAAAGGCACGTGGACTGATTTCCTTACTGGAAGCTGGTAGATAATTTCTGTTTTAAAGCTGGAGTTCTATTTTGTGTATTCTGGCTGTTCACAGGAACCTCGCCTATGGGGCTCAGTGGTTTCACTCTAGTGTTTTCTCTCTAGTTTAGTGCCTCATCGTACCCTTTGCAAGGTGTTGGTCAAAGCTCCTGTAGTATCACAGTCATTAGCCTTGTCTCAGAGCTGTACTGAGTTGTTTTAATTAACATCTCAAATGTCAAATAATGCCGTTTGTGATGGTTCATTTGTGTCGCCCTCTGCTACCAGTGAATTCTTCTGGATTCTCTCCCTGTTCCTCTAGCACAAACAACTAGTTTCTCAGCACAGAGCTCAGATGGCACGAGCTGGACGTGTCTGTTCTGAAATCACCTGGCTTTGGGGCTGTAGGAAGGACCTTTAACATCGTTATTTGTGTTTAATTTTACACAGCACTGAAACGTTACCTTGCCCTAAGCTGTGGAAGACACTGACATCCTTTCCAGTCGCCGGTTCTCAGCACCCTGTCCTTGACTTCATCATCCTCAAACACCCATCCTGGAAATCTGCTCCTGGCAGAGGGAGATCTCTGCATCTCTGGGGTCACATTCCAGGCTTTGTTTAGTCACAAGTTCTTGTTTGGATTTCTCTTCGATGTGTCTGCTTGAATATTCACAAAATCATCAGCTAGTCTAATTTGTTTTTTTTAAAGTCATGTAAAAGACTGATTTGCTTTGACAGGTGGATCAGAAACAGAATTGGAGCTGTTTTATCTGGACCTAATTAAACAGCCTTCATTACTGGCAGGTATGTGTTTGTGATGAGTAGAAATTAGCTTGATTGGAATTAAAACTCAAAATATAAGGCAATGGATTGACTTGTTTTTTTTAAATATGTGTTTTTAAAATATATCTGTGAAGTACATGTGGAAATGTGGTAAATTCACATCTAAATCTGAAATAGTGCCTCATGCCCAGGCACCCACTTCATGTTTTCTGGTAATGGCCCTCGTCACAGGCATTTGTCAGGGTATCGACGGCACTTAGAGCACGGCACAGCACTAGGGCAGAGGCACCAGACTGCAATAAAACATTAGCAACAGGCCTTTGTTAACCCTTTCAGGCACTGAATCCTGCTCTGCTTTCTGTGGTGCCTTTGGGGTGAGCTTCAGCCACATGGTGAGGCCAGCATGAGGCAGATTGTAGAGTCACAGGGCACAGAATTGCAGGATCAATCCTAGAATCAGAGAATGCTTTGGGTTGGAAGGGACCTTCACAGGTCAGCCAGTGACAGGACGAGAGGGAATGGCCTTAAGCTCCACCAGGGGAAGGTCAGGCTCGACTTAAGATTAAAATTCTTTACGGAAAGGGTCATTGGGCACTGGCAGAGGCTGCCAAGGGAGGGGGTTAAGTCACCTTCCCTGTAGGGGTTTAAGGTGCGGGTGGACGAGGTGCTGAGGGACATGGGTTAGAGATTGGTGGGAATGGTTGGACTCGATGATCCGGTGGGTCTCTTCCAACCTGGTTGTTCTGTGATTCTATGATTGTTATTCACCTAGATGCAATGCTGATGCCCTCAAAGAGGGGTTTATCAGGCCTTCACGTGTTGCGTGTGTGTTGTTCCTCTTGTACCTTCACAGAGCCCCGTTATTGCCGGCTGGTAAAATAAACTCTGTGTCTGTTGGATGAAGGGAACATTTCTCTCCCTGCCCATTACAGCTCCAGCCTGTGGAATAGATGTCACACCTCCTGTCACCTGAATGGCACGCTCAAGTCGTTAAATCCTTTGATAAGTTCTGCCTGTCCTGTTTGTCTCCTGTGATGAAACCAGACATAACTTTTCAGTAGAGTCTTACAGTAACTCTGACTGCTCACCCCGTCCAAGTACACTGGGGATTTCAACACCTCCTTTAAAAAACATGAGTGTGCATGTATAAATCCACCCTGCTGAGATACTGGAGTGCCCAGCGCACTGTAAAGCACTTTGGTATCATGGTTTTCTATGTTTGTTCTGATTATGGAGTGTTGGGGGTGAGGCATCTTGGAAGAGGTTTTTCAGAGCAATTGGAACATCGTTCTGAGTGAGTCTTAAAGATCTGGTTCAGCGGCGTTTGGTGTGGATATGGTGCAGCTGTGAACAGGAGGGAACTGTGGGGAGGAGAGTGTCCTAGGGAACTGGGCAGCCAAATAAATACAGCTTCATTTGGAATGAAAAATAATAGTGGAGTAACATTAACTATGCTAGATGGGAATATCCTGTGGTTTTCTCAGTTTTATGGACCCAAAATGTTGCAAAGCAAGTTAGAAGTGCTGTTTCTGAGATGTTTTTTGCATTCTTCCCTGTAGATAGATGTGGAAAATCCTGTATGAGAAAGGCAGCAAACTGGGATGGGGCATCTGAGGAAGTTCAGGCTATTCTGGTCATTGTCAACACTAACACAGGGACAGAACATTCTCCCTTTCAGTCTCAGATGGTGGCTGACGAGTAAGGACTGCGCTTTGCTAATTATACCCTTTACTCTGGGTCGTGTAGGGGGATGCAGCACTCATGACACTCACATCAACGGGAAAGAGAATCTGTCCTTCTGAAGGTCACAGATACATGTATGCAAACCCTTAGGGTGTCTAGAAGAGGCATTAAACATGTCTGCAGAATTAAGAGACTAACTATGAGTCTGTAGTGCAGTTCTGCTGGATAAAATCATAGAATCATATGAATCAAATGAGGCCCATTCCACCAGTCTGGGGTGTAGCTGCTCCCACTTCAACAGAGCGTGTGGTTAAACTTTGAATTTCCAAAGCGGGTCTCATTAGAAGTGCCAGGATGACACTGCATAATAGTGCACCAGATTGCATTCTAAACCAGACACTAGAACAGCTGAAAGGTAGCTGTAAATGCCTCCTGCTTTCTCAGCAATGCCTGCACTGTTAGGAGAGCCTCTGGAGAGCTGGACTTTCTGCTCTCTTTTGCACTTCTTCCCCAAGGATTCTTCCTTGTCAGAGGTGAGCGTACATCTCAGGCACTTCCAAGCTGTCAGGGAGGTCCTGCTAATACAGAGTTTTCTCTGTATAACTTCTCATGTGTGAAAGAGGGACAAAAGGTCTTTGTAGGGCTGTCTGTAGGACAATGTATGAACTGCAAACTGCTTCCCCTCAGAGAACTTTCTGGGAAAGTACAGCAACTGCCATCAGGAGCAATTATCTGTGGATAAAGTCTTGCTTCAGAACATGTTTCTGGAAGTAAATCAGAAATGTGAGGCTAAAGCTCTGTCACAAATGCCAGACGAGAGTCGGCAGAGCAGTCCTGAGATGGGTCATAGAATCAGAGAACAACCAGGTTGGAAGAGACCCACCGGATCATTGAGTCCAACCGTTCTAGGTGAGAGCCTTGGGTTGGGGTTTTGTGGCCAGATGGCTTTGGCTGGATGATGGAGGAACTTGGAGTTGTCAGTGCGGCTCAAGTCTCTACCTGTATCCATGGGCGTGACACCTGCTTGCTTTGAGATCTGCAGCTAGGCCCCACCTATCAATATTTTCACATGCTGATGTTAAGAAGCAGCAATGCCTACTCTGGAAAGCACCTTTTTCCATATTTTATTGGAAACTTAAAGTGCTTCCGCGTGCCTGCTGGGATGTGAAGGAAGGTGTTTCACATCATGCGTTGCAGGGTTGGCTTAGGAGCCTCGTCTTGGTGCAGTCACTGCCGTGTGCTTGCAAAACCACCATCGTTAATTGTATTTTACACACCGGGCGGTGCCTGCAGGCCTGGTGCAGCAGTGGTTTGTGCCCTCATTAACAGGGGATTCGTTTAGAAAGGGAAGGGAGACAAACCAACAAAGACTGCTTATGTCCCGAGTTCATCCCTCCCATCTCTCTTTTCGTGTGTGCGTTTGGCTGCCCGTGCCGGGCTGTGATCAATGCGCAGACCAGGAAAACACAAAAACAGCTGAAAAAGCAACCTTGTGCCTCTTTAAGAAAAAGGGAAAACTTTTCCAATTGATT
>WAAB01010418.1:0-17909 GCA_013389865.1 Piaya cayana | reverse complement strand
GGGTCATTGGGCATTGGAACAGGCTTCCCAGGGAGGTGGTTGATTCGCCTTCCCTGGAGGTGTTTAAGACACGAGTAGACGAGGTCCTGAGGGACATGGTTTAGTGTTTGATAGGAATGGTTGGACTCGATGATCCGATGGGTCTCTTCCAACCTGGTGATTCTATGATTCTATGATTCTATGATAAGAATACTGAAAGGATACCTTGAGATCATTAATAAATAGAGGGAAAATACAACATTGCAGTAATGGCACCAGAGATCACTTTTATCTAAAGAGTTAAACATTCGTATTGTAAATCTCGCTTTGGTTCATTGGGTTAGAATGTCTTCTATATGCACAGACTGTGTAACAAACAGGCTGGTGGGTTGACTGCTAATAGCACCCCTACAGAAGCAAAGAAAGACAAGGTTTAGAACTAGAGTGAGCACATATTTAATTACACACAGTTGCACTTTAACATCTTCTTGAGTTCAAGAAGGAGAATTGCAGTGAGTTTTCCATAAAGTTCCAGGTACTGAGACGGTGAGACAAAGAAATATACTCTATGTTTTGTCTACTTTCTTATATGTATTTTTAAAGTATCTTAAGCAGTAACATTTTTCTGTAGTTAAATGTATACCTTCTTTTCAGATGTCCGCTGAAATTACTCTTTAAGTATACATAACAAATTTCTGTCTCTACCAGGGAGGCTATAAATTAAATATATGCCTTTTCTGGAATGCCTTTACACCTCTTTAAAAGGTAAATTTCATGAAAAAGCTGGAAGGTCAAAAGATAAGATTAGATTACATATATTAAGATATTTTAAGAACTTTAAGAAAGATTGCTTTTCTAGACTCTGAAAAGTACAATAAAATCTAACAGTGGAGATCTTTAAAGGAGAGTTCCTTTTTTTTTTTGCTTGTATTTGCTAAAGATCATCTTACTACTGCAAAATCATAATTTTTGGGTTCTGGTTTTCCTGCTACTAGGTGGTAGGTATACTTGGAAATTTATTCCTGAGTTGCAACTAATCTCCAAGACTTTTTTCTTACACTCTTCCCTAGGTTTTCAGTATGTTACTCTCAGGAAAAATGGGATGTGCTATGGCGCTTCTTCATTGCTCACCGCACAGGGCCTTTGCGAGGAAGGCAAGATGCTGGGAAAGGCCTCATGAAACTCCTGTCCTGTCCTGTCTTGTCCTGTCCTACTCTTGGGACACAGCCATACCTCATAGCCAGAGCTGGGATATAAGACTCACTACTAGATTTCACAGAGTGGACGTATCAGTTCCACTGCCAGTGATTTTAAGCAGTAGATTGTCATGAAGACTCCCTAAAAAGCTTATACCTGAAAACGAGAGGTCTTCTAGAAGTGAGGTGCCAGAATGCATTTTGTATGTGAACCTGTCACAAAGAGGCAGTAAGCTGCACACTCAGCATCCATCTCTGCCTTTACTTTTGTTGCTGCAATGGGTAAAAGATTTGGTCCTCAGTTCAGAAACGTTTTCTGGACCATTTATGCAGTATAAGAGATGAGAACACTAACTGAGTGAGCAAGTGAACACCTACTGTAGAAAAAAACAATCTGGCATGTTAAATAAACCAGTTCTGTTAATAAAACCCAGGTGACATTTGCACAATATACACAGTAACATACAATGCTGATGACTCACATTCCTACAGTCCTTAAACTCCTAGATAAGAAGTTTTTGTCTGCATTAGTCTGATACATTTGATTTTTCTCTATCTAGAAGCCAGTGCTTTCTATTTGTCCTTAGTAAATATTATTTTGTTTACCTTTATACATTTCTCAGTTTCTATTATTTGGATTCTTACTCTGCCCTTCAAAAGTTTACAAATCTTTTGGGCTGGTGTCATACAGAGATCATACAAATCACCGAATAAGTAATTTCTTGAAGTAGGAAATAGGACTGGTCCTAGCACAGGTTCTTCATGAAGACCCCAGGAACTCCCAGGAAAATGAGCCATCGATAACTGTACTGAATTAAAGATCAATGGGAAGTAACATCACAGATGCAGGAATGATGAGACCAATCCTTCAACAGCAGCCATAAAAAACAATAGCTGGAGTAGCAACATGCCACAGAAGCCACCAATAATAAATATCTTTTACTTAAGAGTAGGAGGGATATATGAAGAGGGATTCACTGCTTGAATGTTTAGATTGTTTGGGAGTGGCATATGAAGAAAATTATCTTGTCAACAATGTGGGGCAAGTTCAGAAGAAGAAAATTGTGATCACCAAGTCAAGAGGGCAAAACATGTTATAGTTGCATCAGAAGTTGAAGTTTTTAGAGAGAAAAAGTCTAGATATTTGAGATACCAGACAAGAAAAAAACATAAGCTTTACTCTCTGCCTAGATGTGAAATAACACCTCGAATGAAACACTCAGCTCTCTACATGTATTTTGCTAGAAGCTCTTTATTAAAGATACCCAACCTAATTCCAGACGAGTGTTCAGTCATCACAGCACCGTTCAGAGACAGCAGCTTGCATAATACATTTTTAGCTGTGGATATTTTTTTCTCACTTACTGTGGTACTGTGATTTCAGAGAGTCTTTTCAGCTACCTGAATATATTCTGCTGCCTGAGTTACCTCTACACCATTTATTTATCATGCAGGATAGATTTGCACTGAACAACCCACCATTTGCCTAAGAATTACTTGCTTTGAAATGCAGGCAAATGCAATTAGTTTTAAATATTCAGAATTCCTGCTGAAGTTACTGAAGTAAAACCAGGGAAAAAAAGCAGCTTAAAATTTCAGTGTTACCTTAGAAAAAAAAGAAATCCCATCTATGACTTCATTCTTTTCAAATATTTGTTAACACTGCATACATCTCTCACACCTGCAATATTTTGCAGCAATATTTACCAAGACCGTGCTCCAGCGAAGAAAGACATACATAGTCTCCCTGTCTTCTTCTAGCAGAATCACTTCAAACCCTGGCTTCTATCAAAAAGAATGAATATAATTGCTTCTTTAACAGGAAAGCTTTATGAAAAGCCTTTGAAATACTGGAAAGCAAAAAAACTGCCACTTTAGTGGCAATTGCCACTTTAAGGCATGAGTAGTCGAGGTCCTGAGGGTCATGGTTTAGTGTTTGATAGGAATGGTTGGACTCGATGATCCGATGGGTCTCTTCCAACCTGGTGATTCTATGATTCGATTCTATGATTCTAGTCTGGCAAGGGAATGAAGGTCAATAAGAAAGTTTTCTATAGGTACATCAGCAGCAAAAGGAAGACAAAGAAGAACACTGGTCTGTTGTTAAATGGGGACCTGGTGGCAAAAGACACAGAAAGGTCCAAGGTATTCAATGCCTACTTCACCTTGGCTTTTATTGGCAAAACTGACCATCAAAAATCCCATGACCTTGAGGACAGAGAGGAAATCTAGAGCAAGGACTGCTGCTTCTAAGGGACGGTGGATCAGGTTAGGGAACACTTAAACCAACTGAAAATACACAAAAAATCAGACTTGATGGGGAAGGGGTATAATATCAGGCTTGCCCACAACAAGCTACAGGATGACAAACCAAGGTTAGAGGGTCAGGATACTAGTAAGGGACCTTAACCTGTTGTTCTGAGATGTGCTGGTTACACTACAACACACTGGGAGCCCTATAGAGATGAGACAGGGGCTCTTGAAGTAACAAGAGCCAATAAGTTAAATACCTCAAAGGAATTAAGGGGTGTTCCTCTAGTAAGGTGACACGACAAACAGCTCCCTTGAAGTGCCTCCACAACAATGCATACAACATGGGCAACAAACAAGAGGAGCTGGAAGCTATGGTGGGGTGAATACATGAATTGACATTGAAAGAACTACAAATTTCATCTAGCTGGACTTCTTTAAGGCCTTTCACACAACATCCTTCTCTTTAAAGTGGATGCGGGCAAAAAAGGTTCCACTGTCATGCGTATACCAGGGCAAGCAGCTGATGCCTTGGCATAGCCGCGATATCAGCAGAAGCACAGAGCAAACAGCCAACATTTTCATGCTTGCTAGCTTATTGAGACCTTGCAACCTTTACCAAGACCTGTGAGTTAATAAGAAAAGAATACATTAGATGGAAAACATGAAGATAAGGGGCACATTGGTGGTAAATTGTTAGCTGCACATTATCACTGTAGCTGTGGGATAGAAATGGAAATTTACTGGGATAGCTGCTAGCTGGGTAGAGAAACACTATATAAGGCTTTGTGTCCACACAATAAAGCGATTTCGTTTATCACCTCAAAACAGAGTCCTTGCCTCAATTGCTACAAGTGGAGAAATATCGATTTCATTGGTGGATTGTTCAATGGATGAGGAATTGGTTGGATCATTGCATCTAGAGAATAGTAGTCAACAGCTTAATGTCCTGATGGAGACTGGTGACCAGTGGTGCCCCTCAGGTGTCATATTGAGATCAGTACTTTTTAGTATGTTCATCAATAACTATTTTTAAGCATATGTATCTTTATTTTTATATGATTTATTTTTCACAATCTCTAGGATTATTAATATTATCATAGGTGCTTACTCTTAACTTCCTTTCTTCTGTTAGAGAAAAAAATCTTTAATATCCTATTTATCACATATTCTTTGTATTTTGATGGGTTATTTCAAATTGCAATGTCTTCATCTTTGATATCTCACTGCTGTTAGTACTAGAAAGGTCTTACAAATTGCAGTGACTGGTACAGTTGATAGGTTGCAAATGATGTCAAACTTCCTCAGCTCCTAAATATTTGAAGTATTCTTAATTGTCTGAGCAGACATAGTTAGATTTAAAGTGGATCTTGTTTACTGTTCATTAAATCTAATGCAACTTCACTGAACACTTTCATTTATGATGCAGTAACACAACATGAACTATGACTTCCGCACTAATAAAATCAGATGGATCATCTGGAAAAGTGTTGTCAAGCGCTGCATGGGAAAGATTTCAAAATCAATACTCTTTGTAACATTACTGCCAGTTAACAAACCATACACAGCCCTCACACAGACAAAACAGCCTCGAACAGGCTAACATACAATACTTGTGGCAGAAAATGTGTAAGACAAAGGAGGTGCAGACACAGAATGGTTGCTGATAAGTTTAAATGTGAAGATACTTCCATATTTTTCTACAAACTTGCAATGTTATGTTGACTCAAAGATCTGGAAATGCAATGTCTTGATTTAAAAAGCAATTTGTTAGCAAATACTGAATGCAATACTGTTTCTGTAGCCTTTATCTTCTAATTTTGCCGTACAACACAGATCTAATGAAGCTATTGAGAAACCAGGTAATGGTACAGCATGGTGCGTTCACAAAGCATATAAACTTGGAAACCTTGGGACTTAGGCTTATATCAGGATGTATAGATCAATAGGATGCACAAAATTGGTAATAAACAGATGTGAGGTTTAGAGAACGAGCATAACTTTTTGTTTTGATGGTAATCCTTAAGTTTAAAACTGCATGTCAGCTTTATAACTGCTGGATAGACCCTCTAGTGTATACACAGTACATGCTAACTGTACTTAGAAGTGTTTACAATGGTCTAGATAGCAGCAGATCAGAGAACTGGGCAACACAGCTTGGAAACAGCAAGTGGGTCACTGCATATTTCTAGCTTCCCCTCTGGAGAATTTCCATCTGCCTGGCTTGCTGCCCTGCTGATGCCCACTCAGGAGTGAAAAAGCCAGGAGGGCTATTGCAAAAGGTGGCAAGAGCTCTAACCTCTGCTCCCATGATCTTATTCTTTAAGAAAAAATAGAAGAAAGAGAGGAAACAGAAAGTTTCTAGCAAAAAAAAAAAGCTTAACTCCTTCATTGCAGCCCCCAGAAACAACGGATAGGCNCCTGTTGTTCTGAGATGTGCTGGTTACACTACAACACACTGGGAGCCCTATAGAGATGAGACAGGGGCTCTTGAAGTAACAAGAACCAATAAGTTAAATACCTCAAAGGAATTAAGGGGTGTTCCTCTAGTAAGGTGACACGACAAACAGCTCCCTTGAAGTGCCTCCACAACAATGCATACAACATGGGCAACAAACAAGAGGAGCTGGAAGCTATGGTGGGGTGAATACATCAATTGACATGGAAAGAACTACAAATTTCATCTAGCTGGACTTCTTTAAGGCCTTTCACACAACATCCTTCTCTTTAAAGTGGATGCGGGCAAAAAAGGTTCCACTGTCATGCGTATACCAGGGCAAGCAGCTGATGCCCTGGCATAGCCGCGATATCAGCAGAAGCACAGAGCAAACAACCAACGTTTTCATGCTTGCTAGCTTATTGAGACCTTGCAACCTTTACCAAGACCTGTGAGTTAATAAGAAAAGAATACATTAGATGGAAAACATGAAGATAAGGGGCACATTGGTGGTAAATTGTTAGCTGCACATTATCACTGTAGCTGTGGGATAGAAATGGAAATTTACTGGGATAGCTGCTAGCTGGGTAGAGAAACACTATATAAGGCTTTGTGTCCACACAATAAAGCGATTTCGTTTATCACCTCAAAACAGAGCCCTTGCCTCAATTGCTACAAGTGGAGAAATATGGATTTCATTGGTGGATTGTTCAATGGATGAGGAATTGGTTGGATCATTGCATCTAGAGAATAGTAGTCAACAGCTTAATGTCCTGATGGAGACTGGTGACCAGTGGTGCCCCTCAGGTGTCATATTGAGATTAGTACTTTTTAGTATATTCATCAATAACTATTTTAAGCATATGTATCTTTATTTTTTATATGATTTATTTTTCACAATCTCTAGGATTATTAATATTATCGTAGGTGCTTACTCTTAACTTCATTTCTTCTGTTAGAGAAAAAAGTCTTTAATATCCTATTTATCAAATATTCTTTGTATTTTTGATGGGTTATTTCAAATTGCAATGTCTTCATCTTTGATATCTCACTGCTGTTAGTACTAGAAAGGTCTTACAAATTGCAGTGACTGGTACAGTTGATAGGTTGCAAATGATGTCAAACTTCCTCAGCTCCTAAATATTTGAAGTATTCTTAATTGTCTGAGCAGACATAGTTAGATTTAAAGTGGATCTTGTTTACTGTTCATTAAATCTAATGCAACTTCACTGAACACTTTCATTTATGATGCAGTAACACAACATGAACTATGACTTCCGCACTAATAAAATCAGATGGATCATCTGGAAAAGTGTTGTCAAGCGTTGCATGGGAAAGATTTCAAAATCAATACTCTTTGTAACATTACTGCCAGTTAACAAACCATACACAGCCCTCACACAGACAAAACAGCCTCGAACAGGCTAACATACAATACTTGTGGCAGAAAATGTGTAAGACAAAGGAGGTGCAGACACAGAATGGTTGCTGATAAGTTTAAATGTGAATATACTTCCATATTTTTCTACAAACTTGCAATGTTATGTTGACTCAAAGATCTGGAAATGCAATGTCTTGATTTAAAAAGCAATTTGTTAGCAAATACTGAATGCAATACTGTTTCTGTAGCCTTTATCTTCTAATTTTGCCGTACAACACAGATCTAATGAAGCTATTGAGAAACCAGGTAATGGTACAGCATGGTGCGTTCACAAAGCATATAAACTTGGAAACCTTGGGACTTAGGCTTATATCAGGATGTATAGATCAATAGGATGCACAAAATTGGTAATAAACAGATGTGAGGTTTAGAGAACGAGCATAACTTTTTGTTTTGATGGTAATCCTTAAGTTTAAAACTGCATGTCAGCTTTATAACTGCTGGATAGACCCTCTAGTGTATACACAGTACATGCTAACTGTACTTAGAAGTGTTTACAATGGTCTAGATAGCAGCAGATCAGAGAACTGGGCAACACAGCTTGGAAACAGCAAGTGGGTCACTGCATATTTCTAGCTTCCCCTCTGGAGAATTTCCATCTGCCTGGCTTGCTGCCCTGCTGATGCCCACTCAGGAGTGAAAAAGCCAGGAGGGTTATTGCAAAAGGTGGCAAGAGCTCTAACCTCTGCTCCCATGATCTTATTCTTTAAGAAAAAAAAGAAGAAAGAGAGGAAACAGAAAGTTTCTAGCAAAAAAAAAAGCTTAACTCCTTCATTGCAGCCCCCAGAAACGACGGATAGGCACCTCAGAGAAGGATAAAGGAAGAGCAGCAAGGGGCCACAACTAATGCAGAGGTTGAAAGACTGAGTAAAGGGAGTTGATTGAGTTGAGGGATGGGGGAAGATGCAGTTGTGTGTTGGTAAGCTACATAAAAGCATTGATGGTGTTGGAGCCTCATATTCTTCAGGCTCTTTTAAACACTGAGTTAGCTACTTTAAACACATATCCAGCCTCCCTATCCTCCCCCACAATTTTCTCCCTAGAGTAGTAAATAGGTACTCCCATAGAAGCTGTGGGAAATAGATGTCTTGCCTGGGATTGATATTAAGGTAGCTGAACACCTTCTTCTTCAAAAGCTGTGTGAGTTTAAGTTTCATATTCAGCCTCTTCAGCTATTCCTCTGGTTCCTGTGCAGTGTTCCACTTAATCTGATTTTCTGTCTTAGTGATTTTTATTGATGTTATATTTTACATCAGAACTACTATTTATTACTTGGTCATCACAGTCATGGTTAAATACCGGCAGTCTTCAGCATACTATGCAAGGAGGGAATTGGAAGCTTACTGTTTTGGTATTCCAATAATAATACAATGGGTTGAATTACTGAATTGAATTCCTGAGGCAATTGGCAGATGTGGTTGCCAAGGCATTCTCCACGATATCTGAAAAGTCATGGCAATCCAGAGAAGTCCCTGGTGACTGGAGGAAGGGTAACACTGCGGCAAGCTTTAAATAGGGTAGAAAAGATGACCCTTAGAACTACCCACCTGTCAGCCTCATCTCTGTGCCTGGGAAGATCATGGAATAGATACTCCTAGAAGCTAGGCTAAAGCACATGGAGGACATGGAGGTGATTAATGGCAGCCAGCACAGCTTCACCAGGGGAAAATCCTGTATGAATGACTTAGTTGCTTTTGATGATGGGGCAACTGCAGCAGTGGACAGAGGTAAACCCATAGATGATATCTACCTAGACTTCTGTAAAGCCTTTGACACATCCTTCTCTCTGAATTGGAGAGATATAAATTTGATGGGTGGACTATTTGATGGATAAGAAACTGGTTGGATGGTCATATACAGAGAGTAGAGGTCAATGCCTCAAAGTCCAGATGGAGATCTGTAACTGGTGGTGTCGCTCAGGCATCTGTACTGGTACTGTTGTTGTTTAATATCTTCATCAATGATATTGACAGCAAGATTAAGTGCACCCTCAGCAGGTTTCTAGATGACACCAAGCTGAGTGGTGCAGTTGCCATAGCAGAAGTAAAAGATGTCACCAAGAGGGATCTGGACAGGTTGAAGAAGTGGGCCTCTGAGAACCTCATGAGGTTCAACAAGGCCAAGTACAAGGTCCTAGACCTGGGTTGGGGCAATCCTCAATTTCAGTACACTATAGGAAATGAGAGCTGCCCTGAGATGAAGGACTTGGGGGTGGTCATTGATGAGGAGCTCCACATGAGCCAGCAATGTGCACTTGCAGCCCAGAAGGCCAATCATATCTTCAGCTGCATCAAAAGAAGCGTGGCCAGCAAGTCTAAGGAGGTGATTCTACCCCTCTATACCTCTCTTGTGAGACCTCATCTGGAGTACTCTGTCCAGTTCTGGAATCCTCAGCATAAGAAGGACATGGAGCTGCTGGAATGGGTCTAGAGGAGAGCTGCAAATGTGATCAGAGGGCTGGAGCACCTTCCACACAAGGACAGGTTGAAAGAGTTGGTCTTGTTCATCCTGGAGAAGAGAAGGCTCTGAGGAGACCTTAAGGCGACCTGAAGGGGGCTACAAGAAATCTGGGGAGGGACTGTTTACAAACACTTGTAGTGAGAGGACAAGGGGCAATGGGTATAAGCTGGAGAAAAGCAGATTTACAGTAGACATAAGGAGGAACATCTTCACAAAGATATTGGTAAGGCATGGGAACAGGTTGCCCAGGGAAGCTGTGGCTGCCCCATCCCTGGAGGTGTTCGAAGCCACATTGGATGGGGCCTTGGGCAGCCTGACCTAGTGGGAGGTGTCCCTGTGCATGGCAGGGGGCTTGGAACTGGATGCTCTTTAAGGTCCCTTCCAACCCAAACTATTCTATGATTCTATGATTATATCCCATTACTGAAATCAACCTGTTGGTTCATCTGTCAACAAATACAAAGTCTGCATCTGCACCAGAATAGAAACTCTGCATCCAGAATAGAGGGCTGTTGTCTTCAACTAGTAACTGAAGGAGCACAATACACAACCCCTCAGTAGGATGAGACAAATCTTAAAATACATACCTCAACTTCACCTCCTAATGGATCCCCAGGTGCTTGGGACTTTGGAAGATACTGGCTGGTTTTATATTTCTGGTGCCACAAGTTCTCAGAATTTATATCATTCTTAGTATAATGGAAGCAAAGGTAGTTTGAGAGTTGAACCTCACTCAAATCATTCTGAAAGCTCAAGAGACTACCAAGTACTCTATCTGCTATCTGAAGGCTTGTGCTGGAAGGCTGTACTTAGTTTCTTTTTCCTAACATTTCTGTAGGTGACATATATTATACATAAAATTAGCCTCAATTAACCCAGTTTAGAATTTACCTTGAGATTTTTCATATTCTTCCAAAGCTGCATGAACACACATTACATATGTGCTAAGTAAATCTGTAGTGTGATACATAATTTGAATATTTCATAAAGTACCTGTAACTTGATGTTTAATTTAGTTTCTGCTTACCACACAAAATAAAAATGCATTTATTATCTTTAGAGGGATTCTCTGCTAACCAGGTAAGTCAGCTGAAACTGATCATTTATTTTTAAACTAAATCCAATGCTCCTATTTTCCCTGATTATTCTTTATTTATATATAGAGATACATTTATGTATGTGTGTGGATGAAACTGTAACAGCATTTTCCTGTTATTGCAAGCTTTAAAATTCTGCCATCTATATTTTGCTTTTGTGATGTCACTTCAGGGACATTTTATGCTTTCAGTAAACATTGCCTTGAGGTTTTTGAAAACATACTGCTTCTGTAAACCAAGATAGAACAGATGGAAACTTCATTGCTTAAACAAATGGCTACAATTTTCTTCAGGGCACAAAATAGTATCATGAACTTGACAGAAAGCTAAGGAAGCTTCCAGAAGCTTTTAATCTTTTCTGGCAAGACGATTGAATTTACATTCCCTTTTTTCTTTTTCCTTTTTTTTTTTTTTTAAATGTTTTTCCTGTTCTGAAAAAATGATGCTGTGGCATTCCTGATTCCAGTGACCTTTTGGATTTAATTGTTAGGAGAGAAATTTTGCATGACTACATTTTCTTGTAAGCTGTTGAAATTTCAGTGCAGACAGAACAACCTAGACTATTTCGACAGACTTCACATTACTCAGTTACCAACTCTTGCAATTTAATTCAATGAAAAGGCGCTGTGAAAGAGACTGTGACATGAACTGCCAAACAAATGTTGTGGTTTTGTGGCATTTTTCATCCTTGAAAGGAGGCATGGAACTAATGCTCGGCTATCCTAAACCAGGCAGAAGCAGGACTATAATTTTCCCATAATGTACATTAATGTAAATTGCAACACCTCTGAGTCAGGGTCTTTATTGATCTCGGTTCAGACTATACTTGTATCTATGTGTGTGTGTGTGAGAGAGAGAGAGAGAATAATCCTAGTGGTTTTACAGCTGTTTTAATTTAAACTCCACTGATAAAACACATCTATAATAAGGTCTGTTGGAAGAGTTCCCAGCACTGACAGTTACCTATAAATTAATGGGAGTCATATACTTGCACTTGTTTGGAAAAGGATATACAAAAGCCTAATGCAGATAACAGAAGTCACATCTGCTGCTTGGGGCTTACAAAATGTGTAGGCAAAGGTGAGCCTTTGTTATGAGACTCTTATACTGGCAACGTAGGCATGTGACTACTAATATAGGAAAGAATAAGGTATGAAGTTTAGTTGGAAAATAAGCTCAGTTCATTTCTGGGAAGCAAACTTAACGAAATTAATTACCTATGGTCCAATCTTTAGGTTGCTCTTCCTAGCACTCTATATATTAACTTCATTTTGGCCAAGGTTCAGCATGGCATTCTGTGTACCCACAAATCATCCATTAAAGGTTTGCACGGTTCACATCATCTTGGCTTTGTTTCAGCATCTGCAAGTCGCTTGAACATAGAAGAAATCTTAGCATCATTCATGATTAGCAGATTGCTCTGGTGGGACTAAGCCTTAGACACATGAAGGTTTTTTTCTCCATTAATAAGCTTTGAAGGTGAGGAGGGCAACAAGGCAGCTAGATGATATATCACCTGTGCTCAGATCCTGCTCACTTCCTTCAACTGACAAAGCCCAGACAACCATGCAGTGCCTAAGCTGTGCTTGTAAAAAAGCATCTCACTGCAAAGCAAAACCAGAACAAGATGACTCTGCCTGAAAACATTTACACATCTGGACAGAAGACAACAGAAAGGCAGAATGGAAAAATGCCCCATTCCCAGAGGTGTTCAAGACCCGTCTGGATGAGGCTATGAGCAACCTGATCTAGTGGAAACTCTCCCTGCCCATTGTAGGCAAGTTGGTACTAAATCATCTTTAAACTCCCTTCCAACAAAAAACATTCTATGAGTCTACATTTCTATGATTCTAAAAAAGGGAATATGGAACAACAGGGGAACAGTATAGATGTGCAAGGTGGGGAGTAGTCGCAACATGGTTGCAGTCTAGTCAAAGTCATAGAATCTTTAGGTTAGAAAAGACCTTTGAGATCATTCAGCCCAACTGCAACTGTCCACTATTAAACCATATCCTAAGTACTTAATCTCCCTCTCTTTTAAATACCTCCAGGGATGGGGACTTAACCATCTCCCTGGGCAGCCTCTGCCAGTGCCCAACAAACCTTTTGGTGAAGAAATTTTTCCAAATATCCAACCTGAACCTCCCCAGACACAAACAGAGGCCATCCCCTCTTGTCCTATTGCTGTCACATGAGAGACCAACACCCAGCTCACTACAACCTCCTTTCAGGTAGTTGCAGACAGTGATAAGGTCCCACTCCATCCTCTTTTTCTCTAGGCTTAACAAACCCAGAAGAAGTGGGTTTTTCATGCATCTTTAAGGGGTTCGGAGGAGGGGCTGGAAGAAAGATAATGAGGCAGTTTGGTTTAAAGGGAGCAGCTTACAAGCATGAAAGACAAAATGGAGGAGAAGATAATTCAGGTAGTTTGGAAACATAATCAGTGGATAAGGGAGGCTGGTAGCATAAAATTGCAATGAGAATTAGGTCTCCTAGTACCCGTAGGATTAGAGAAAGGTTGGTCTGTGAAAGACTACGAATGAGAGGATAACTTATTTATGTTTAGTGCAGAAGTTGTAAGCCATTGGGAGGGCTACATAACCAAGTATCAGGCTATTATTGTAACAGCATTCTGCATGGCTAGAAGGAAGATAAACTTCAGGGCAGAAGCAAAGGATAGCACAAGAACTGAGTCATAAAATCATGTGAGTCTTGATTAATTTTAGCTGTGAAAATGAGACTTTATCCAGAAAAAAATCTTTGGGAAATAGCTAAGCACAAGTGCTGAAGATCTGCAGATAAATCAGTCTGTGGCCACGCCTTGGCTCTAAGTCCATGTGACAGGCAAGCTGATAATTTCCACACTGACCAAAAAAGACAGTAGGGAAAAGCTATGTTGGATAAAGACAACTTAATGCGAGTGCAGCTATTTTTGAGCTTTAGGCTTTGACTACTCTTCTAGTCAGACCTGAGAATAGGGCTGAGATTATTAAGTCAGTACATCTCTGTTTATTTATACTAAGTGATTATCTACTTCATTAAGATATAAATTGGATAGCGTTAAATCTTTCTTTTGGAGTGCCTGCAGGTAAGTTCTGTGCTGCGTGAACAGCAGTTCAATCCAACAAAACCACATAAAAATATACTAATATATACACTTGTGTGTGTGTTGTATGCGTGCACACAGATTGAATGATAGATGTTCTTTAATGAAGGCCATATTATGCACAGAATCTTCAAAGGGTCTCGGAGCTTTCCTTTAAAATGTCTCACAGTAATAATTTTCATTAACACTTACATTGATTCCAGTTTTTCTTAAACTCGAGGAGGACCTATTTCAAATCCTGGTTTGCCTAATGGTTTATTGGATAATCTTGAGTACAATGACTTTCTGGTTTTTGCCTCAATTTCCCATATTCTGCACAACGAGAATAATAATACTTGTAGAACATTTTGTGAATAGATAAAAAGCATGATATGAGGTGTAGGCTTATCATTAGCAGCTATTTCCGCATAACACAACTGTATTCACACATAAGTGGAATGCACAGAAATGAGTTTTTCTCATCTATTTAAAAATCTCAAAGTGCCATACAGAAAGGAGAGTTTACATTGCAGTTTTGCCCCCTCCAAAAAATATTGAGAGAAATTTATTCTAACTCACACATTTATTTCCTGAAATGTAGCCAGTCTCCATGCTAAACTATCTGGTTTATCAAAGCCAAGTCTCAGTCATTAAAAAAATCTTCAGAAGTCAAAGTTCTAGTGACATCTCCACTTACATCCTGGAATGTTGTCATTTTCTCATCTATCATGATCTCCCATCATCTCAAGATCAGACTCTCCATTGCCTGCGTGCACAGCTTCAGCTCAAAGAGGCATTCTGGATTGCCTAGGTTTTGTGATTGAGGCCTTACAGGATAAACATTTATCCCTCCAAAATCTAAACAAATGAATTGCTCTGGCAAACAGACTGTTTGAAATGGCATGCCAAAGAGGGTATAATAGTGGATGATATATTCATTCTCTTTCAGTCTGATGTTTGCATGAGAGAGCACTGGTAAGGGGATCAGTAGAGTCATGTGTGTAGGTGGTGATGACAGAAAGGTTAGAAAGGTGGCAAAAATCCACATATTTTTACATAATTTTAATTAAAATAACAATTCAAATTACAGCTTCATCAAATAGTCACAAGTCATTATACTACCTATAATTCATGAAGAATACTAGACATGTCTCAGAGAGAATGATGGGGTTTATCCAAGATCAGGAAGTCAATGAGACTAAAAAGGGAAGGGGGAAGAATGCCCATTGGCATACTCTTCAATGCCCATTGGTCATACTCTTCAAACAAGGCATTTAAAGAATAACAATGGCAACAAAAAAATAAACAAGAGATTTCAAATTCTTTGCAGTGGGTAAAGAAATTGATAGCATCAAATTCCAAAACCATTTCCTCTGAGTAAGTGAAAATAATAATAATTTTTAAAAAAAACAGTTCCTCTTTTTACACGAAATAAAACACATTTGCACAAAATCTTGTCAATAGCAGGGTGATACCAGACCCTAACTAGGACTCCCACATTACTTGTGGATATATAGATTCAATCCACACTGGCCCAAAGTCTTCTTCAGAATGCAAACGTCCTAATTATTTTCCAAACTCATTCTGCTACAGAAACATGACAAAACCCGAACTTTTGCTTCTAAAGAAAGGATTAGTTAGGAAAGCCAAAAAGCCTGCTACATCTCTACAGCATTTAATCATAGAATCATAGAATCATACAATCACCAGGTTGGAAGTGATCCACTGGATCATCAAGTCCAACCATTCCTACCAATCTCTAAACCATGCCCCTCAGTACCTCATCCACCCGCACCTTAAACACCTCCAGGGAAGGTGATTCAACCACCTCCCTGGGCAGCCTGTTCCAGTGCCTAACAACCCTTTCTGCAAAGAATTTTTTCCTTATGTTGAGCCTGAACATCCCCGGTGGAGCTTGAGTCCATTCCCTCTTGTCGTGTCCCTTGTAAGGATACTCATAACCAGATCCTGCTGTCATCATTGGTTACACCTGCAAACACTTTCTATCTAAAACAAACAGCAACAGTAATCCATATAGCACTTATGATTATTCTCTTTGTAGTAAGTCAAATGTGTGTTGTTGGGAGATCTTCTTTAGAAAGAGAGGCCAATTGTTCTTGGTCCATGGGTGCCAACTGGGATAAGAATTCCTTCATTCTTTATAAAATGTGAAGGACTAATTTTGGCACTTAATGCTCCTCCACAGTGGTGTACAAAATGCTGGAAGCACAACAACTTGGTCATTAGGCACTGGAATATGCTGCCCAGGGAGGTGGTTGATTCGCCTTCCCTGGAGGTGTTTAAGTTACGGGTGGACGGGGTCCTGAGGGACATGGTTTAGTGTTTTGTGGGAGTGGTTGGACTCGATGATCCAGTGGGTCTCTTCCAACCCGGTGATTCTGTGATTCTGTGAGATTCTGTAATGGAGAAAAAAATGAAGTTGAGTTCAAGACCTCTTTTCAGGACAACTGCCACATTTTTGTGAGGCAGAGGATGAGTAGGAATTTTCTAGTGTTTATATTGTTATTAAATACCACTCAGTGTTTTTTTCTTTATAGGATTAGAAATTGTAAATATAATGTTTTCATTTTAGCTGCATTTCTAATAATGCCCTGCATCATTCATCAGCCAGCACAGGATTCAAGTTCATCAAAGAAGGAAGTAAATAATCACAATTAATCTGTCCAGTGTTACTTAATAATAGCATGAACTACTCCATGAAGCCAGGAGTAATTGCCACTAAGTGTATTATGCAGCAGCTGAGAAAAACTGATTTACAAACCCAGCTGTCAGGCTGCAGTCTAATGGTGACTGCATCATGTTGTGGAAAGCTGTAGTAATTTTTGAAATTACCCCACTGAATATCTTGGAAGAGCGCCTGATCTTATCAGTATTACATCTACAATCCTCTCTAGGGCACCTTCAAGAGCTGCCCCCCAATCCTGGATTATGATCTTCATTTCTACTTCACACATGCTGTACAATAGAACTGCCCCTGGGGATGTCATCTTTTCTGCAAGATTTTGCTGCTACTTCTTTGCTGTACTTTATCTGCCGCAGACTCTGATAATTATTGCTTTCTTTGATCCAAATCTATAGAAAGGGGCATTTTTTTGTCATCCCATCTAACATACATGACAAAGCCCAGGCTGGACTTCTCCAGGTTTCTCAAACCAGTTTTGGACTCTTGAGGTGCAGTGGAAATGGAAGACCATCCCTGGTCTGTGATAGGAGGAAGGCCTTTCTCTAGAGCAAGCCTGTCATTCAAAGTCCATCAAACAGTGGATAGTGTAATTTGGAAATAAGCCATACTATAACCTTTAGATGCCTGGACAATCACCATAGGATGCTTCCCCTCTGCCTTTGCCTACCCCTCTCACTGTTTTTATCTCCCGTACTTCCCTCCAAGCAATTTTTGTCCCTGCACATTTCTTTGTGGACAATTATCTGAAGCAGCAGTTATGTCTCTCCTAGGCAGCAATTTGGATTCTTTGGCCAGCTGGCTGTCTTTGAAAATTCTTGATTGTTGCGTCTCATGGAAGCTCTTTGCCATTATAACCTGCTTGCCTTGATACTNCCCTGGTCTGTGATAGGAGGAAGGCCTTTCTCTAGAGCAAGCCTGTCATTCAAAGTCCATCAAACAGTGGATAGCGTCATTTGGAAATAAGCCATGCTATAACCTTTAGATGACTGGACAATCACCATAGGATGCTCCCCCTCTGCCTTTGCCTGCCCCTCTCACTGGTTTTATTTCCTGTACTTCCCTCCAAGCATTTTTTGTCCCTGCACCTTTCTTTGTGGACAATAATCTGAAGCAGCAGTTATGTCTCTCCTAGGCAGCAATTTGGATTCTTTGGCCAGCTGGCTGTCCTTGAAAATTCCTGATTGTTGTGTGTCATGGAAGCTCTTCTTTGCCATTACAGCCAGCTTGCCTTGATACATTCTTCAGCTCACCTAAAATTGG
>WAAB01010414.1:44801-75630 GCA_013389865.1 Piaya cayana | reverse complement strand
GGATGCCTGCTCCTTCCTCCAAAACTCATGGACCTTCCTCTTCGTATTGATGTCTCTCAGGACCTCCCTATTCAACCACGCTGGTTTCTTACCCTGCCAGCTACTTTTCCGGAACATGGGGACAGCTTTCTCCTGAGGTGCTAGGAGTTATTTTTTGAAGAGTGCCCAGCCATCATGGACTCCTTTGCTCTTAAGGAGCACTTCTCATGGTACTTTTCCAACCAGCCTTCTAAACAGTCCAAAGTCTGCTCTCTGAAAGTTGAGTGTGACTGTTCTGCTGACCTCCTTTTTCATTTCCCCCTGCACTGAGAATTCTATTATCTCACAATCACTTTGCCCCAGGCATCCTCCAACCCTCACATCCCCCACTAGGCCTTCTCTGTTCAAGAACAGTAGGTCCAGGAGGGCGCCGTCCCTTGTCGGTTCTCTCACCAGCTGTGTGAGGAAGTTGTCTTCCACACACTCCAGGAACCTCTGGGACTGCTTCCTTTCTGCTGTGTTATACTCCCAGCCGATATCCAGGAAATTGAAGTCTCCCATGAGGACTAGAGGTAGTGATCTTGAGACTACTCTCAGTTGTTTGTAGAAGAGCTCATCAGTTGCTTCTTCTAGGCTGGGCAGTCTATAGCAGACTCCCATCACAATATCTGCCTTCCCATGGGCTCCTCTGATTTTTACACACAGGCACTCAGTCCCTTCCTGACTGTAACCCAGCTCAAGGGTATCAAAGCCCTCTCTATCATAGAGGGCTACCCGCCTCCTCTTCTGCCTTTCCTGTCCTTCCTGAAGAGTTTTATACCCCACCATGGTTACACTAATTGTAGCTTTTACACGGAAGGGAACAGATTCTTTCCTATGCATTATAGTAAAAAATTTCAGTGTTGCTGGCATTGTTAGAAAATCCCCACTGCTGTTGGACATGGATATCATAGATTATTAGAAGCCTGGATTTAAAAATTCCTGTGCTAAACTGACTTTTCCTGAAATTTCCATTTCACTAGGAACACGGTAGCTACTGTTACACTTCACTTCCTTTTATGTGTTTGAATATGTCATCAGTTGTGTGCTGCTTTTGTCTTATCCAGGGTCAAAGATATCAAAACAAACCAAATGTTTCTGAAGTTGAAAACACATTGAACTTCTGGTTCAGGAGGAACCCTTTTTTTTTTCTTCAAGACACCAAACAGTTCTGAGTGTTATATCTGGCCTTAAATGCGCTGTTTTAATTTTACACTTTTCAACTAAGATCTTGTTCTTACTCTGACTGATGTCAGCTGAAACAAAGTTCCAAGTAAAACGCCCTTTACAGTGCTATTTTAGGGCTGAAGCCATTCTTTCTCTCTTCTCTTCATCTTTCCATTTTCCTGATGCAATCCTTAGTCTGGCCTTGGGCTCACCTCACAGACTTTAAAAAGACCAAACAAACAAAAAAGTAAAACCACAGGGACTCTTCAAACTTCATTTTTTAAATTTCAGAATAGGTTGAAAACCTAGTGATTAGCTTCCCCTGAAATAGCTTTTCTGATTCCTAAGCTTAGAAATATTGGAATAATTGAAAGGCCCGGTGTCAGTTATATGTCTTCTTTTTAATTTTTCCATTGAGTGTATAACTCAATCTGGCAATGGAGAAGTCTACAAAAGAAACACTGCAGAGGGAGGAAGTAGCCCAGTAAGGCTTGGCAAGTACCTTCAAAGAGTAACTGTTCTTCCAATTTTGATCACTATAGACACAGGCAAACGCATATTAGCGTGTTGCCTTATCTAGGATTTTTCTGATGACCAGAGAGGGTGCTTAGGGGGTAATATACTACCAAAACGACTCACTTCTTTTTACAGAAATTAGTCTTACATGTTTGGTTTTACACTGCTTTACAGCTGGCCTCACCAAAGTGCCAGGTCAGATTGCTTGTTCAAGGTCACCAAATGACTCAGTAGATTAAATGAAAACTGAACTCAGAGGACCACCCTGCGTTGCAGCTTTTGATTTAGGGATTTAACTTACACAGTTTCTCTGGTATTTCATGCATTCCATTAATCCCACTGGCTATCAGCCATAGAGATATTGCAGAAAGATTCAATACATGTAAATTTGTGCCGTGATATATAACTTCAAGTTGATGGAAAATACATTGGACAAGCATGATTTAGTTCCTCTGAATTAAAAACATATTTTAGGTCCATTGCTTAAAAAGTAAAAGAAGATGAGAACACTGTTTTTGGCTTTTCCTGCATTTATTTACATGAGTAACATGAATCTTTCATCGTATTTCACTTTTGCACTAACCACACATACTCAAAATCGCATGTTTTCGTATCCAACTTCTCAACTTACTCCTGTCTAAAAATGAAATTAGTAGCTTGACTGTTATGCCTGCTCTCATGTTGATGTCCTTTGGATGCAGAAGATATAAACCCCAAATTTCAGGATAAGGTACTTATGTGCAGGTTTTCTATTTGTAAAAATCGAGAGCTAAAGATGTGGTGTATTTCTTAGTCCATCAATAGAGCAAACAAGAAAAACTTTCATCTAAGAACTTGCTGTCTATGCAGTTGTGAAAGTCTTGTAAAAGTGACCAACTGGCTCATTTTAGCGCACAACATATTCTAAAGAAATTGTATTTGGAAGTGGAAGTGTTAAGAAGCATTTACTTGTAACTAAATTTCATTATAGTAGTAAGTGACCCTTGTGAAACGGTAACAGGATAAAGCCCCATGCTTCTGTAGCAAGGTTTGCAAGGATGTCCCAGAACACTTCAATGTGTTTAATTAGCAAGAAAAGGACCTCGTTATCATTTCCTTTGACTTCTTAATACAAGCACTGTCTCCCTCACTTGGCATTTTGAATAAACTCTAAACAGTCATTGTATCATGTGGATTAAAGATATCTGTCTCCAGTCTGAGGTTCATGTTTCACTTCACACATCCCTCAGTAACACCAGGTCTAGCCTCTTCCTTTCAGAAACTTTAGTGAGAATCTCCCAAAACTGAGTATTTTACTGCAATTTCCATTATTTTAAGCCTTTTTGCTCTGGGTTTTGTGTGAGTTCCTGGAAACTAGTCAGTTCATATATTTTCTGAGGCTGTTTGCTGCTTTATCTCATTCCATAAGAAATACTCTCTTCAGCCAATGGTGGTAATCAGCTTCTGGAGACTTATTCATTGAGTTATTCTTACCTTGGCGTGTTCTTGATGCAGAGTGAGAGGGCAAGGGAAATAGTACAAAGAGCATTTCAAACATTTGGAAGGGAATGAAGGTAGCCAGGAAAGGGAGTCTCTGTTTGTCATATAGGCACTCTATATCTATTAAAATGAAATAGATAATTTGACAGTGGATGCTGGTCAGGATTGACAGCAGAGTTCCCAGATTTTATAGCACTACTAAAATGTATATTAAAATGTTTCCTCTAAATTTATGCTGGCTATCAGTTTTTAGCATGCCCTCTAGGAAGCTCCATGGCTTCTCACATCTCCATGAAGAAACACTGCCATTTCCTCTTCACCAAAAATCTCTGCATAGAGCCCCCAGCTTCATCAGTAAATCATATATGCCTCGAGGGCAATAGGCAAAGCTCTGGGGAGAAACAGACTTACAAAAAAGTCTGTGATACTCCTTACTTATGGATGAAAATATTTGTGCACAAGTGCTGTGAGAGTGTGAATGTGCAGTGAAAATTTCAGGACGAGGGGGAATGGCCTCAAGCCCCGCCAGGGGAGATTTAGGTTAGAGATTAGGAGGAAGTTTTTTACAGAAAGAGTCATTAGGCACTGGAATATGCTGCCCAGGGAGGTGGTTGATTCGCCTTCCCTGGAGGTGTTTAAGTCACGAGTAGACGAGGTCCTGAGGGACATAGTTTAGTGTTTGGTGGGAATGGTTGGACTCGATGATCCGATGGGTCTCTTCCAACCCGGTGATTCTGTGATTCTGTGAAAAGCATAAAGAAAATTGTGCAAATCTACCAGGCAATATTGCACCCTCTATAGGAGGGTACTCTGTAGGAGTCACAGAGTACAGTCTACCATGTGATGTCAGTCAATTAAAGAGAACGAATTTGAAGGTAGTGGCTGTCATGAAGCCCTGGCTAAGAATTTATGGAGTTAGGGCACAGCCTCAACCTTCAGTACTGTGGATTTCAGTTCTCTGCTCCATCAATTCTCTCTGCCTCTTTCTACCCCTTCTGTCTTTTTTTTTAGCACCTAGGTGCCCTGGAAGATGCTCATCTGCTTTGTACAAACATTTCTTTTTAAATGGAGCCAGTTGCAAGATTATCATGATTTTGTTGAGCACATGAAAATGAAAGCAACACTTGCTTAGAGATGGTTTTCTACAGCAAAGCAAGTGCTTGTTAGAAATATCACGGCTGAAAAATGAACAATTTAGAAGAGCTGGGCTTACCTGCATGTGGAGGTTTCCAGGTTTACTGTGAAAGAGTGCAAGAGTACTTGTCCATTCATGGCTTTACTTGCCTTTTTTAGATTTTATTTCTTGGTAGGTCTGGAAAAATATCTTACTGACCAATAAATCTGTACCTAATTAGACATATAAAAACCAGCAGACAGGATGTCTATTTCCTCATGGAGATACTATGGTTTGTAGGTTCTGCCCCAATCCAAACAAGTCTACAATTATTTTCTGGTGACCCTCTTGTTTAAGATGCTCTGAATAATATGATAGTCCTTTTTTTTTGTGTACATCAATCGTGAAAGAAGACTTGTCAAGGTATGGGCTTGTTAGATGTTTCATTATTGGATGGTGTTGAATCCTGTTTGAAAAATATCTTGTCTTATGTTATTTTATAAAAGTTTATGTAATTTTAAAGTATTTAAATGTAACCATGGCTATGTGCACAGGCTTAAGGGTAAAAATCTGATGATGACTCTATAGAAGTGCTCTCACCCCAATTTTTTTCTGTGTTCTAAGCAGTGGCTTTATTTCCCTGTTTCTTGGGTTTAGTCCAAATATCCAGTGACTGGAAGCTTTTTAGGACAAGGGCTCTGTGTTCATGAAGTATCTAATAGAAAGGATCATCAGCAAGCTGTTGTACTAGAATAACTAATGAATAATAACATCTGCAGCCAAAAAAGGAGATGAGGTCTTACAGGGGATGTTGATTCTCCTCACTTAAATTTAGGAGTTGTATAGGAAAACTAAAATTTGTACTCCAAGGAAGTGTTTTAGGTTACTTTAGGACTCTAAGCACTTGTCAGAAAATCATGGAATTTCACTACTTTTTTTCATTCTGTGCAGAAAGAGTTCAGCCAGGCAGCATCCATCCTCTTCAAGCAAAGAAGGAAATTGTTGTGGGTTAGAGACTAGCACTGTTTATTAAATATTAAATGCAAATTAAGGTTTGCAGCATGACTTACATGGCCTGACAGCTATAAATAATCTGCTGGGAGTAGCTTGTTCATTTTTTCACTCCTTTCTTGTGATTCCACAGATCTTCCCACTCTACTGGAATTTCTTGCATCTCATATTTGCTCTACTTTTTCTCCTCATTGTATCCTAGGATTACGTCTCTGTTATTATATCCTTACAGTCTCGACTGTTCTGATTTCACTCTTCGTCCCACAGAGTTGAGATAGAGCAAGTAGTATATTCCATTATCATTATGAATGGAAAACAAGGACTAAAAAACCCTTGAAGACTAAGCCAATGTTGACGGTGCTGCAACAGGAACTCTTGAAAACCTCATCCATGCCAGGACATGTGGAAACAAAGATGCAAATCTTACTCAGGTGTCATCCTGCTCTTTCACTACTATAAACATATCTGAACTAGACTTGTAGTTAAAAATAATTTTAAAAAACCCCTGAAATCACCACATGACATTGTTTGCATTGTTTCTTAAGAACGATCACCTCCCTCAAACTATAATCACCTATTCAGTGTTTCCTACCTGAAATCATGGCTATAGATATGCCCAAAACAAGTTTTCTGGACCACGTTGGACCCCTCTCTATATCCCCTGTTGAAATGCACAAATATATCAATTTGTCAACTTATGTCGTCGGTGTGTGGCACGTGGCTGGACTATGGCCAGGACTTGAAGAAGGCCTGTTTTCACAGCTGCTCTTCAAGTCGTCCTTCTATTGGGGTAGTCAGTAAGATTCGAACTCAAGTAATTAGTGAAGGAGAAGTGTCTTGTGTCTTCTTTCACCTTACATCCTCCTGGTGGGGCCAAGAGGAGACCTCTGCCAGTTATGGAGTAGAAAGGATGTGCATGTGGAAGAGTTCTGGTCTCTCAGTGCTTCTTGTTAGGCATATTTGGGGACTTTCGGGACTTTTTCTTCTTAATACATTTTTCTGCAGGTAGCAAAAAAAATAGTTAAGCCCATTTACTAAGTTACATTCATGTCTTCTTCTACTGGTAACAGGTGACTTCAGTAGAAAGCTAAGCCCTCCACAAGGCAGCAGATAGTCTGGTAATGTCTGGGCTGAGTAATGCTCTCTCTCCATATATTTTTAAGATCTAGTGTCTGGTATGTCTGAGGAGATAGTCAGTATCACAGAAGTATTTACATTTTCTTAACATCCCCAGTTTTTACCACCTTTCTTTTTCCAGAAAAAGAGCTAACACTTATTGATGGTATGTGAAAATACAATGACTACCCTGTCTAACCACTCTAGATCCTCCAATGCCCTTTATCATCAGGAAAGGTGGGAGAAAGGTAGAACTTTTAACCACGTTGGTTCAGACAAAGAAGTCAAAAATGCAGCTATCCATATACTAGTGGTCTTTATAGTTCTTAACGTAATGTCAGTGCAGATGAATAATGCTTTTCTCCAAAAAACAAGTGTGCTCTAAAGTAACTCAAGATTATTTCATGAGTTAGTGTATTGCAAGCTACTGCTCTGAAAGACCTACCTCTGTGATATGTCTAAATTCTAGTATATTCTCTGCTACAGGCAAGATAAGTGACATGAAGAAAACAGCCCCAGTGGTAACATTATTGGAAAGCAAATTCCTGTTCAAACAAGCTAGAGATTAATAAGATAGATTTCTAGTGACTACACTCATCTCTGGCTTTTGTCTTCCTTCAGTGCAAAATAGAAGATAGATAGTTTGATAGAGTAAAGTCTGGCAAAGGTAAATAGTAATGATGGAGCAAAGGAGTCATAACATTCTCCTGACGAAGCCCGGATGCCTGAACAGTGAAATAAATAGAAATGTTGATTAAGGTGACTGCCAAACTTCCCATAGACTACCGGCAGTAGCTACGTTGTCCTCTCAAAAGCATACAATGAAGTCAGTTCAGGTATTCCTTTTCTCTGCACAAGCTTCTATAAAATGCAATTATTCTTTCTCACACAGGAATGTTCCATTACAATTCCTCTTTGACAGACTGTGTAAATGTCACCTGCTATCCCATGTTGTGCAAAGCAAAAGGTATGTCAATCATAGTGACTTTCTTAAGGTTAAAGTTTTTGCTACCAATTTCCGTATTTTACAGTCATCTTGGGAAATCCAGACCTATCATTTAATGAAAATGTCATTTTCTGTCTTTACAATTTACAAATCAAATTACGAACTTTCTTCGTCTGTGCTTCAAAATAAACTAAGTGTGTTATGTCTACTTTAAATAAGCAGTAGATCGCTTCTTTCCAGTTAAATATAATATACAATAGTTGCCAGGACGTAGCCTGCACAATTGTGTTTCCTAAGCATATCTCATGACATAGAGGAACAGCACCTCAAGTTGCAAAGTAGTAGCTCCCTGTTTTGCAAAGCCAAATTGTTGTGCAATTTTTACAGTTACGAAAAGAAAGGATTTAAAAATTGTCAAGGTATATTCTGGAGAAAAAAATATTGGATAAAGTGCCAACGCAAGGTAGGAAGAGATAATGATCTAGTAATTCAGAATCCATTCTCAATGGAAAAAAACAATATATTTGAATCATCTTGACTTGATCTTCAAGTGACATATTAGGTAACCTTTTTTCTTTGTTGATAGACATTTGTAGTGTGAGGGGGAAGATATTTCCCTATCCAAGTCATTTATACATGCATAAAAGCCATCCTGTGCCATAGGCTAGACTGACTCAGCATTAAAATAGATTTTAAAAGACACTTCTTCCTTGCCCTGTAGTAGCCATTCTTCATGCTTTTATCATGTAGTTAGTCTTTCAATACATTCCATTATGAACAAAGAAGAATATGGAGAATATTCCTGTTAGGCTGATTAGCAAGCAGGGTATTCTTCATCAAGTGACATGCTACAGGTACAAACTAATATGACTAATTGCTTAACATTAAGCAGAAGCTGAATATTAGAAGTTCTTTATGTAGAACCTTTGAATTCAAGTTTGAGCCATGTTTGTAAGAGCCACACCAAATGATGTTACTTCTATGTGTGAGGTTCACATCACACCTTAACAAGGCTGCAAATTAGTCTGTAACTCACGCGCACACACACACACACAGAGAGAGACACATGATGATTTAAATATTATTTGATTTGGGGAAAATAAGACTCCAGACCTGCAAATATCTCTGTATTTGTATAAACCTCTGGGATGCTAGATCTGGGATCAGTTAAAGTAAATGAATCAACTCATGTACTTAAAGCTGAGCCTGCAAAGAAATATTTACAGCCCTAAATCTAAAGTATCAGTGTTTTGTTTTGTTTGGTTTGAAGCGGTGTAATTAACTAAAAGTTCAGAGCACACACTGGGGAGTGTAAAAGGGACAAACATACCTAAAGTCCACTGAATCATAGAGCTGGAACGCCTTTAAAAATGCAGTAAGGATGAACTTCCTGATGCCCATTTATTCACACTGAACTATACTTTATTTTGCAGTAGTTCCCCTGACTTCTCAACATTAGGATTATAGAACATAGCCTAGAGCGGTCACATGGATTTCTATTCAGCACATCAGAAAAGAAAGAAACAGGAATGAGATCTTCATGCAGCCTGGCATAATTATTAAGCTCTGCAAGAATCTCTCTACTGTGTGAATTCTCTTACATTACTCCAGTTGGTCTGTATCGGAGACTGGTAATTCAGCAAGTACACATTTCCCAGATTTCTTGGGCATGCAGTTTTGAAATTTTAGGGGGAAAAATTGTGGTAGTATTTCCAGAGAAATCTGCATGGTTTCTTCTGAAATGTTTCAGTAATTCTGTTTCCAATATTAGATGAAACCAGGAAGAACAAATGCTTGCAAAAACAGGGATCAACAAGGGAAATACGGAAATTAGTTGCTTAGTGTTCATAGGAGAACGGTGTCTATGCTCAGATCTTATAACAACTGGATGATACTCATATCACAAGTGTAACATACATGTTGCTCTTGGGATTATTTTCCATTGGAGTAAAAGTAGTAGTGCATTCAAAGAATAGCTGTAAATTTTGATGCCATAGTAAAAAAAAAGCTTTTGATTTCAATAAAAATTGAGCAACTTTCTACAAGGCGTACCTTAAAATTGCTGCAATTTTGCAAGAGGTTTCTCATTTGGTCTTAGCTTGCAGTCACCTGCATGGCATTCTTTTCAGACTTGTATTTGGCACCCTGCAAGCACATTTGATAAGGTAAGAGACAAGCTAACCTAGGAAAAGAGAAATAGAAAACTCTGTTAATAAAATAAAATGAAAACATAATCTGAAACAGATTTAAATATATGCAGGTTACAACAGACTCAGGCATATATATCTTCTAGAGGGTACAAGAAAAGATTTTTAACTGATGTTCAATTTGCCAGTTTATCACAAGGGTGCTATTTTAACTAGTATTAAATAGTCTTGACTGATGACCTCTCTAATTTGTTTGGTGCAAACAACTTCTTTCAACATAAGACACTTTTTTTTTTAAACCATCCACTTATTTGAGAGAAAGATCTATTGTGGCCTGTGCAGACAACCCTGCTTTTTAATTGTGTTAAGGTTTTTCTCCATCTGCTAGACAATACGTGAGAGCATTTGATGATGAGAGCTTCGATTAACCTTGAAATGTATAATCTGGTTCCCAGGCTTGGGTCTAAAGCGTTTTTGGCTCTCCTTTCAAACGTAATTTGCCAAAAGGCAATTACTAAGGAACTGCAAAACCCCTCACCTTATGGATTTTAAATTCACTTTCTTTTTTAATGTATCAGGAATCTGAGCATGCTGCCTCCTGCTTCTTATCAGTTAAATACATGCAGTGATACCTGAAAAAGAAACTGTGAATGCTGCAATTGTAGTTTATTAGAAGTTGTCATTATAGGAATTGTCTTTAAAAGCAAATGCTGCCAAGCAAATAGCCAAGACTCTTCGTTGACTTTGGATTTAATTGTCTTATTTATATCCAACATGCTAGGAAAAGTATTGTAATTCAGGTGGATTATGTAAAATATGAGGAATAGAATAATTTAAAAAAACCCACAACTACTTCTAAGCTATTTGTTTGAGATTAGTTGATTCAGTGGTAACAATAGAATTCCATTATTGTCCAATCTCTTTAACTCTTCTAGGTGACATCAGTGTACAGGTCTTTGTAGAGAGAACTTTTAGACAAAGGACAACATGAGAAGATATTTTCTTGTCTTGCTTGTAGTTAACAAGGAGCCTGCCCTGTTTGCTCAATATTTTTGTCACACAGTGCTTCTCAGCAGCTGGCTGGCAGCAGAGCAACACGGAACACGTGCACTGTCACTCATGCTTTGTCCCAACACTTTGAAATTCTCTGAGAGTATCCGTGCAACAAAGAAGGGCAGGAGGGTGATGTCCTGACTTCCACAATTTATCCTATCTGGGTTGTGTCTCTTAGGGGAAATGTTGTGTCCCTGACTGTCAGTGAGCTGTCTTTTGCCAGCACTAATCAGCCCTGGAAACAATGGGAAGTATACAGTGTGTTAAGACTTGCATAGGTATCTGGTGCAATCTGGATGTGAGACAGTCCTGTTGCATTACCTAATATGCCTAAACCAATGTCCTATAACCCATATTTTTAGTCTAGGGAATTGATGATTGAGGTAGCTGTTCGTTACATACACCAATATGTCTTCAGGGGGTAATCCAACAGAAGGAATTTTTTAAGATGACATATTTACTATACATTCTTCTTACTTGAGGATACCAAGGATATTGAATGGTGGTCCAGCAAAGGGAAACTTCAGCAGACCAGGGATGAATCTTGTGCTGTCAGGATCATTTGCAGAAGTGCTCATAGAAGTTTTAGTGTAAATAAGAATAAAATCTTTATTTTGAGCATCAGCTGAGAAGGGCACAAGATTTTTGATAAATTAAAATAAAACGTATCAAAATACGTTACACATTTTTAAATCGTTTTCTTGGGGTTTTTTTTTTAAGAGGAAAAATGGCAGATTAAAAAAAAACCATCTGGATATACATGGCTGAGCAATGGAATACTTAAAACATTCACCCACCCTTTATTAATATGCTTATGAAAGACCTTAATTTTGCAATGTTCCTATCTGGAATCAATACTTTACTTTTTGTGTAGAGAGGATTAAACAAAAAACAAACCAAAAACCCAACAAATCAGGCATTTGATCATGGAGACAAAAAAGCAGAGAAAGTAGTGTGTGTGCACACAGTACAATTATTTGATCAAGGCTTTCTGTAATGTTATTATAGACTGTTCCAAGTTACCATGTATGAAAACAAACCACGCTGATTCCAACCCCCAAAATGAGAGAAGTTAGGGAAACACAATCAGTGCAGCTGTGGCAACAATACTATTGTTGAGGTACAGGGAAATTTCATAAATAGTGAGTAAGAAGTCAAGAAGGAAATAGCTGCAGACAAAATCATTGCTAGAAAACATGAAAGCAACTCCTTTTTTTCCCATCCCATCCCATCCACCCTGTGCAAAGATTATCCATGGAAAGGGAAAAAAGGGTGAGGTTGTGGGTGGTGTCCTACATCAGGCCATAGCACACAAAAAGTATGCATCCTTTTTTTCTCTTGGAAGGAGATGAGGGGAAAAAAAATGAGCCTGGAATATCTCTTGGAACAGATACTGTACGTTTAGGTGCCATTTGTGGGCNCAAGGGGGAATGGCCTCAAGCTCCGCCAGGGGAGGTTTAGGTTGGATATTAGGAAGAAGTTTTTTACGGAAAGGGTCATTAGGCACTGGAATATGCTGCCCAGGGAGGTGGTTGATTCGCCTTCCCTGGAGGTGTTTAAGTTACGGGTGGACGGGGTCCTGAGGGACATGGTTTAGTGTTTGATAGGAATGGTTGGACTCGATGATCCAGTGGGTCTCTTCCAACCCGGTCATTCTGTGTGTGATTCTGTGTGTGATTTGCAGAAGTGCTCATAGAAGTTTTAGTGTAAACAAGAATAAAATCTTTATTTTGAGCATCAGCTGAGAAGGGCACAAGATTTTTGATAAATTAAAATAAAACGTATCAAAATACGTTACACATTTTTAAATGGTTTTCTTGGGGTTTTTTTTTTAAGAGGAAAAATGGCAGATTAAAAAAAAACCATCTGGATATACATGGCTGAGCAATGGAATACTTAAAACATTCACCCACCCTTTATTAATATGCTTATGAAAGACCTTAATTTTGCAATGTTCCTATCTGGAATCAATACTTTACTTTTTGTGTAGAGAGGATTAAACAAAAAACAAACCAAAAACCCAACAAATCAGGCATTTGATCATGGAGACAAAAAAGCAGAGAAAGTAGTGTGTGTGCACACAGTACAATTATTTGATCAAGGCTTTCTGTAATGTTATTATAGACTGTTCCAAGTTACCATGTATGAAAACAAACCACGCTGATTCCAACCCCCAAAATGAGAGAAGTTAGGGAAACACAATCAGTGCAGCTGTGGCAACAATACTATTGTTGAGGTACAGGGAAATTTCATAAATAGTGAGTAAGAAGTCAAGAAGGAAATAGCTGCAGACANAAAGGGTCATTAGGCACTGGAATATGCTGCCCAGGGAGGTGGTTGATTCGCCTTCCCTGGAGGTGTTTAAGTTACGGGTGGACGAGGTCCTGAGGGACATGGTTTAGTGTTTGATAGGAATGGTTGGACTCGATGATCCAGTGGGTCTCTTCCAACCCGGTCATTCTGTGTGTGATTCTGTGTGTGATTTGCAGAAGTGCTCATAGAAGTTTTAGTGTAAACAAGAATAAAATCTTTATTTTGAGCATCAGCTGAGAAGGGCACAAGATTTTTGATAAATTAAAATAAAACGTATCAAAATACGTTACACATTTTTAAATCGTTTTCTTGGGGTTTTTTTTTTAAGAGGAAAAATGGCAGATTAAAAAAAAACCATCTGGATATACATGGCTGAGCAATGGAATACTTAAAACATTCACCCACCCTTTATTAATATGCTTATGAAAGACCTTAATTTTGCAATGTTCCTATCTGGAATCAATACTTTACTTTTTGTGTAGAGAGGATTAAACAAAAAACAAACCAAAAACCCAACAAATCAGGCATTTGATCATGGAGACAAAAAAGCAGAGAAAGTAGTGTGTGTGCACACAGTACAATTATTTGATCAAGGCTTTCTGTAATGTTATTATAGACTGTTCCAAGTTACCATGTATGAAAACAAACCACGCTGATTCCAACCCCCAAAATGAGAGAAGTTAGGGAAACACAATCAGTGCAGCTGTGGCAACAATACTATTGTTGAGGTACAGGGAAATTTCATAAATAGTGAGTAAGAAGTCAAGAAGGAAATAGCTGCAGACAAAATCATTGCTAGAAAACATGAAAGCAACTCCTTTTTTTCCCATCCCATCCCATCCACCCTGTGCAAAGATTATCCATGGAAAGGGAAAAAAGGGTGAGGTTGTGGGTGGTGTCCTACATCAGGCCATAGCACACAAAAAATATGCATCCTTTTTTTCTCTTGGAAGGAGATGAGGGGAAAAAAAATGAGCCTGGAATATCTCTTGGAACAGATACTGTACGTTTAGGTGCCATTTGTGGGCCATGCATTGTATGAGCTATGTCTGTTAAAACAAGACTAAAAGAGATAAATTACATTCAACAATCCATCATAGCCATTGTTTGAAGCATGACAGCTATTCCTGAGTTGGTTGTAAGTTGCCTAGCTGTAAGAACCAGCAGCACTTCAGTTTCTATGCCAGCAATGTGTAACATAGGGCAACAAATATTTCAACAAACACTAATTTATCTAATGCTTCTTATTGACAAAGTGACAGATGCCTTAGTCAAGAAAAGAAATGCCATGGAATCAACAGCTGTGCTTTGCAGTGTTTTTTATTCACTCTGCTTTGGCGTTATGTTAAGAACTCCAGTGGCATAGTTTATGCTTGTCATCATTGCAGAAGGATCACTCGAAGTCCCTGATGCCCTGATAAACAACATTTCAAAAGAAGTTGACAGTGCAACAGTCCTTAGGATAAGAGGCCAGGCTTTAACCAACACGTTTTAAACTGTTTTCATGAGCCATTCAGTGATATGATAGGCGAAAGCAAGAAAGACAAAACTTGACAAGTATATCACCCAAATTTACAATAAATAAAAGGTAATTTTCCATCTGCAGGGAAATTTACTTAACATGAACTGCAAACATATCAACTGTGAAAGCAGGTGTTTCCTGATATCATCCAAACTATAGGAATATGATGAAGAGGTTCCTAGTCTGGCCAATTTTTACCTTACAGTTTTTAACAGTGTTTGGATCATGTATTTCAGTTGAAAGCATTTCAAGATTGTAGCTCAGGAGTATGGCAGTGCTGCTGTTCTTCCCTGCCAAGATAAAAGAGATTTTTGTTGTTTCTTTTGAAGTTTAGATTCCATTAAGCACCAATATAATGTTCACATTTTGGAAGAAGAGGTTCTTCTGAATGGGCAGGAAGTGTAACATGACTTGCATGGTATAACTTATTTCCATGACATTAAGTTAATCCCTTTACAGGTTTGCTTAGTATACACGTGTTTGGTATAGCTAGGAAACTATTTTGAGAAAATGTGCATACTGATGAGTGACAACAAAATTTTAAAAGAACAGTGACTGTTTCTTCAGATTATTTTGATATGATCTGGGTATTCCTGACCAGATCCTTGAGCTGAGAAGCGTAATGTCAGTTCAACATTGGAAACTGAAAGGCTGAATTAACTTTATCCTGTAGTCAGGAAGAGGGAAGAGGGATTCTCCATTATGAATACTGCATCTCTTAGCAACAAAGATGCCATCATCCTCATCTAGCATCTTATATTTTGCAGAATCAGGTAAGTTCCCCTCCCCAACCCCTCAATTTACAAACTCCAATAAAATAATTCCAGCCCTTTGTGACTGTGCTTTCTCTCCACTACCTTCAGTATGTTCTCTGCCTTCTCCCTGCCAAAAATATTTCCTGTCCCCCAGACATATAAACTGGCAGAGAAGAGGCTAGGTCAGCTGTGAGAGTATTTCCATGGAATCAGTTAAAGCTTTCTGGCAGCAGGAAGGCAGACACTGTGGGATGTGATGGGACTCACTTCACATAGAGTTTTGACCTCATCCAGTTTCTAAAAGTGCTCTTTGACCTCCAGCCTGGTGCCTCCATTGCTACTACTTCCTAAAACTTTTGAACTCGCAGTTCCCAGACAGACCAGGTGTGCAATGAGAACATTTTGCCTCCCTTTGTTACTGGAAATTGTTTGGGGTTTAGTGGAATCCCAGAGAAAAAATTAAGGCAACTTATTTTTCTGACATGGATATAAATGGTTTAGGTCCAGACAAAGCATCAATACAGTTATTGCCAACTACTAAAACCAAATAAATCAACTCTAATGGACTAGCATTCCTGACTCTTTTTCTGAATTAGATTAGTACATTTTGAGAGCATTTGAGAGAATTCAGCCAGACAAGGAAAAAGAATTATTTCCTTGACATAATTTACTTGGATTTTTAAAGTGCTTTTGACAGTACACCTCACAAGAGGCTAGTAAGGAAACTAAGATGTTGTAAGGGGGGACATGTAGTTAAGTTTCGATCACAAAATGGCTAAGAGAAAGCAGAACGGACTGAAACGGTCAGTTTAGAATATGGCAGTGGGTTAGCAGCAGAATACATAAGACTAACAAAACATCACTGTGTTCAATAACGTTCTGGAAAGGGCTTGATCAGCGTGATGGCAGGATCTGCCATGAAATAATTTTTTTAGGAAGTAACATTTATTTAACTGAACAGTTATTGAAGTTAGTCAAGACAAACTTAGGCAATTAGGCAGCACAATGGTAGAGGAAGTTCATGATGGAAAATTCAAAATAAAGCGTGTTGGAAGGATATTACTAATACACATTGTTGGATTTTGAATTAACAGTAACCACCCAAGAAAATGACCTGTGTGTCACATTGGGGAGCTTAATGAAAACATCTGCTTAATGTGGAAAGGCAACCAAAAGTGAACAAAATGTTACCGTGAATAAAGAAAGGGGTGAGGTCCCACAGAACCTGCTCTGGCCAAGACTGCCCAGGATGTACAGTGAATCAGTACACTTTTCCTCTCTGCTGCGCAATTTCTAGGATGAGTCGGCTGGTCCCCTAGAGGGGAGCAAAGTGTTGAGTACTTTTGACACTGCTTTCCGTTCTCTACTCCCAGCTTTCTCCAGAAGGCCTTCCTGTTGCTGGGAGCCAGATGTTCATAGACTTCTGCTGTTGGAAAGAAACTGAGTTCATGAAGCAAGTTCACTGAAATATAGCCATTTATCAACATACAGCATTTCAAAATAGATTAATAACACTAAATTAACTTAAAAATAAAAATACATAATCAGGTAAGGACAATTATTAAGTTCAATTGTGTTGAAAATTAATCTAGATGCAATGGCTAATGCTTGCAATCACAGAATTCAACATTTATTTTGTTTTAATTCTCAAATGAGACCATAATTAAGCAGTCTGTAGACTCAAAAGCCAGGAATAATTAATATTTTGTGATGAAATAAGATTATTTATTGCAGGGTGGCAAGGCTTACTAGTCTCTAAAAGCCTAAATTAAATACGTTAAGCACCCACCATACCCAATTAATCACCAGGTTTTGTGGGGGGGAGTTCTTTGCACCTCCATAGGAACATAATCCCATAATGGCAGAACATTCCATTGCCTCTAACTTAACACACTATCATCTGTCATGTAAAATTTTATTCTCTTTGCAGTGAAGTGATACAAGCTGAGGACTAGAAGGAGTGATAGAACCAACCCTGCTCAAACTTACAGCATGAGGCTGAAATCAAGCTTTTGTTACACCTACTTGAAAATGCATTTTTATTCCATATATAATCCACTTCTCAGCATAGTTAGTGTTCTGTACATGTCTGAAAACAGATAAACCAAAATAGTGCTGAAAAGTAGTAAAACAAGAAAACAGTGGATCAAAAACCATAAGAAAAAATACCAAAACTAAGCCCTAAGATCTTGTGGGAAATACAGATGCACTGGGAAGAGAACCAGTAGCTAAATTCTTTCATTTGCTAGGATTGGTTTTAGCTAGTCATATAGGTCAGGTATCTGGAGAGACACTCCAAAATATTTTGTTCCTTTAGCAAGGAAAGACAGGGATAGAGAAGGAGGATGTTTGAATATGTGGAAAGGTGAAGAACAACGGTTAAGTTGTGAGAGCTTGGAGGAGGAAGTAGAATTGAACTGGCCTTCGACAGGATGGAAAGAGGCACTGGGAGGTATTGGTGAAGTCTGGGCATAGAAGAAGAAATTGATGAGAAATAATTCTCATCAACTTGGAACTGCCTGAAGCTACAACTGAAGTGCTTAGCAGGAAAGCTGGACTTAGGCATTCCAAATCTACTGCATGCAGACAAGCAAGAGTGAGGTGGAAAAGAAGAGCTGGAAAACTGTCCAGTGGATATTGGCTGGGTCTTTCAGTAGCCGTAAAAGTAAACTAAGCCTGGGATAAAATAATCCCAGGGCAAGACAAAGAGATTGGGATCGGAAAGAAGAAACTGCAGAAGATAGTCCTGAGTGGAACCAGAAATTATCAGACATCATGTTCTTAATTTGGTAGAAAATTATATTACTCCTGGTTGCACTGTTTCACCTAGACAGTGGTTAGTCATCCTGCCATCAATTACTCTGTCAGTTTATGTGGGACAAAGTAGTACAATAGATCTAGATTCCAATCCCTCTGACATTTTACATGCTGCCAGAATACAGTACTTTTTTTCCAGTCCATTTCTTAAAAACTTCAGAAGAAATAAAACATTACATGAGAATTACGCATTACAGTCATAATGTCAAATGATCCATCATGGATCCAACAGTTTGCAATAATCAAGGCATGAAGTCACATACTGAAAAAAAAACCCATTATAGAGGTTCCATGCCTGTTCATTTACTGAAGACGGTCCGCCCTGTGTACTCAATAAGACAGGGATTTCCCCAGAGAAAACAAAAGAACTATATGATCTTTTATCTCATGATCTCAATAGGTATACAAACGGTGATCCAAAATTCTGATAGTCCCATAGTTTGAGTACTTTATCGTTTTACAATCCTACATGATCTTTTAAGCCTTATATGTAATGTTACTTGTCCAAGATATGTTTAGTAATTGGTTTTGTAACAAAGAACAATGGACACTTGATGCTGAGAAGCTTGATTAACTCTCAACCTATTATTTTCATTCTATTTTTCAATAAAATCAAAGCAGAATCTGTGGCAAAGAAAATTCCAAAGCTTTTACTTATCTCAGAGCTCCTTGATCCTTCTCAGTCTCTTTATTTTCATGGATAGGGGATGGAAATTGCATGGTTCCATTTATCTGATTAATTGCGACTGCATGTCTATGGTAATACAGCTAGATTTCTCTTCCAAGTCTCACTGGCTTTCATATTATACAACAGGCATGAACACTGCTTTTGTATTGCTGCTTTCTCTCCTGATTTCCTTTCCCCAAAATGCCTTGTGTGAAATTCACTTCCTTTCCCTTAGGGCACTATGATAGGGGCTATATTGGAGATCTACATTGTCATCTTTCCTGTTCAGTGTGTTTTGAGACTACTGGGTGAGTGGGAGTAATAGGATCCAGATATTGTTTCTAGGATATTATCACAATTTAATCACTCCCCTAACAGTCAGTGCAGTAGTGTCTTGCCAAAAGTCTAGGGAAATATGCAGAATGAAATCTTGCTGATTCACCCAGTGCAACTGGGATTAGACTGATGGCATGGTTGGGCATAGTAACTGAAATGTAAAACCACTAAATCCTTCATCGTTTCACTGTTTCTTATTTATGCTTGCAAATCTGCAGTTGCATTGGATATCACCTGCTCCCTGATCATCTAGAAGAAGCTACCAAAAATGCTGTCTTGTCTGTGATGGGAACATTACCATTAACTGCAAAATTTTCTGTTAGAATCCTTGCTTTCATACTTCAGGACTGGACTACTTCAAAGTGAACTATGTGGAGTGGAACTTTGAGGGAGATCGGGATTTCAATTTTATTTCGTAATATATGGCAGGGACGGCAAAAAACTTCAGAGTTTTCACTTTCTACTTTTCTATGAGTCTTTTAAAACACTAATGTTAAAAGATACCTGGGAAACCTGACCTGTGTCAATACATGAACATCGTTGGACAATGCAAGGTTCAAAACCAGCCTCATATTGCAACTCTGTGAATAAAAAAAAAGGTGAAAGAAATCTGTCTATAGGGAGAAAACACCACTGCAGAGATTTTTTACTTTACTATCACTTCTTTCTCTGGATCAATAAAACCCTGCATAGTTATTAGAAACTACACTTGTTATTTCATCACTTATGAGCAATGTAGTAATATCAAACTCATGTTTATAAAATTGTTACATCCCTTCAACATCTGTTTCCAATATATATGAGAACTAGGTTTATCTTTCTTGTCTAGTGCAGTCTGGTAGTTTTACTTAGGATTAAAATATCTCTTGAATATACTGTCTTGCTTATCTGCTCTGAAGTTTTTAACCAGTACAATGAAGCTCACCTGCAAATGATACCTTCGTGTTCTGTATCTTAGGAAGATAAACTTTTTTAACTTAGTCAAGTTCATCACACTGATTGAGCAGAATATTTAAGTATAATCCTTTCTATACCTTTTCTTCTGCTATTTTCCTTTATTATGAGTATACCATCAGAATCCATTTCATAGTGGCTGAATAAACTTTCCTAGTTATATTTCCTGTCACACTATGAATCAGCATTTTTAACCCTAGGTTAACCTTGTACAAATATGTAAGTACAGATTTGTCACTTCCTGTAGAATTATTTCAGAGCAAAGATATATTGTGGAAACCAATGCAGGCTGGATGGTCTGAGGTAAATTGAACAGGTCTGATCATGTGATATTTTATACTGAAAGTTAAAAAAACCCAAACAAACTCTTTTACTTTCAAAAGTTTAGTTAATTTTACACTAGCTTTCTCTACCCAAGTAAAGTTTTTAAATAATATATTCATGTGGATACAGTCTTCCATTCCTATCCTATCCCACTGTTAGTATGTGTTTGTCAGACTGGCTATAAGAGGAAAGGAAAAGCATTTTCTTCAGCATGACTTCTGCCTGCCAGCACAAATATAGGCCTGAGGCTGGAAAGGCAATTAAAGTAATTTCAAAAAACCAATCAAGGACAACCAACGTATAAATTGATGAAGGCTGCATAAGAAAATTCAAAAAGTAGGTGATCAGTGACTATAGGACCAAGACTAAGTTTGATTCAACATACTGTAACACACCAACATGATTACTTTTGTAACCACCTGCGATACGTTCTGACAGCTTTTCCTAGTTTTTATTCACTCCTTACCTAGGTAAAATTCCCACTAACTACTCTCCCACGGTATTTTTTCTGACTAATATTTAAGTATATTACATTTATGTAATCTTGTATGGATCATACAGAACATAACCTTACTCATTTAGCTTCAGGAGACTGCATTTCATATTCAGAGAGAGGCAGAGCTGTTGCAGTCTAAACATGAAAAAGGATTAGAAACTTTATTGCATTCATTACTATTTCACTGTTTGGCTTTATACTTTCTTACACAACATTTCTTTTAAAATGAAGACCTGCTTCCATTAGACCATTCCAACAAATAAGTATATAACCATATGATGGCAGCAATATGCTTAGATATGTTGATTCCATTTTGCACTATGCATTAACTTGTCTAAAAAAGAAGGATACAACTCAAATCAGTGTTTAAAGAGTAAGACTTGCAACAGTGAAATATCACATTCAAACTGAGGCTTTCACAATTTTTACTGCAAAATAAGGATTAGCTGCAAGTTTAGCTGCTGAGTACAAGTCTACTGACTTCAGTCTTTCATTCCAAAGCCATTTTTATCTCTTTAAAGCAGGAGATAAGCATTTAACAGTAAAATTTGCCTTACATTTATACAGTTCCAAGAGATCTTCAGGGGAGTTATATACATGCAGGAAAGGACTAATAATTTTATTTCTTCATTATTAGATGTACATTCTAACCACAGTACCTGTACTAGATGCCATGGAATTACCTATGTGCTTCCCATTCCAAAGCAACTAAAGGAAGATTATAAGGTGTAACAATATTAAACTCAGATGATCTGGAGTGAGAAGATCTAGAAATTTTAATAGAATTTACCCAGTTGAACCAGATATCTCCAAAATTTATTTTTTAACAGCTGATGAAAATGAATGAAGACCAAATTCAAGGGAGAATGGAAGGAGAATTTATAAATGTGCCATATTTAATAAATTATTTACAATTATTTACCAGAGAATTCTTAAATTACAGAGGGTATGAAGAACAGTGGTATATAAAATCTGTGTGGACATACAGTCATGTCTACACAGGTTGGATAAATAATTGTGCCATTGGTCTAGAACATTTTTCTTTGTCATTACTTAAAACTATAACATTTTCTCAGCTTGGGAAATATTTATTTGGCTTCTTCAATAGCTGAATCATGGCTATCTACCTTGTGCACAAGAGAAGTACTTTAAGACTGAGAGTATAAAAGAATAGTGGAGATACTATCTGGCAGGATAAGAGGACACTGGAAACCTGTTTTCTTATCTATCTGATAGTAATTTATACTAAGATGATTCCCAGATGATGTTTTACTAAAAATATAGTGAGCATACACTTCTATCCAGCATATCTGAGCTCCTAAGATTTCACTGGGGAGAAGTGTTGCAGGGAAAGGAAGTGACATGCCTGTAGCTTGGACAATGAAATATTCTTTAGATAACTGCAGATATTATCAGTCAAGGGAATGTCTAAACAAAACTTTGGCTCCCTCTAGACTTCAGTTTAGACTAAAGGTGAGTGTAAATCAGAAGCTTGGTGGGAGGAGGGTGTCAATCCACTGGCACCTGCCGTATAACTCCAAATAGGCCTAAAAGGAAATAGTTCTGTTTAAACAACTTTAAAGAAATTGCATTATACACTTTACAATTCTTTCTCTTTGTTTCTTCTAACTTGCTCTCTCAGCTTTTTTTGACTAATCCATTACCAGTTTGTAGCATTATTAAACCAGGAACAATATTTAAAAACCAAAAGAAGTCCTAACATACTTTCACCAATTTGATTTCATGAAAGAGTAATGAAGCAATTTTTAGTCAACAGATTAAACAGATTACACTAGATTTTAGTAATCTAAGAATGTAAGAATAATATTTCTCATCCAGACATTCTAATAATTTCTGGAAACAGCTTTATTTTTTTTAAGTTTCATCTATTTGTGTTAGGAGATGCTATATGGAAAAGACCAACAGTGTTTAGAACAAGAGGCAAATATCCATTTGATCTATATGGGTCTGTGAATTAAGAAAATCAAATGCAATTTTATTTCTTTTAACACATGGTTTCTTACAGGTCATTTTGAGAATGCATCTGTACTGTCAAATTTCATGTTCATGAAAAAACATACTTCGCGAAGAAATGGAGAAGAGGAAAACTTTGTGGCTTGCTTAAGTAAAAGCCAAAAAGGTCCTGAAAACTATGTTGTATCTTGCTCTTGACAAACATACTTCTATGTATTTATCAGCAACAGAACACTGAGTATATATTGAATGCCAAAGATGTCTAGTTATTTACCAGTAGGTTCCACCAAATGAAAAATACTAAAATATTATTTTCTTTAAAAGAAATGAGTATGGACTTCCAGAGAACTAAATGATTCTCAGTGAAACTTTCAAAATTTATTCTTATAAGTTTTACGAATTATTGTTTTAGTATCAATGTGAGTTTACAAGCAAACAGATACTCAGTTAAGTCCTATAAAATTTCTCATTTTGTTAACCTCTTTCACACTAATGGTTTTTTTTCACATAAGAAAGGGAGATATATAATTTTTCAACTTCCATTCTTCTTGTAGTCTTCTTGTGAGTTGCAGCTCAAAAGATAAGAGCTCAAAGTCTTTCTAAAGGAGCTGTACTTGTATGGCAGAAATCTCTTGAAGGAAATGTGGACTTGTAAATCCATTCCCCAGTTATGCCTAAACCTCATCCATTGGCACCCTCAGGTTTTTTTTCATGAGCCTTATCCCTTAATTTGAAAAATATAGGCAACATTGCCCTACTGTACAGAACGTTCTGAGAACAGACCTTGAACATGATCTGATCCCATGAGGATAAGCTTTAAAAAAGAAAAAAAAAATATTGCACCTAAGCAATTTCCTCTAATTATCACAGTCTCATTTTATTCAGATTTCAAAGCTACCACCATGAGTAGTCTCTAAACGATTAATGCTTTATCAGACAATGCCATGTATCAAATTTTCTTCCATTAGTCAGTCATTCTTGATCATCAGCTAATCCTCCCAACGTCTCCAAATCTTCACATTTGCCTATTTAGAAATCACAGAATTGATAACTAGCCCATTGACATTGTTGGACTTCAGCATGTTTAAACAGAGGCCAGTAGTACTATCAGAACTGAATAAAACCTATATAATAAATTAAAGCAATTTCACTGACATGTCACCAAACATTCACTTCCACACTTAAATAAGTCTTAATGGGTGCTTCCACTATATTCCAATTTTGCCTTTGTGACTTGACCTTTTCTCCTTAGAATATTACCTCTAATTTTCAGTCATTTACCATATGAGATAAAACCCACAGAGTTCATACAAGACTTAGAGTTTCTGCTACTCCTGTTTTCATTTTATTTAGGTTTATTTTTCTAAACCACATGTTACCTTATGCCTTGCCAACGCAATTCATTTGGAAATAACATATTAATTCAAACAATGTTTGTTTGGAGGAACCCTGTGATAGCTTTCAGCTGGCTAAACATACTTAGATAGCATCCTGTTTGTTTCTAAGACAGAAGTGAAAGGCTGATAGGCTTACCAAGTGACAGCTTTGATGCAATATCCATACAGTCCTACATTACTAGTGATAGCTTTTTCTCAGGAGTCCTTCAAGTGCCAAAGTTCATGCAGTTCATGTTTATATTCAGCTAAAACCTCAACTAAAATACATGCAGAGAAATGATACATTCTGAAGCTCTATGGAAGCCATTCAGACACATCTTCTACATAGATAACAGTGGGCCAAGTAGATAATTCTATGGCGAATTATCTCTACTGTTGTTTATTTTGGTAGAAAGAAGTTGCTAAAATGGTTTTCATGCATCCAAAATTAAATTTAACTTGATAACATGCCTACTGAAAATATAAAGCAGGTTCAGAAAAGGAAATGGCAATTCAGATTTGTTTTAAAGCATTTCATAAACTGCTCGATTATTTTGTTTTCCAAGGGAAACAAAAAGTTAAACGTGCCATATGCAAAACCCAATGAAATTCAGTGTGCTTCTAAAATGAACTTGAAACCCTAGTAGTTGAATTTAATGATTCATAACCATGTTTTTACAGGGTTTTTCTCTTTTACTGCTCCATGAAAGAAACAATCAAGTAAAGTAGTTACATCCAAATGAATGTTAAATGCAGTATGAATAACAGGTATGACTCTTTGGTATAATATCCTTTCTGCTTCCTTTGAAAAAAAATGAAGTTATTTTACTAGTATGGCAGAAGCATATTTTATGATCTATTTTAATTAAAGTTGACCCCCCAAGGGTTTTGTTACAGAATAGTCTAAGAAAAAATATACCTTTTTTTACAGCACACCCACATCCGATATTTGCTGTTCTAGCTGTCTGCAAGAATAACACTCCTTTGAAGCAATTTGTAAGGGAAACACATCTAACGGTACATAAACTTTTTAAAGTGTAACTAGACACAATCATTACAGCTCTACATTATTTTCTGCTAAAACATTGATGGTTCATTTTGATCAGGGAAGCATAATCAGCTGGTCACTAATAAATCATAATTAATGTTATCTGGGTTACATGCTATTTAAGAAAACTAATTATAGAAACACGGAAGTTCTAGCGTCATTAGCCACCACTTGTCTTACAAATGTCTTAGAATCCTTTGGCTGGAAAAGATGTTTGAGATCATAGAGTCCAACTGTACCTGTCCACTATTAAACCACATCCTTGAGCACCTTGACCACCCATCTTTTACACCTCTCCAGGGATGGAGACTCCACCACCTCCCTGGGCAGCCTCTACCCAGTGCCTAAAAACCCTTTTTGTGAAGAAACTGTTCCTGATATCCACTCTAAACCTCCTCTGGTGCAACTTGAGGCCATTTCCTCTCATCCTATTACTTGTTACTCAGGAGAAGAGACCAGCACCCACCTCACCACAGCCTCCTTGCCGGGAGCTGCAGTGTGATGAGGTCTCCCCTCAGCTTCATCTTTTCCAGGCTAAGCAGCCCCAAAATAGGTCTTATCCTATTTATAAGTCTTGCAGGAGAGGAACATCTTTTGGAGGATTGTGGGCAAGGCCTCTTTCAACTACCTGGCTCTGTAATCTTTTTTTTTTTTCCTAAAAAAAGTTAAATTGTGTATAAGTCATGTAAACAATATAGAAAATGAGTAATTTGAAGAATCTTCCATTTCAGCAGAGTAAGATTATTACCTGTTTCTGGAAACAGTATGAAATTTCTCACTATAAAAGCCTACCTTATGCCATTGACTGTTATCAGGGAATGTCTCTATTATGACTACCATAACTAGAGAATTCCCCTCCTTTCAAAGCCTGCTAAGAAGCCATGACTGTCACAAACAACATTTCACAGACACTGTCTGATTCATGAGGGTTTTATTCTCTCATTTATGATTCTTTTGGTTCACCAAAGAATCATAAATGGCAGCGTTGATGTAGTCCCACAATTTGTTTCAAAAGGATTTTCTTAATGAATGTATTTTTTTTAAAACAGAAAAAATATGTAACTTTTGACTGAAGAGAAACTTCAGTCAAACCTCAGGATATTTATTGGAGAAAAGCCAAAACCAACCCACCCTAAACAAAATGGAATCTCTGAGAACAAATCCCTCCCCAAAACCAAGAACAGGTTTGGTCTTGTGTTTCTGAAGCTAGAGAGATTCTATCAGTACCACATAATTACTCTCATAGCTTTTTACAATACCTGCCATAACAAAGCAATAGATCTGAAATGTGTCAGTGGACTTCAGAAAGACAGCCATCCTCTAAATAAAAGTATGTTTTCTGTCAGTAGCCTCTGTTCTGGAGCATAAACTTTCTTGATCCCTTTGGATTCATCTGCACTGTCATGTTTGCACAATCTGAAGCTTAAAATTGACTTCCTGTAACACCTACACATTAGTGCATGTACAGACTCAACTTTAGCATATGCCAGCTTGCTCACTGGCAGAGAAACTCTGTGCTGGAGAAGGAACAAGAATAGAGGATTGAGATGTGATTTAAGCTTCAGCTCTGTTTTAACAGAAGGCAATGGGCATCGCTGAATTAAGTTGCCCTTGTTCCAGTCCTCTGAAAGTGTATCAGCTTGCCATGTCCTTCCAGCATGACTCAATACCAACATAATCTCAGTGTTCTACTGCAGATCTCTTGGGATGAAACAGACTTTTGCTTCCTGGGTGAGCCTTCATACAATTACATAGCAATTAGGTGAAATGGGTTAGTAAATAACAGTATAGCAGGGAATTTGCGGACCTAGGAGAAAAATAAAATTTCTGGAAATAGTCAAAGGAAGAAGTTTTCTTCTCACAAAACTCTAACCAGCATACAAAAATGGCCACAGAGATAAAATGACTACTATCTGGATGTACGAGGAGAACGCAACGACAAGATTAAAACCAGAAGAATTTATATTCATACATACAGAACCTCAACTAACCCTGCAGGGACATGCATACCTGTTCTGTGACAAGCAGACCAAATCCAGCCTAGATGAACTAATGCTCGAGTGCCTGTGATTCACTTGCATGACTGCAAGAGAAATAGGCAAGTGAGGCCACAGCCTCCATGATGCATGCAAGGTGTGAGGCTGTAGGACATCAGCCCCTAACCTACCAGATAGAAAGTTGATTTGGGAAATCCCCTTGCCACCTATGTGTACCTTATACATGCTTCAGTTGCAGACCATTACTGAAGGACTTGTAGATAAATTTGGCTGACTACGCAGGCATAATGTAAGTATTTGCAGTGGTAAGCACACATGGAGGGTCTGTCATGAAAGATGCAGCACGTACAGAATGAGTGGCAAGTCCAAGCTCCTACTGTGAAAACTCTGTAACTCTTTGAGCTTAGGATGAGCCTAAACGTAAGCTACCAGGGCAGTCTGTGCACAACTTCAGAGATCTTTGCAGGTCTTTCATATTTCTGAGAAACACACAAAAATATAGGCATATATAGGGTAAAGTACAAAAGGGTAAAGTACCAAAGAACAAGTAATCATACTATAGAATACAGTTATTTCAACTACTATCTGATGAAAATTCCTATTTGACATGCCTTTGCTGATTTCCTTGTTATATGGCTGAAAATGAATTTTCTATAATTCCAGATAGAACACCATTATTAAATAGAAATCTTCACAAAGTAAATCTACATGGACAGAAAATGTATAGTAATGAAAGTTGCATTTTACCTTATAACTACGTATTTAAAATATGTACAAGAACATGTATAACAATATTATCAGAATTTTAAAATATATAGGCATGCTTCTCGGTGTGAATTGAGTTTATCCCTACCATGTGTACAGAAGGTGAAAAGTTAGGTGATAGCAAGTCATACAGTTTGTGGAGTCAGTCTTGTTCCTAGACATACGTATGTGTGTCATTTAACTGCTACAATGCTAGCCAATACACGCTGATTTTAGAAAGTATGTGCACACAACTGTGGGCAAGACTGAACAGTGACTTTTCAATTTGAAGTTTCTTCATACAAATGCAAACACTTTTTGCAATCTGATTCTAATTAACAATAGAGTCATTCATTCTTTAACAAATGAGCAGAAATCCCCTTCATTTAGAAATACACAGATATTTGATAGTAACTAAATATTTGAGGTGATTACGTGTGACAAGATCTAATTCTGTTGTACTTAGGATTCAAGTCCTGTTTCCATCTCAGCTATAGGCCACAAAACCACTATGCTGTATTACTTGCTCAGGGGCATTGGAATAAGAAATCTTCCATCCACAGCTGCAAAGAAAGCAATGGAGCCATTTTGTCACAATTAAGAAAAATTCAGGGTTGCCCTAACACTTAGCTCATAAACTATGTAACTGAAAAGTATCTACTGAACATCAGTAGTGGCAGTTAGTGTAGTCTTTTCATGATCCAAGCGCACTATTAAATAAAACTTCTCAGAGATTCCATTGATTCCAATTAATAAAAACAGATTTTTGTGAAAGTGCCCCTCAATCCACTGGCAACATTCTTGTTAATACAGCCCAGTATGCAGTTGTTCTTTTTCCCAGAAGAGACTACTGTTGGTTTACCTTCAATTTGTTGTCCACCATGACTCCTATGTCCTTTTCAGTACAACTGCTTCTATAAGGCTCTATTTTAAGACTAGAGGCAAGAGTGCAGTACCATGGTTTTCTTTCCAGACAACTACTAATAGGGTGTTTACTTTGTGCTGGAGAGCACCCAAAGAACAACAACAACAAAGCTGGTGAAGGGTCTAGAGAACAAGTTGTATAAGGAGTGGCTGAGGGAACTAAGGCTGTTTAGTATGGAGAAAAGGAGGCTGAGGGTAGACCTTAGTGCTCTCTACAACTACTTGAAAGGAGGTTGTAGTGATATGGGTGTCAGCCTCTTTTCCCAACTAACAAGTGATAGGACAAGAGAAAGGGCCTCAAGTCGAGCCAGAGGAGGTTTAGACTGGATATTAGGAAAAAATTCTTCATTTAGAAGGTTTTCAAGAGTTGGAAAAGGCTCTTCAGGGAAGTGGGGGAATCACAATCCTTGGAGGTGTTTAAAAGAGGTGTAGACATGGTGCTTACAGATACGGTTTAGCAGTGGAATTGTAGTGTTAGATTAACAGTTGGAGTCAATGATCATAAGGGTATTTTCCAACATGAATGATTCTATGATTGTATGAATAGTTTTATCTGGTCTTACACACCAAATAACTATAAACAGTGGGGTATATTAGGTGCAATACTTGGCAGGCATCTTCCAATTTAGTTTCATTCAAAAGGAATGGAGCTTGTGTTCCAAGATGATTTCATGATATGACTAGAAGTAATGTCAGTGGGGACATTTAAGAGATTCACTTATAAAGTACACACTTGATCTAAACTGAAACAGTAATATGGACACACCTATGGGATCCTTCTCAGAACCTTGAGGGAATAGAAATCCCATGATCTTGATCAGGTCCTGGATACAAACTTTGTAGCTTGAAATACAGTCCATGAGACTCACTAAAGCCTGAAAAACATGAACAGGATCTCAGATTTTTGTATGGAAGACCCTAATGATTTTTGTCCCTAGCAATGTAGTTTTCTCTGTAATGACACAACCTTAAAATTCCATTCAAGTCAGAGAAGTAGCAAGTCCTCGTCTGGAGGGCTGCTCTCAATCCCTTCATTCCCCAGCCTGCGTTGATACCTACCCATAGGTAGGACCTTGCACTTGTTAAACTCCATGAGGTTCACATATGGGCCCAGTTCTCAAGGTTCTACAGGTCCTTCTGATGGCATCCTGCCCCTCAGGAGGGTTAAACACACCACTCAGCTTGGAGCCACCTGCAAATTTGCTGAGAATGCATTTGATTCCATTGTCTGTGTCACTGATGATGATACTAAACGTACTGGTCCTCAAGGGACACCACTCGTCACTGATATCCATCCAGACACTAAGATGTTTACCACTACCATTGGGATGCAACCATTTAACTAATTTCTGATCCTCTGATAAGTCCACCCATCACATCCTTATCTCTCAAATTTAGAGAAGGGCGTTGTGGGTGTCCACATCAAAGGTCTCACTGAAGTCCAGGCAGATGACATCTGCATCTTTTGCCTTGTCCACTGATAAACTCACTCCATCATAGAAGGCTACTAGATTGAGTAGGCAGGACTTGTCCTTGGTTAAGCACTGCTGGCTATCTCAGATCACGGTTCTGTTATTGATGTGCCTTAAGATAGCTTCTGGGATGATTTGTTGATCTGTTTCGAGATCTTCCTAGGCACAAAGGTGAGGCTGAAAGGTTGCTAGTTCTCACAGTTACCCTTCCTAACCTTCTTAAAAACATGTTAGACATAATGAAGGAATACCTTACTGTGGGGGTGGTGAGACATGGACAGAGGTTCCCAGAGAAGCTGTGGATGCTCCCTCCCTGGAAATCATAGAATCATAGAATCATAGAATCACCAGGTTGGAAGAGACCCATTGGATCATTGAGTCCAACCATTCTTATCAAACACTAAACCATGTCCCTCAGGACCTCGTCTACTCGTGACTTAAACACCTCCAGGGAAGGCGAATCAACCACCTCCCTGGGCAACATATTCCAATGCCTAATGACCCTTTCCGTAAAAAACTTCCTCCTAATCTCTAGCCTAAATC
>WAAB01010414.1:0-44574 GCA_013389865.1 Piaya cayana | reverse complement strand
CTGCATAGGGTTGTTGTGCCCCAAGTGCAGGACCCGGCATTTGACCTTCTTAAACCTCATGCCGTTAGACTCAGCCCAGTGGTCCAGCCTGTTCAGATCCCTTTGCAGAGCTTCCCTACCCTCCAGCAGATCGACACTTCCACCCAGCTTAGTGTCATCTGCAAACTTGCTAAGGGTGCACTCAATGCCTTCATCCAGGTCATTGATGAAGACATTGAACAGGGCTGGACCTAGTTCAAGATGTTCAAGACCAGACTGGATGAGGCTTTGAGCAGCCTAATCTGGTGGGAGATGTCCCTGCCTATTGGTAGGGGGCTTGTAAATAGATGATCTTTGGGGTCCCTTCCAACCTAAAAAATTATGTGATTCTATTCTATGATTCTATGATTTAAGTAAAAAAAGGAATAATCAAGCTAAGAAAATTAAACACAGGATAATACCAAATCTTAATGTGTTTAACAGCAAGTTGTTCCACTGGAAGCAGTAAGAGATGGAAGCACTTACAACCTACTCATCAACTGCCTAAAGAACAGAGGTTTTTTTTTAAAAAAAAGAAAAATAAGGAAGGTCTTCTTATAATATTTTCCCCAATGTTATAATCTATTTTATATATGTAGAAAAGCCTTCCATTCTACTTGTATTTGCTTGCTTTTCAGGCACTTTCTTTGCTAAACTTTAGCATTAGCAAACATTCCATGCTTTTTCTACTTTCAATACAAATATCTAGTCAAACTATCATTTTATGTTTTAGTTAAACTTTTGCATAGCAGTTAGATTACTTTGGAGTGCTTCTAATGGAAGAGCAAGCTCCAGTCAATGGACAAATAATCATGATTTGGACAGTAAAAGCCTGTTTGGTTTATGATTATTACTACAAAGCTATCCCGTAGAAGGGTTTACCTTGTGGTTGCACAACGAGAAGACACAGTTTATACAAAACATTTTCTCTGTGTATGTCATGAGTTTCCTGTATCAGACAGTAATACAAGAAATAATAATTTCAGGTGTTCATTCCACATTTTTGTTCTTTCCATACTGAAACACAACGACATGGGTTACGTAAAGTTCCTGACTAAACCATTTCAGTTAGCGGCATTAAAGTTGCTTTAACTAATAAAATAAAGGTTAATTTACCTAAGACTGAAAGAGAAATGTAATTATGCGTTGCTTTCATTTCAGTTATTTGTACTTTTCAATAAATCATTTTGAATTCTAATATGAACTAATCCTTACTGTAGCCATTTTGCAAGTGGTTGACCAGCAAAAATAATTGATTGCTTCTAATTCTAGAGTCAAATTGTTCTCCCTCAACTTTAGCGTGAAGAGACACTAAAAATATGCCTTCATTCAGGAAACAGGATTGGAACAGAAATCTGTTTTCCTTCTTGTATTGTAATTTCAGACTCAATCTTTTACTATATCTAGGCATGGCTACATAAAACCAGACTAGAATTCCTTCAGGGCTCCCATTTGGTGCAATTTTCTAACACTGTTTGGTTACTAATGAAGAAAGGAATGGCCAGCCCCCTCTGACTGTCAGTGGAAAGAATGCCATTCCCTATGTAATAGCTGTCCAACAATAATGGGTGCAGCCACTATGGCTGACAGAGTCCAGAACTCAAGAAAATTATGCACACTTTTTAAAGAGAGATGATTGTGTAATTTTTGTCCCAGAACATTTCTGGTTGATTGTCTACATCTGTCTCAAGAATAGCAATGTCACAGTTGATTATAAATAACTCCAGGATCATGAAGAGGTTAGTCTGAAGGTTTTAATGTGAGATACTAAGGAACTTCATTGGAATAATTTCTAGAGTTCATCTGCAATACAATTAGGTCTTACTGCAAGCTATTTTTAAGAGTGAATAATAAATTACTCATAAGGAATGATGTGCTAATATGCCGACCAATCAGATGCAACACCTTGTTCCAGAAAATCTAGTGTGATTCTAGGACTGAGAAATGTGGTACTGAATCTGGTTCAGCTACTGTACTAGAGTTATGGTTTTGCACTATAAGACATAGAGTTCCAAGTCGCTATCCCAAAACAACAGTATTTGTCCTCTCTTACGGAATCTTGCCTTTGCTCAGTTGTAGTCTTTCAGCTCAACCCAACTCAGTAATTGAGACAGTTGCTCACTCAAGTTCTCCAAAAAAAAATCTGTGCCTAGTTTTCAGTTGTTTGGCCATTCGCCAGAGATTTCTGAGACTGCATTGATTAAAATTTTGCAAACCATTTCTGTGATTTGAGGTAGGGAAGAGTAAGATCTTGCCAAAGTTCTTAAGGTCAATAATGATTATAGGCTACATACACAGTTTATTGGGTAACATTTAAGAAAGTGCTTGATGCTGTGAAGAATACTTGTGCTATGTTATGTGAATGATTCTGAAGACTGTATCTTTTCATATTCTTCAGTGGTAAGGATAGAATTTAAATCTATGGTAAAACTGCAAGTGAAAGTAAGTTTCCCGGATGCCTCCCAGGACATTTTTGTTTACACTGCAAGCCCTGGATTTTCGCAGTTTAGAGAGAACCATGCCAGTTCCTGCTCAGGGGAAGGACTGACTGCATGACTTCCTACATTACTTAATGTCTGTATCAAGTCATTGCTATTAATACGCCAAACTTCTTATACATTTTATCAGTAATTTTAGCAAAATATAAATAAACCATTAAAATCCTTATGAAAAAAAAGCTCTGCCTTTCAAATATTGGTACTCTGAGTAGAGGTACTAAAAATAAGTAAAGTGGCACAATTAACTGCTTTTTCATTCCTTGAGGTAGTCTCCAGAAAATCATGTTGATGTGGTAAATCCAGTAGTGTCATAAAGCCTTTGATTTCCTTTTAATGTATTTATTAAAATAAATACAGAAAAACGACAGCACAGCAAAAACTTAGGAAGTAAACCTAAAGCTTTAGGAAAACTTTTGCAGCACTGAATCTATCTCCTACTAGGGGTGACCCAACATATGCTTAACTTTATGTACTTTGGCAACATCATGGAGAAGGTACTGATTACACTGGATATGAAATTATGTCTTAGAATGATCCCTAGAAATCTTGAATGCTGAAGTTCTAAGAAAGCCAAGTGCAAAAATAGAATTATTTTCTAATTGCAATACTTTTGTCCTCAGAAACTATTTGTTTTGGGTAAAGTTCAGAGCTCTTGAACTTGGTGTTGAGAGAATTTATGGACCTTGTTTGTCCACTCTTCCGAATCCTCAGAAAATGTGTGTACATTAGCTACCAGCTGAAGAATACAGACCTAGTTCTTGTTGATGAGGTCTGACTGATTTAAAGGGCTGTAAGTATTCTTGTGCTGGCTTTAAAAAGGAATACTTGGACATTTCCCTCACAACTTAACCAAACTCCTAGCACTTGCGCAGTTTTCCATGATTAACTAGGTGATTTCTTTGTGCAATATTGTTTTCTCTAGAATTTCTATGAACTTGAATATTTATTTATTTTAACATTAAATAAGGGAAACTGAAATACTGTAGGAAAATACCACTCAAAGTAAGAGAAGTGTTCATAAATTGCTCTTGCAGATGTATGCAAAAACTGACTTAAAAAGAATTGCTCTTGTGAATCAAAAATTGGTCTTAAACTTTCTAGCATATTTTCACAAAGAAGTCTCCAGTGTCGCATTGCTGCTTATACAAATGCACTTAACATACAAATCAATTAAATTGGGAAAAAAGGTAGCTGAAGACTAGATCACTGATTGCAAATTCACAAGTACTTCCACAGGATTTAAAAACCAGCAGGGCCAAATATTTAAAACAAACCCACAGAATCCAGAAAAACACCATCACCTAGTACAGTGTCTATTGAGAGGCATAAAAGCTGTAATGACTAGAGAAGGTTGGTAAAGCAGATACTACTAATTCACTGCATGCACAGGATTGCATGAATTGAGATGGCAGGTACAGTACAATACTTTATCGCAATGCCTACTTGATGAACTCAGAGAAAACTTAACATTTCTGCCTATAAGCGCCTAAAGAATTTGCCAATAGACAGATTGTATAAACAGGGAAAATACTTTACAACTTGGCATCTGTATTCTGTTATTGTCATCCAAAAGGAGAAATATATTAAAATAGGTTGGGGAAAAAAAATGTACTCTATAGCAGGCTTTTAAAATGTCTACTTTCTAGTAAATTTTCTTGAAAGGAAATCATAATGAAATCTATACCATGTTTTTTCCTATAAAACCTTAAAAGGCAAACAAGTATAGTTATGCTTTGTTTGTGGGTTTTTTCAGTGGGTAGAGAAGGGTGATACAATTTTTCTAAGCTGGCAGATTGTGGTCCACCAACAAATACGCTTTTTGCTTCATTTCCAGTTGTGGCAATACAAGTGAAGACTGAACTAGGTGGTGATAGGAGTAGTGACCTTGATATGGGAGAACTCAGGGATTTAAGCTGATGAAACAAACTATATTATTCTACACATGATAGCTAGTTTCAGGGTTGACACTGTATTTTCTTCTCCAGTTGATTCAAACTGTTTGGATCTTGCTCCTAATATTGACCACAAGAATGAGAGACTATTTTGGTTCTTATCATGGAAACAATAGTTTGTTAGCAAGATGAACTTGGTCTGTTTTTTTCCTGCTCATCACCAAACAGCTGATCATAAAGACTTTAGATGCTCTAAGCCTTGACTGTATTTTAAAATATTGAATGACACAGTATTAAGAAGTGCTAACCTTTCACATAAAGAAGCTTATCGTCTTATGTCTCCTTGTCTCAATCTGCTTCAAATAAGGAAAGCAAATATTTTTTGTTGCCATGGTTATATCACTAGTCTCCCTCAGAAAGGCAGTCAGCTCTTTAGGTTAATGATTGCATTTAATAGTGGTAAATCAATCCTTAACTACTTTATAAATCACACTTGTTCAACAGAGTTTTTTCCTGTTTCTCTGCAGAGATTTTAAAAAAGCATACAGTCCAATAACATTACAAACATTGTTTGATTTGGAAGACCCACAAATATGACTGGCTACATACCACACAAACTGCTATACTGAAGGGTGGTATTACCCACTTATTTATAACCACCTAATGTTACCATGTAAGGCTGAATCAATTAAAAAAAAAAAAAAGTTCCAGAACTGACAGGAATCTCTATAAACTTTGCTCTCTAGGAGACATAACAATAACATTCAGCCCAAATTAAGAAGGTTTTGGTCTTAGATCGGTTCAAACTATTTTGGATGCAGTTATACTGGACTTTCTGTTTTTCAGTAATCTAAGTATTACAAAAGGCCTTATTTCATAGAACTCTAGAGAGAAACACAGTTGAAGTTGAGTACAGCTACCAAACATAAACAATCAACCTTTACAAATTGCTACATTCAATCTAAAGTAGAAATATAAGCCTCCTATGCAGCTTCTACTTCCTGATTGATTTTAAAAGCTCTAATCATTATATAGCTTGCAATGCTTCCTTCTCTTGCTTTTTCTTTACTTGCTGAAATTACATTTACTAAACTGTCCATTTCAGGCTTCAGGGAATGAGTCTGAGAGTGAGACAAATGGATTTTCTTGTTTCCTTATGTTTCTTCATCCTTTTATTTCCCATAATACGGTGACTGCCAGAAATCAGTACTGCTCTGGAAGAATGCCACCAATTTATGCTCATGGTCTGCCCAAATCAGGAATTCTATGAACTGCAGGGTTAGACATTAAGAAATCTTTTCGTTCTATTTCCTTAGTCTGCATTAAAATAGGAAATACGCCTAACAGGGACATTATCCAGGGAGATATTAAAAGGTTTACTGATGAGAACCTTGAGATAGGTCAGCTGAAGCCGAAGCTGAAGTACATTCACCAACAGCAGCACATTTCAAGGGCTACAGTGTGGCAACCCAGCAGGGAAGATGATTATCAAAACAAAACCGCATCAGACCCCAAGGAAACCATAAAATACAGATATTTAGAAAATTATAGACTTAAGGGACTTTTCCCACTTGAGTTGATTTAGGAAGAAAAAATAAGCAACCAGATATAGAGGCCTGTGTTACAAAAATCTAAATCGTGCAGAATAGATGTTGAAATTGATTTTTGGACAAGCTAAACGTTGTCGTACATGAAAAATCTTACTATTTATTGTCTTTCTGGAACTGTTTTAGTATACTAGGGGCATTTTCCTCTGTTGTGATGCTGATATGTGAATTAAGGATAGAAGATACTTTTGCGTATCGTTTCAGGAAATTTCAAGCACTTTAAAAAAGAAACATACATTTAATAGATCATTAATTTTCCTAGCTTAATATTAGTTTAATATACATGCAGATAGAAACTGCATATCAAATTTTTATAGACATTAAAAAAGTCTTAAAATATTAGTGACTATTTAGATCATAGGCTTCAGATACTGATTATTATGTACATTTATATCTTACTGAGTACCTACTTAATAAAATCAAAGGTGAATTTTAATCAGTCTTTTTCAGTCATTGAGACGATGGCATTAGTGGTGTCATTCTCTTATCCCAGAGAAAATTAAGTAATTACACATCATTTCTCATTGATACATATTACTTGTCATTAAAGTAGTAGTGAAAAACATTGTGATACAATATTAATGTAATCGTTTTAGTGGGAAATAAAACAAAAAGTGATTTTTTTTCCCCCTCATCTACCAAACTCTGTCACAGAAAAAAAGTGAAAGACATTTGATAATGGTCACTATAAACCATTAAACTCAGGAAAAAATTAAAAAAAAATAATAAGCAAGGCATTTACTGTTACTGATTTTCAAAATGGAGAAAATGAGCTAATTAGACAAGTCTGCATTTTGAAGGGACGTTTTCCCTTACATAAGAAGAAAAGTATCAAGTTAAGTATATGATATACTAATTCTCATAACCCAAAAGATACAGCTGTGCTTTAAAAACAGAGTGAAAATGTAATTACCTAATTTAGCTTGGTAAGAACTACTTTTTCATGGCTTTTTGCCCAGAATATGCTTATTCCTTCTGCAAAAACAGTATGGCAAACTCCAAAAAAGAAAAGGAATATGTTGCAGAGGTGAAAGAGAATGCATTCACTACAAACATAACTTTCTTACTTTAGGATTACCGCCTAAGAATCAGTAATAGAAATTTACACAAATCTGTACCAAATGTACAAATTACTTTAATGGTAAAAAAAGCAAAAACTTCAGTTTATTGACAAAGTAGGAGTAGGCAGTCCTGGCCTGATGGCATGTTTGAGCACCATTCTGGGAAGGATCTCCTGAAGTCCTGAGAACTGGAGTTTTCATTTTTAATATTATAGAAACTAATGAGATAACTACTGACTAAAATGTTACAGAACTACTTGAATGTCCACATCATAATATAGAATATTCAAAAAGTTCTTGTAAAATTATTTTTTCCCCTTGTACTTCCAAGAAGAAACCCTACCATCTGACTGGCCTATATAATGGTCATTAGCTAGGATAATAGTGCAGTGGAAAATTAACTAATGTAGTAAAAAAGAACCCACAGAATCGCTAGTTTTGTCCATTGACAATGAACGTTTCTGGAATGTCCATCAAATTTTCAGCTTTTATATAGTGATTCAGGTACAAGTGTTTTATGCTTTCTAACACACAGCACTACTTGCAAAATGACTGATAAAGATATGTTACTACCAGAAAAAATTAATGTTCTGTCCTCACCTTTGGGTACACTTCAGGCAGGTGCAGTGGGACACGTAACCTGATCCACTGGCAATTTCTTTTTCTCCGTGTAGTACAGAGTATGAAAATTACTGCAGTCTACTCTTCCAGGGCCGTAACACTAAATTTTTTTCATCCACATCTAATGCACGGTTCCTTAAATATCTATTCTATTAGTTACTGAAAGCTGGTTTTGCAAAGAAATTGTTCAGTGGTGAAAATAACCAGTCGTTTCCCCATTTCATCACACTATGGTATGTTGTTCACAACTTGGATGCTCCGCCTTAGTTTTTGCCACTTTACACCATGTCCTACCAACACTTTACAGCAACTGCAGAGAGGACTGCCTGAAAGCTTATGTCATCCTTCTGAACAGACCAACGGGTGATTTGATTTTAACTCTGCAGTCAGTTCTTGATTCATTTTCTGTGATGACTGAGAAGGGTGACAGCTGGTGTTAACTAAACATGCCACTTGTGCTTGAGGCCAAAGCCTGAGGCAACAACCCTAAGGTCTGCATGCAGGCAGGGTAAGCAAACACATTTTGGCAGCAGAACCAAAGGCTAAGAGGCAAAGGCTCCATCTAAGTTGGAAAGTCTTGATACAAGGTGTTGCTTGTTCCATACAAGAGTTTTTTCTTGAAGTTTGAAAATGACCGTGCTAGAGTTCTGGTTAGGCATTTACCTGGAAACAACAATGTTGTAATCATAGAATCACAGAATTGTTTGGGTTGGAAGGGACCTTAAAGACCATCTAGGTTCCAATCCCCTTGACATGGGCAGGGACATCTCCCACCAGACCAGGCTGCAAAATGCCATCCAATTTGGCCTTGAACACCTCCAGGGATGGGGCAGCCACAATTTCCCTGGGAAACCTGTTGCAGTGCCTCATCACTCTCATTGTGAATTCTCCCTTATGTCTAGTCTAAATCTGTCCTTCTCCAGTTTATAGCCATTGCCCCTCCTCCTATCACTACAAATCTTTGTAAAAAGTCCCTCCCCAGCTTTCTTGTAGCCCCTTTCAGGTACTGGAAGGTTGCTATAAGATCCCCTTGGAACCTTCTCTTGTCCAGGCTGAACAAGCCCAACTGTCCCTCATAGGGAAGGTGCTCAAGTCCTCTGATCAATTTTGTAGCCCTCCTCTGGACCCGTTCCAACAGTTCCATATCCTTCTTATGTTGAGGATTCCAGAACAGGACACAGTACTCCAGATGAGGTCTCACAAGAGAGGAATAGAGGGGCAGAATCACCTCCCTCAACCTGCTGGCCATGCTTCTTTTGGTGCAGCCCAGGATACAGCTGGCCTTCTGGGCTGTGAGCACACATTGCCGGCCCATGTCAAGCTTCTTATCAACCAGCATGCCCAAGTCCTTCTCTGCCGGTCAGTGCTCAATCACACTGCCCCTCATCAATGCTGAAAATGGGGATTGCTCCGACCTAGGTGTAGGACCTTGCACTTGGCCTTGTTGAAGATTGTCAGAAGAGACAGAGACATTTTCATTGCAAACAAAAAACCATTTTAGCCTGGTTATTCAGGGAAGGTTTTAATTGGCTCAGAAACACTGAAGAAAAATTAGAGGAACCTGAGAGTCTGGTCCATCTGAGGTTAGCGATGCTTCTGTTACCTTCATTGGATCCAGGATTCACCTGCTAGGCCAGATTTTTTAGTGTCGTGAGGTTTTTTCAAAGCTGGGAATCTCCAGCAAACAAAAGGCCTGAAAGAACCATGAGAAACTGCTGACATCCAGAAAAAGAATTTTAGTAGAAGATTGGACAAACTGCCTCACTGCATTAGATAACAGACAAGGCAGTTCTGTGAAGCTTAAGTAGTTTTTAAATTTTTTCAAAGAACAATATGAAGTATTACCAGCAACTTTGTGACTCTTATCTTGATGCTGGTGTTCAATAAACAATAAACTATTTTTTTCATGCATTTACATCTCAGGGGTGTTCTCCACAGTGTAATAAGTCTGTGTCCCAGCTCCCTCTCCTTCTCCCTTGTGTCATCTTCTCCAAGCAATGTGTATAGTACTGTAACTATCAAAAGTTCAGCTTCGAGCATTATGTGCATCATCTAATGGATTTGGAGGCAGCACACACTGAACTGATTCAACCTTCATCCCTTGCCCTGCTGGCCAGTGTCCCCGCTTGAAGGTTCAACACACTTAGCTTTCGCTGCAGCCTGCTGTTAGTGAAGTTCTAGCTTGGTTTATCTCTTAGCACTTTGCTTGTGTGGTAATTGTAAGAACAGAGAATTATTAAATCCTTTACCCTCACACTGAGTTTGGCTGATATGGGCTGATAAGGCCTGCAGTTAATATTTGTGGTCAGGGAGTTTGGTTGAAGAAGCTTTATGCCTTAGCTTAAATAAAGGGAAGAAAGTGGTCTGGTAATAGGGTTTGGACTATTTGAAACCATTACAAGCAATTCTGTGTCTGCCTTTGAATACTTGGAAGTGCTGAAGTTTTACAGGTGTCAGCATGTGTTCAACTCATTCTGGAACCGTGCCTCTTTGGAGGATGCCTCAGCTTTGAACAGATGCCACAGTAGGAGGGTTGGAACTGGATGAGCTTTAGGAACCATCCAACCCAAACCATTTGATCCAGGTGCTGGCACCAGTCAGTGAGTTCAGTGGCATCGGGTTTCCGTGACTGGCCCAGTAAACGTGGATAAGGTGCTCAGACGGCCAGGAAGCTGTGTGAGGATAACCAGTCACTCCTTAAGGCACCTATGGGATTGGTGCGCTGTGCAGGCCCATGAGCCAAGGCTGCAACATTTCTGTGCCTCCCCCACCCCTCTCCCCATGCACGCCCACACACACAGGTGTGTGCACACACAGAGGCAAACAAATATGCACAGACACATGCATACACCTGCACTTATATGCATGCATGCTCACACATATGCTCATGCACACACACATTCACACACATGCACAGACATCCCATGCACTTGCACACATGCAGCACATGCAGATGTGCATACATGCACAGATCCACCCCCCACGCATGTACACACATGCATACAGGTGCACACAGACATGTGCACATACACCTGCAAACACAGATGCACATCCACATGCACACACATGCATGTACACACTCAGATATGCACACACTTGCACACAAGCACATACAGCCGTGCACATACACAAACACCTGCACACACACGCAGACACACATGCTCATACATGTGTGGACACACACATACATGTACACACCTGCACATACACCTACACACATGCACTCACACACATGCAGACACCCCTCCCATGCATACCCTCCCAAGCACAAGCGCACAACTTACACACAAAGCACATGCAAACGTGCACACATATACACACGTGCATGCACACCCGCATACACCCACAGATACACACGCAGACCCCCCACATGCAAAACGCACACGCCTGCACACACGTGTAAGCACACGCAGACGCGCACACACGCGCCCCCCCCATACACACAGGCACATGCATACAGGTGCGCAACCTGCGCACCCGCAACACGCATGCAAACTCCGCACACGTGGACGCGCACACACGCACATGCACACCCATCACCACCCACCCACATCTGCGCATGCAGACGCGCGCACACACACCGGGCCACGCAGCCAGATGCACGCGCGCGCACACACCGCACGCGCGCACAGACACACGCACCCGCAAGCGCGCACCCACACGTGGGCTCTCCCCTCCCCGCCCCCACGCCCAACTCGCGGGCGCGCGCACGCACGGGCGCGCTCGGTGCCGGCCCCACGTGACTCGCGCGGTGCGGGTGTGCGCGGGAGGAGGGGGGGGCCGCGCGCGATCCACATCCGGGTGAGGCGGCGCGCGCGTCGGGCGGCGGTGGCGGCGGCAGCCGGCGGGAGCGAGAGTCCCCTCGAAACTGACACATCGCGTCCCGCCGGCGGGGAGAAGCCGCCGCCTTCCTCCTCGTCGTCCTCGTCCCACCCGCGCCGAAGGAGGCGGGCGCTGTCCCTCGGTGCCGGTGGCTCTCTGCCCGGCCTGCCGTTGTCCGGCTCTTGCAACCCCCGCGTGTCCTTGTGCCGCGGTGGCTGCTCCAGGGACGTGTCCAAGGGTGGCTCCCAAAGGGGGTTTTAGGAATAGTTTAGAGGAACGACAGGAGCCTGCCTGCCCTGCACCACAACACTGATATTCCTGTCAGCTGGAAGGAGAACCTTGTGAGTTGTTCTCTAGCCCAGAGGTTTGGAAATCTTGATGTTTCTCTGCCCATCTCGGCAGGGAAATCTCTGCTCCTCCACTGAGGCCAAAGTGTATGTTGCCATAAACATGTCCAGAATCTTAAGATGTGAGGAAATAGCCAGTGTGATTTTTCAGAAGGATCTTTGTGCTGATACCAGTTAGTACAAGAGGAGTGAGGTGTCAAAGTATTTCTGAAAATCTGGCTGAAAGAGGTGCCTAAAAGATTTTCTATAAATCTGGTCTTATATAGCCTGTAAAAATATTTTAAGTTTTGAGTCTCCCTATCAGTTTAATAGGTTTGACTATATTGTCTTGATACATTAGCACCTGAGCTTAACCCTTGGCTCTGGGATACTCCCTTGATGAACTCTTCCTGCAGTGTTGGTTCTTCTCAGCAGAGTATAGTTCATCTTGTAAGCAGTTTTTCTTTCCTGTATCAGCAGTTCTTTTTGCGTATCAACTACATGCTGAATACGTTTCTTGCCATCTTACTGGAGCAGTTAGGTAGTTTTTGTCCAAGTGCTTAAACACCTGTTTCTGTACACTCAATTATTTTTGTTCTCAGCACTTTCTGGCTGTTCTGTTTTCTCCTACTCTTCAGATTTTTCTCTTCTGCATACATTTCTTAAAGTTAGGACTTTGTTATGAGTGTTGCCATATCCATGGCTTGAATGTCTTAAGTAACTTGGTGCTAGGGTTCTAGTACTTACTTTGTTTTTCTTTGGGGATGTCACTTTCTCTGTCACTAATACAGGAAGTAGAATGCTGTTTTCAGAGGTTGTAGAGTAAACAATATCCATTAACAAGGGCAGCAGCAAACTCCATGCTGGTAGGATTTGAAATAAAAAAATCACAGCAGTGTTTAAACGGGTGTTATCTGGATGCTTGATGAATAGTGGATAATCCCAGAGCCTTTTCCAGGACCTCCTAAAGAGATCCTTGAGAATCTGATGTGAATGTTTTTTACACTATTTTGAAAGGAATATTTAAATACAGGAGACTAGGGGAGTAACTTCTGTGCTGTGTGCCTCAACGCGTCTTTGTGAATAGCTTCAACAGAAATGCTTTCTGCTGTTAGTCTGGGACATCACAGCCTCCATATGCTGATTCCTTCTGTGTTAAAGATGACGTGGCATTTTACTGTAGCTCATCTGAGGAGGTAGGTGGATTTTGCACATGCCAGATTGAGACAGTGGATGTTAAAATAGTCTGTCACCTTTGGATGTGTTTTTATCCAAGCTTTTATTCTGACTATTGCTATTACACAAAGTTGAAGGCTTCCTTCCAGTTTAATTATACCTAGACATAGGAATGATGGAAAAATGAGTGTACCTGGTGACACATTTGCATCTGTGGTGTTCATACATAGATCTCCACAAGGCTTTTCAGAAATATTGATCATTCAGTGCCTCGCTAGAACTCTCAATGCAGTTTAAGTACTTTTGCATTTCGTTATGTGCTCCTTGGTTACTTTTTGCATGTCCTTGAACACCATGGACTGTTAGACCAGCTCCTTTGCGTATTTTTTAGGAGTGACACAACTATTGCCAGAGCTTTGTGAAGAATATACGTTGTCTAGACAATGTTAGCTGTTTATGTGGTGTCAGGCTGACATTCAGATTGATGATAGCTACATAGACTTGTAGGTGCCAAAGTACAGTAATGCTATAATGCGTATTTCTTGTCTAGAGGAACAATTGATTGCAATCTTAAGGGCAATAACTGGCATTCTCCAAATGTTTACAGAATTCCTAAGACATCTAAGTATGGTGTGTATCTGAGCAGTTGGCTTGATTCCTCTTGGCTTACTGCAAACCAGCTCCCAGGAAAGCTTGCAACAGAAAATGGAAAAAAAGTTTGTGGTATGATGGAAATAAGCTTTTTGTGAATTTTCAAATGTAAAGTTCTCAATACCTTCTTGCCTGCATTCATTTGAGTCAATTCAGGGTCAGAAGGTGGTTGTTTCAGTCTGTGATGGTCTTATATATTTGTGTGTTTTATAATCTCATGGTGTCCATTTGTGCAGCTTTTGATGCTTGAAAGCCCTTACAGGAAAGTTCTTTCTGCTTATGTAAAACATTTTTGTTATAATAAGGAAGGAAAAATTTCTTTTTTAACCAATCTTGATACTTCTTCATGTATATCGTTTCTTTTGTAGGGCTTTTTTCCCTAGGACATTGGAAGTTTCAGGCTGCAGGCAGTGTAAATTTAAAGTTTTGCAAACTAAATCTACTTTTAAGTGCATTGTAGGTGGTAGATTATCTAAGAAAAATTGTTAGGTGACTTTCAGACATTGTATTTTAATATGTTACTTTTCACTGCTTTGTTACTTTGATATAATTATTTATAAAAATAACAACACATCAGAAATTCAAGGTGGGGTTTTTTCCATTTTGATTATCTCATGCTTCTAAAGACTTAAGATTTATGTGGAAATAACCCTTGTTTGTGTTAGGAAAAATAAATTTTTAAGTTAAATTTAGCTTTTCTGAAAAGGCCTATTGCAACCTTAATTTTCTTCTAGCCCTTTGTGTCCCTTAAGGAGTGGTAGCTGCTCTTCAGACCTGATTCTCCAGAAGTAGCGCTATTTTTAGCGAAAGGAATTAAGTGATTTGTAATTTTCTTCATATAGAATAACATAGTATGTAGACTGTCTTAATGCACAATAGGATTAATATTCTTTCTTCCTGAAGAGGTTGGTATTGACCAATGGGAAGGATTTTGCTTTTCTGGCATAGCAGACTTTTTTGCCTTTACGTTGTTCAGCTGACAGATTTATTTTTGGAGTGACTGAAATGACTTCTGGGGGGTTCTGTCCTCTTTTTTGATGAAGCTGAGGCTTAAAAATATAAATTCCGTTACAGGAGAAGGTTGGAGGAGCAGTTATGTACCCACAGATTTCTTTTTATGCAATCACAGAAGTATCTTTGAATTACAAGGAAGTAAATGAAATTTATTACTTTACAAGTACTTGTTTAAGTGGTGATGGATATTCCTAAACAGACTTTTAAAGATGGTGTTTTGCAATTTTTCAGTAGCTGGATTTGGCATCTGCCTGCCTTAGTTTGTTGGCGTTTGCAAGGCTAGTATTTCTGTTGATCAAACTGTTACAGATGCTCTCTAGTAAAACTTACAAGCCTCTGGAAGACAGCTAGAGGAATGGACCTAATATTTATAAAGGTGTTTTGGGTCCTCAGAAAGAAAATGTTTCTTGTGCCTGTATAATGCCTATATAAGAAAAGCAGTCTTTGCTATTGGTCGTTGAAGTGATAATAATTCAGCCTTTTTATGTCTTTCAGGGAAGAATCTGGAAATGGCTTTAGTTTAAGTTGCTAATTTCAGTTGATATAAAATATCTTTTGTTGTATTTGCACAAAGTTCTAAGTTTTAGTGTTAAGAAGATCAAGAATGTCCAAAGTATAGTGCCTACTTACTAAAACAAAGATCTAAAGGTAGTTTATGGAATACTGATTTTAAAAACCTCCACTTAACTGTAACCGATACAGGATTAAATTCCGATTTTTAACTTACTTACTGGCAACTCTTGTAGTAGTTACAGAAGGTAAAGTTTTCACTTACTCAGCACTTTTCTTGACAAAGAACCAATTTTTAATGTTTTAGCTAATTTTTGTGAATCTCCTTATAACATACGGCTTTATAATACACTAATATTAATTAGTTAAAGAAGTTTTGAGGTGCAGTGAAACATAAGTCATGTCTTGTCCAATTCTTCCACCTTTAGAATCTAGGAATGTTGCTTCTCTTGTTTTAATGCAGTCCTTCTGGAAAAGATGGTAAGGTTTTTGTGCACATACATAAACTAATTTTATGTGACTATGCAACAATAATTGTTAGGGCTTTTTGTTATTTGTTTTAGGAGAACAAAAAGCAATTGGCACTGATGATTAGATACCTTGTAGTCAGTTGAGGAAGCTGGCACTAAGGGCTGACAGTATTTTTAATTTGGAAACAAAAGATACAGGATGTGGTAATGGCAAACTTAGATTGTGGTACAGAACATTCAAACCCTAATTCTTCCAGTTGAAAAATAGATAATTTCAAGGCTGTAGCCCTGAGTCTTATTACTAGACCTGTTGCTTTTCCTTCAACGGACTTAACAAATCACGTTAAATGCCATTTTACTTTGTAAAAGCAGTTTATGGTGGCGTTATCACAGAGAATATCAGTGTTTAAGTGTGCTTATTGGTTGTATTTCCGTTTGCATGTATGCTGAAGAATTGTACACTCCTCATGAAGTATCTCTTAAGAGCTGTTGTGTGCAAACACAGCTATGCCAAGGCATTGTAGACTTTTGATTTGAATAGAAGCAGAAAAATAAGACAATTTACAGTCTTCTGTTTCAAGTGATGGTAATGAAAATTTCATACTTACTTCAATATAAATATTGTGAGCTGGAAGGCATGTCCTGTGTGGAGCAGCCTAGAGCTCTTGGTTTGTCTAGTTTTGGAGAAAAGGAGTCTGAGAGGTGATCTCATTGCTTTCTGCAGTTTCCTAAGGAGGGGAGGTAAAGAGTGAGTGACAGAATGTGTGGGGAATGGTTCAAAACTGCATCAGGGGAGGTTTAGAGTGGATGTTAGGAAGCATTTCATTACCAAGAGGGTAATGGAATTTGCATTTAACAGTCTGTGGAGATAGGAGAAAGTATTTACGGGATCATGTTTTCATTGTGTTTGTGCAGGTCCTGTTCTGAAAATAAAGGGGCTTGAGTCTTTCTAATTTGTTTTGCTTCCCAAGTTGATTATTTTTTTATTTTTGATGCTCATTGAGGTTTTATAATATGGTGGTGATGAAGATATTCTCAATATTTAAAATTAGATAAATGTTACTGCTGAGAATATATATATATGTCTGCTTTCTTGTGGAACAGAATGAAAGAATTTGTATTGTAGTTTAATACACTTATTGTATTCAGAAGTGAGAACAGGTTGTAATATAATTTATAATTAGATTTCCAGATTGGATTGTATCGGTTGTTGAGACAGGTCTTTTTCTTCTTTTAGCGTACTTTTTGTCTAGTTTGGTACAGCAGTCCTTGTTTGGAATGCATGGATTTCAGAACAACAGTGTTTTTAGCTGACATCTTTGAAAGTCAGTTTTGATTACTTTTCCTCATTAGATTTATGACTACTGTGTGAGCAGTACTAAGAAAATGGAAAGAGTTTGATCTGTGATGTGGTTGGAGCTTATGGGCAATGACAGTCCTGTTTTAAAAAAACAACTTTCGTATGGTAGGTGAAACTTTCTGTGCTTCACTTTTATAGGAGTTAGTCTGACTTTTGAGGGAAGTGTTTGCTAAGGTAGGAATGACTTTAGATTATGTATTCATTACTGAAGGCTTCCTTTTTTTTGTTTTGTTTTAAGACAAAATCTGTAAGACAATGAGCTTATGGTTCCTTATTAAAAAGAAAGCAAGACAGACTACATGCATTCTGATTTCTTATCAAAACCCATTGGTTCTTATTTGGTGTCTGAAGTTTCCTAACAGTGTTGCAGCTTATTTGTTTTCTACTAAAAATGTTCAGAATTACATTCTCAGGGAGTGAGGGTAGGGCAAATCAGAATGCCTTGGGTACATAGTGATGGGGTCCAGAATCAGCCACTTCAAAATCAGGCATCCAGATTCAGTCCAGTTGATTAGCAGGCAAATTATTGTGAGTAAAATGAGCTGGGGAGTTGGCTAGGTCATACACACTGGCTTGGTCAGTATCTGTAGGATGAATTTCAGGACTTGCTGTTCAGTGTTCTTTATCTTTGAGTTGAGTTGTTTTAGTTTTTGGGGGGGCAGCAGTGTTTGAAGTAGTCATTTCCTTATGACCAAGTTGTGGGAGTTGGGTATGTGATTATTGGGGCAGATGTGATATAGCAGCTAGGACTGTTTTTTTACTGTCTTTTTGTGTATATTTTTGGTGAAGAACTCCAGGCACACCTGATGTAAGACAGCAACTAAACCTGCTGACAAAGAAAGGAGAGATTTTTGAATGATTTTTTTCCAGTAAAATAAAGATAATGTGTTCTAAAACATCTTAAGCTAAGAGGTAGGGGAAAAAATACACTGCATAGCCTTCTCTAATTAGAGAAAACTATGAGGACAGTTGGTCCCCCTTTGAAATGTGTTTTTATTCCTTTTGCTCTTTAACCATCAGCAAATTTCAGTTTTAGTTCATGATGGCTTCTCTCTTGACCCAATTGCAAAAAGTGAACCTAGCTCTGAAAGCAAGAAATAAACAAATACAATCCCTTCACCTGAGAAGCAGAAGCTAACAACCCATTGCAGCAACTTCATAAACAATTTGAGCTCAATATATAAGCTTATGAAGGCATTCTCTGTGGGAGTGTGTTATAAGCCTTAAAATTAGAATTTAATCAGTAATTGTCTCATTCCCTGAGGTTTATATTCAGTTGAAATAATTCAAGGTAAACCAGTCTTTGTTCCACTCATACATTGGTTAGATTTCTGTTTTCCACTGGGATGTGAAAAGGAGGTGACAGAAAACCACTCTGATCTTCTGCCTCTGGTTTTAGCTATAATGGGTGAAAAGTAGGAATCTAAATACATTGAGTGATAATAGGCCTGTTAGGAAAAGAAAACAAAACTTCCTGTGGGTGAAATAAGTAACTATTGACCTAAGCTGACAGGGGGAAAGGAATGACATTTAAAAAAAAAAAAAAAAAGTGGTTAATCTAACGCGCTCATTTACACATTATGTTTCTTCACAGCACTTTTCTGATGGTGTCTGCAAGGGAGTGGCAGTGCTATTTGATAATGTGTCTATGCTACGTTAGTGTATTATTTGTTGTGTCACTGGGCTGCTTTTAAGGCTGGACAGAGAACGCTGGTCAACAAGTATTACTGCTGCAGTTACAGCGGTTTTTTTTCCTGATGTTCTCCAAAAGGTTAGTCCAAGGAGCAAGCTTTTTTTAATTTTTAGGTCTGTGTAGTCAGGCTGAATATGAGGCTATTATTTTTAGTCTCCTTGCCCTTGCAGTAGAGGGAAGTTGTAAATGATTGCTGATTTATTAAGTTTCTGGTTGTGATGGTATCTGCAAAGTATGAGCTGTGAAGAACAGTATAACTAGTTTAAGTTACTGTGTATCTTGCTTTATCATCTGCTTCCTACAGGTCTGAGTGTAGTCCCTTGAAAGACACGTGACAGCTGTGCCATGCTACAAGAAGTGTAGCTGGTATATAAAAGAATCTGTTACTGAGCATTATATAAAGTTTTTAAGTGTTGAAGAGATGAATAATTCTGATTATGTTTGCTAGAAGACATTCCTTGGTATAATAGTTGGTGAAACTTCTATTCAGAGTGCTGTCTAGATCAGAGAAGTAAGTGAATTTTGGTTTTAAAGAAGTTGCCTGTGAGAATAAGTGTATGTGAGAGAGTAGATGATAATAGTAATAGATGACAGTGATTAATTGAGCTAGGCTGCAGGTAAGATTTGAAGATTCAAAATACAAAGCTTCCAAAGGTTTGGGAATGACTTTGTGATGATAAATTGTTGAAGGTACTTGGGGGACCAAACAAATTTGAACTTTACATAGGGGACATGTAAATCATACTTAGTCATTGCTAGTCAGTTCTTTTCCAGGCCAATAATAAGTTAGCTTTTTAGACAAACAAAAATAGCACTGGCTGTGCTTTTCTGAGAAACTTCTGAGTTGATTTGCACCTAGGCTGTCTCATGGATGTGGCAGGGAGTCCTTAGCTCAGTTTGCAGTGGTAATGGTGAACTTTAAGTTGCCAAATTTAGTTGATTGCTAAACCAAAACTGAAGTGCTTTGAATATTAATTTAAAGTCCATACTAACCATATACTTTTGAAATAGTCTGTATGTCTGTCTAAATATGTATATATGCTCTTGACAAGTAAAGAGAAATGCTAAAGGCAGTCTTGAGCCACGCCTCTTCTGCTTTCCTTTAGAGGTCCCATTGAGTAGTTTATTTTCAATAGTTTCAAAGCCAAAGAATTCGACAGGCTGTTTACATGCTGTGCTTGTTATTTATTGTATTTACTGTAGTTTTTGCTACAATGTAATTTCTTACACAGAATTGATTGTTTAGTAAATAAGAAAGTGGCGTTGAACCATGCTGCCAATGCAAGAGTCTGCTTTTAATCCAAAGAATTATTTGGCTGTAAATCAGCTTAAAACACAATAAATTGTAAGGAGAAGAATAGGCAAGAACTCTCTTAAGGTATTTTAGTTATACCTGAAGTCTTCATAGAATGGGAACACCAATAAGTACATGTTATTGTAATTAGGAAAATATTGATTAGAGTTTGACCTGTTTAAAACCTGTCATTTAGTACTATGAAATGCTCTTTTTTTTGCTTACAGTGGTTTCTGTACATGCTCTAGAAGTTCTGTTAGCTTGTGAATAAATAAGTATGCTAAATAACTGTTAAATGTACTAAACAGTGTACTAAAAAAAAAAGTTTATTTTGTGTCTCCCTAAGGTTTCTGAATAAAGTAAATGTTGCTGAAACTTGGTCTTGTAGTTCTTTACAGTTGTTTTTTAGTTCATTAAATAATTTGCCAGAACACCCGGCTAGAATGGATTTTGTTTATCCTGAGGTGGGTCTTGATGGGAAGATTGGAATTGCATTGCTGTGAATCTGTTTTAGTATCCTTTTTTGTTAATTGATTTCACTTAAATATCTTCAGTTTATCACAGAACACAGGCCAGTGGGGTTTTTTTATTCTTATTTCTAAGGAAAAGAAATCTGCAGTCAACTTATTTTCGCTAGGCTTACCCTTTTTTTCAAGACTTCAGCAACACTTCCATGTGTTGCAGTTTGTGAATTTAGTGTGTGCATAGATAGAAATAAACTGTGAATTCTGTCTCTGAGTGTTACAGTTCAATGTAGTTTTAGATGGAAGCCAAAATATTTTAGGTTACACTTGTCAGTTAAGCTTTTAAAGTTACTTTCCATGGGGTGCAACTTCTGAATTAATGCAGAGTGTTCCAATTAGTTTGGAAGCTGCTCAAGGGAAAATCACTATCTTGGCCTGATAAGCTGGAGAAAAGTTGAACTCTAGTTTCAAATGCTGGTACTCAGTGAAGTCTTGTGGCTTGTGACATGTTCTGCTGGTGGGTTTTCAAGTATTGCTCATTTCTCTGTTACGTGCGAAAATGTTAAGCATTTTGTTTTTGGGGTTTTTTTCCCTTTTGTTTTCTGGATTAGTTCTTGCACACTTGATTAGCAGTGATGTGTAGTAACTTTGTAAAATGTCTGTGGAAGAGGTCTGAGAAACTGGATTTAAAAATATTTGTATTTAAAAGATATAGTTCACTTAAAAGTTATTCATACAGGAATCTTAATAATAATTACTGTGTGATTAATGTTAAAGTTAGATATTGCTAATCCAGGATCAGATTAATTTTATGATTAAAAGGTAAAAAGTAGTTTCTATTTTAAGACTTTCACAAATATTTTTTTCTAGTTAATGAATGCTTCAGAAGTGTGATACAACTGTCTAACTTTATTGATGTTGAATATACCTAATATTTGGTAGCGTTGTTCATGCATGTATTCATAAGGATTTCTTTTAATGTTTATAAAGAGGCCTAACATGTCCCTTGTTGGCATTGAAAGAGTAATATTGGTTAAAGAACCACATTTTCTTTAGAAGGTGAAGGAACAGAAATTCACGTGTTTGAAAATTTCAAAAATAGAGGCAAATTATGTTTGGAAACTATTAAATCTAAATTGACTGTGTGCCCTGAAGACTTTGGTATGCATGGATCCTTTTTGTTTTACTATCTGAAAATAAGTTTGTTCTCTTGGTCTCTTTATGTATATATATGCATACACACACACGCACATGTATGTTGCCCCAGTGGTACATAGAGTTGAGCAATGGTATTGGTTTGGGTTTGTTTGTTAGTTTTTGGGGTTTTTTTAATTATGGCAAGCAGAAAATAAGTTATTGTGATTTATACTGTATTGAAGACGTGTTTTAGCAAAATGAATGCATATCAAATTTTAGTAAAGAATACTGAGTAGCAAGAGTGCTCAAAAAGTTATAAAAAATTTGACTTTTTATTACTGCTGATCTACATGCCATGTGTAAAACAGACTCAGTAATGAAGTGATTAATTTTCTAACATACCTGAATCATTTTTCATAAAAAAGTTAAAAAAACATAACACAATTTTATTTGGAATAATTGTTTTCAGGTAGCAGATATGCTTAGATTGTTCAGATTTGCTCAAAGTTTAAAATACACTGTGAACTGATTACAATGTCTAGTTTAACAGCCTAAATAATAAATAAGATAATTTATTTTTCAAAGGTGAAAATATGTTTAATTATAAGTCAACATTGATTGCATGGAAAAATGTGCACGTCTGTATGTGTAACCTGATTAAACTAGAAGTTGCTATAGAACATCTGGAATTAGTAAAATTGATAGCTGGTTGTACCTACTTTACTGCAACGGCTACTGTGTAGTTCTTGTTTCTTAATCCAGTACTGGTTCCTGCATTAGGTGTGAACTATAGAACTGCAGGTTAAATAAAGAGTGGGAGGGTCAAAGATGACACAGACTTGAATTTAGTTATAGTCCTCTGGCTGGCTGCACCTCCAATTCAGTGTCCTGGTTACATTTAGCCAGACTGTGTTTGGGGCTGCTGCCATTAAATGCACTAGGTTTGAATTTCCTAAAATTTCAGATTAGAAAGAGAATTTTCTTTGGTTATATGTAGTTTTATGATTGTAATTTTCCATACAGGTTGTGCACTCAGCAATTTTGTCCTTGGAAAATAGTCATTTGATTACAGAAGTAGGTTCACATACTACTAATTACGAGTAAAGAAAAAAGGTGTCATTTTTCTGTTAGTATTTTTTTAACAGTCTGATATTTTTGAAAATTACTGGATTAAGTGAAGTTGTCCATTCACATCATTTTTTTTTCTCAAAGTCTCTACAGAAAATTATAGTAATTACCTGAAACTTTTAATTAAGTGCCTGTATTTTTGGGTTTTTTTTTAACTGAGTGTAAACATAGGGTATTAATTGTTATTGTTCAAATATTTAGGCTTTTTCTTGCTGACTTTAGTCAAGCAAAATATGTCTTCATTGGGAATTTTGCTGACTAAAGACTATGTAATAGTCTAGTAATTAATGTAGTTAAAAGATGTCAATCTACACATTGTTTACTCTTTGTAACTAGAATGTTTTGCCTGTTTTCTCAGCATTGCCAGAAGGGATCACTTCTGCATAGTAATTTTTGGATAAATTTCAGTAGTTCACTTTGAACAGTGCCAGTTTCAAAAGCTTCTCAACTCTGAATATATAAAGTCCTTGATAACTTAAATAATTCCATGAATTCTCAAGTATATTATATACAAGTTCAGTACAGTTTGTTATTAATTTGTTCTTGTATGTCTATTTTGCATGCATAGTAGTTTTATACTTTAGGATGAATACGTTAGGCATGCATTTATTTCCTGTCTAACAAAAGTCTTGGGTGATATACAAAATTGTGATTTAAAATAAGTTACGTGGGAGAAAGAACAATTAGTTTACATTAGACTGGGAAGACGAGCATTTTGAATTTGGCACATTCTGTGATGAATGGAGACCTGTCTGCATGTGTTGCCTGTACTTCATAAACTTTGTGCATCCTATTCTATCTACATCTGAGCTGTGAGACAATGTATACTTTATGAATTACCCGTTTTTTTTGTGTGTGTATGTATGCTAGTGTAATATGGGGATGAATATCCTTACTCCTCTAATGCCACATTGCCATTCATGCAAATCCATGCAGTGCTGTAGTAGGTAGGGGCATCCTGAAGGTGATCAAGGTCTGCTTGGTGGCATAGCAGAATGTCTTTTTTTTTTCTGTTATTTCTGGAAGGATCTGCTCCTTGTGTTATGATGATATTTTAGCTGCTTATGGAATTGAGAAGTTGTACAGATCTTGCAAAGAAAGTAATTGGGTTTGTGCTTCTATGGTATGCCTGGCATTCTCCCTGCCTAGTTTTGTAGGCTAGCTAGGGAAGAGACAAATTCAATGGATTATAGGATGGGTGGGGAATTTGGCTGGTATCTTCTTGTCTTTTCATTCGTTTGTTCGGAGGCAGGGGGAGTTTAACTCCCTTTGAATGAGAAATAATTTTTGCTTAATTGTTGACTGGTGAGTAATATTCTTAATATTAATGGCCACATCACGTACTTTGTACTTATTGTATGTTCTGGTGAATTGCTGGATATGGGACCTCTTAGGAAATATCTTCTTTTTCTGAAATGGGATTGGTACTGCCTACCCATCTTTCTCAAAAGCTTTGGAACTAGAGGAGAAGAGCATTCTAGAAATGTGTAGTAGGTATAAAGAATCAACTTTTAGAAAGAAACTGTTTTAATACATTGTGTTCTGATTGAAAAGAAAAGGACTGAAGTATTGAGCCTTAATTCCATTTTCATTCTGGCCTGGTCTGTGGTGTCTACTCCCAGCTTCCTCATCATATTACAAAGGCATCAACAGCAATCAACCTTTTCCTTGAGAAGTAAATATATTTTTCTTGATTGCAACAGAGAACATACAATTATGATAATATCCATTTGGTCAAAGGTCATGTGATGAAAGTGTTGTGTTACATGCTTAGGAGTAGACCAAAAATCAAGAAAAAAGAAAAGATAATGTACGCAGGCATTTTGGCAGCAATCTTTTCTGTTGGAAAGCATATCAGCTTTTTTGTTCAAGGATTGGGAGTTGGACAATGGGAAATTTTTCCAGTTTGATTCATAAGTCACATGAAAACGAATTTGACATCTTGAGTTACTTCTCCATGAATGGAAACTTCTCTTTAAGAGAGAACGAAAAAATCAAATTCATCCGCCTTGTGTGTGAACAGAAAGTCAAGTCGTCTTTTCAAGTATCAGTAAAGGGAGAAAAGGGTACAATGATAATATGTTCTTTCTGTGTGGGAAGGAGTAATGCTTGGTCATTTCCGCTTATAAGCAGTATATTCAGAGTTTGCAGAACAAAGAATTAATTTTTTTTTAAAATGACCAGTGATGTTCTAGTTCAGTGGTTGGATTGTACTTTAATAGAACCTGAATGACCAGTAAGTAGTCAAGGAAGAGTAGGAGGAGTATAGTATTAGATTTAATTAAAGTGTTCTGTTTCAAGACTAGTAACCGAGGCATGTAAACTGACTAAGACTTGAAGATCTCAGGCATGATTTTTGTTCTTTTTGATAGTGTTTCATGTCTGAAATACATTTATATCTCTTTCTTTCCTCAAATTAATACTGTGCCCCTATGGGAGGTACTGTACTTCTCCAGGCTGAACAACCCCAGCTCTCTCAGCCGCTCCTCATAAGGCCTGTTCTCCAGCCCTCCCACCAGCTTCATTGCTCTTCTCTGGACTCACTTCAGAGCCTCAACATCCTTCTTGTGAGGGCCCCAGAAATGAACGCAGGATTCAAAGAGAGGTCTCACCAGTGTCAAGTACAGAGGGAGAATAACCTCCCTGGACCTGCTGGTCACACCGTTTCTGATACAAGCCAGGATGCCGTTGGCCTTCTTGGCCACCTGGGCACACTGCTGGCTCATGTTCAGTCTCTATTGACCAACGTTCCCAGGTCCCTCTCCTCCAGGCAGCTTTCCAAACAGACCTCACCCAGTCTGTAGCTCTGCATAGGGTTTTTGTGCTCCAAGTGCAGGACCTGGCATTTGGCCTTGTTAAACCTCATGACATTGGACTCTGCCCAGCGGTCCAACCTGTTCAGATCCCTTTGCAGGGCCTCCCTACCCTCCAGCAGATCGACACTTCCACCCAGCTTTGAATGGTCCACAAACTTGCTTTGGGTGCACTCAAAACCTTCATCCAGGTCATTGATGAAGACATTGAACATAATGCTTATAAAAGGTATAATTATTGGTGTTTAATTGTATCCTGTGGTTTGTTTTTCTTCTAGAATGCTTTTTTAAATAGAAGTTGAAAGGCAGTTACAGAAGTCTTGCACATAGCATAAGATGTTTTAGTTCCATGAAACTCATACAAATGCTATGGCTTTTGCTGCTACTGTTCACAGAATCACAGAATCACAGAAACACCGGGTTGGAAGAGACCCATCGGATCATCGAGTCCAACCATTCCCACCAAAATTAAAAATTCAATTACATCCAGCACTGTTACATGTAGGTAGTGTTATTTTAAAATTAACTTGGGACACTAAGTATGAAATATCATGTCATAGGATAAAGATTTTTACATGATTCTTACATGATTTTTCTGTTTCAACATGTGTCTCCTGAGAAAAGAGCTGAGTTGTAAAATATTTGTTATTGCTTGTTTTAGGTTTGGGGTTTTTTTTTTTTGCTGTGTGAGGTTTGGGTTTTTTTTAATTTCTTAAATTCACTTTAGGAATTGTTAGACAAGTTAGCTATTGACTTTCATTTTCTGCTTTGTGCAAATCAGTCTCTGACTTTATTTTTATCAGTCCCTGTCACATTCCTTAGTGTGCTGTTCTCATCTGTCAGCATTGAAACCTTCAGGAGACTCCTCAGAATAAATGGATAAATTGATAAATGAGAAAGGTAAATAGTAGAAGAAAATTACCTGCGCATCTGCTCTAGTGCTTGACCACTGTTACCTTGCTAGACTGGAGTCTCAGTCCTTGCAGATATTTTAAACTTGATTGTATGTGACCTTAAAGAGCCAGATATGGTGCCTGAGGTGGCGTTGCTTTCTGGTGGCATTGTATCAGATGTCCTACTGAGATGCTTCTTGAACTAAATTTATTCTGTAGTTCCTTGAGTATATTAAATTGTGTTGTTTTACTTGGGCTTTGGAAAAGAATTACTTACAAGGGGCCAGGCTCACATTTTTCTAACAGTTGAATCAAGTATGATATAAGCAACTATTACTGTCAAATTGGTGATGTTTTGTATCTATTTGCCTTTTTTCTTTTCAATAAAAAGGTATTGAAGTGAACCTACCTTACTTCCCAGGAGAAGGTTGCTATGACGTGTTCTGTGTTGACATTTTTTTCTTTTTCCCCATAACCTTGAAGTCTCTTCCTTTAATGTGTGATTGAGCATGCTTTTTTGCTGTATGCTCAAATACAGGTGCTACGTGCCATGTTATTGTGCCGTTCATTATGGGAACTGATATGCATATTGCTTTGTGGTGGTTGGGATTTCCTGTTCATCCTATTATATGAATGAATGCACACTGTAACATGATGTAGAAAATTAGCATTTGATGATGCTGAGTTTTGACTGTCATGATAGGAGTAGGGCGTACAGGGGTGGTATCGTGTGTTGGGTTAGAAGATAAAAGTGCAGTTGTTTGAATAAAGAAGTGAAATGCTAATATATAAGTATCAGCCTCATATCTTACATGTTGCAGGTTCTCAGTACCCTCATCTAACCACCTTCAACAACTAATGCAGACAGACTTAAACTTGAATACCTGCAGGGATTTAGATGCTCTACTTCAAGGAAGGAGGAAAACAAAAGGCTTTCTTTTTCTGATGTAGCATGAGATCAAAGTTTGTATGTATATTAAAAGATATGGATGTGATATGCATTTGACAATGGTCCGTTGGTTCAAATAATATTAAATTATGTTTTCTAGAGTACTTAATGTTTCTTTTTCTTTGAACTTTGAAACAGTATTTCCCTTGTATTTTGATTAAAAATGACTTAAAAAAAACCAAAACGACCCAAACCAAAGTTGAGAACCTTAAACCTCCCACCTTTCTAGAAGTAGTAAACTTCATTGAATTTCCAAATTTATTCAGGCATTTAATTACCTGAAATGACAGAAAGCTTGTATATCTGTTTTTTCATAAAAGGTCTTTTAGCTAGAAACATTAATGGTATCTCATTTAAAAAAATTATAACTTTAACAAGATTTGTACATGAGCACACACCTGGAAATAGCATACTTCTTAATAACTGAAGAATTTTTAATGTCTCCGAGGAAACAATTAGCCTAGTTTCTTTTTATATTATTTTATTTTTGGTGCAAACTCTTAATTTCTTATGGAAGTCAGTTTTGTTACTTTCAAGATTATTTTTTTTAAGATCATGTTTATCATAATTACTAATACAGTCTGATTTGGCAAACTGGGTGACAGTCTCAAATTTCCTTCCAGTCTCATGTCCTCATGGTCTTGTGATGTTACCCCCGCTCAGTTGTATACTTTCCTTGTTAGATACAGATGATAAATGCTGAAAATATAATGCAGAATTTAGGAGCTGTTAAGAGCTTTCCCATTAAAAAATGATACACAATACTCATTTTCTGTAACAAGAGTGTAAATTATGTTCACTTAGTGGTTTATTATTTAATGAGTGTGAACTGTACAATCTTTGTGGGAAAATTTTGTATTCAATTTTATTGTGCAGTCAGATGCTTTAATAATAAAAAAAGTCTGTAGAAGATTTTTCATTGCACACAAGATAGTGCTGTGAGGCAAATTACAGAATTGGAAGTTAGAAAATTAACAACTAAAAGCATTGAATTCTGCATTGATTTGAAGGATTGAGAATTACCCCACATTGGGGTTGTTTAGCCCGGAGGAGAGGAGGCTAAGAGGAGACCTCATTGCTCTCTACAACTACCTGAAGGGAGGTTGTAGAGAGGAGGGAGCTGACGTCTTCTCCCACGTGACAGGGGTCAGGACAAGAGGGAATGGCCTCAAGCTCTGCCAGGGGAGGTTCAGGCTCGACATAAGGAAAAAATTATTCAGTGAAAGGTTCATTAGGCAATGGAAGGGTCTGCCCAGGGAAGTCGTTGACTCGTCTTCCCTTGAGGTGTTTAAGGTGTGGGTGGATGAGGTACTGAGGGGCATAGTTTAGAGATTGGTGGGAATGGTTGGACTCGATGATCCAGTGGGTCTCTTCCAACCTGGTGATTCTATGATTCTATGAGATTGGTTAATCCTTTTGGAAGAAAACTGAAGAAAGGTCACTGACATGTCAGTGCTTCATTACAGCTACCACTTTTAGAAGTAGTTAACTGACAGATACACTAGAAGAATTAGCTTTACTGCTAGGAGGGGAATTTGAATTCCTCCATCTCAAAAAAAAAAAAATCTGCAGTACCCATCATTTAATTTTTGTTTTGATAGTGGTCTTTGGTAATGTTTATATTGTTTTTTAGATCACTTAAATCTTGGCCATAATAAATGAAAAGTATTTCTCTGCATATGGTCTAAGTGTTATTAAACAGGTTACTTTGAGATCTCAGCACTAAAGCAGGATTGAACTGAGAAATGTAAGGATTTGTTGGTTTTTTGTTGGGTTTTTTTCAGAAAATTTAACAGATGCTCTAAAACTAATTTAAATACCTTTATGCTGAACATTTATCTTTTTTTTCTTGGGATACGTATCTTTTGGGATACATGTATTTTGTAATAAAAAAGAAGATTCTAACCGATGACTTAGTAACTACTGTAAGTTAAGATGCCACATGCTTATCATGCAGCTGTAGTTCTTACAGATTAGGAGAAGTCACTATCAGCTGGATAAAAAGAAGGAAGTTTGTTCCTATTTTAAAATTGCTAAGAGATGCTTGGAGATTTGGCAGAAGAGCCATTAGAAGAAGTGTGTGTGAACTGGTTAGAACTTTGTGAAACAGAATTTTATTATCTGTTCTGCACTTTTATCACAGAGGTATTGCCAGCACATATACTTTCTAAATGACTGTTTGGAGTTTTTACTTTATTTTATTTATTTTTTTATTAATCTCATACTTATCTTGGATAGGCTTTTTGGAGCCTGCAGCTTTGTTCAAAGATCTGTTCTTCACATAATATGGTCTATATTATGTCCAATGAAGAAAATGCTAATAAGTCTTTCGCAGATTGAACACATTGAATGAGTCACTCAGTAAGCATAAATGTGTATGTAAAACTGCTATGTTGTCATAAGTAGGAGTTTACTATGGACAGTGTTTGCCAGAAGAACAGATGCAGCAGCCCCACCCTCAGCCATGCTTTCTGTTCTGATAAAACAAGCAACCATATGCTCTATAAGTTTTTCCTTTAAAACGTACAAAAGGCTGCAAATAATTTAGCTACTTATTCAAAATTACAGGGCAACTAATATATTGTCCCGTTGAATGTACCTGGCAAAATTAGTTGTCTTTATTGCTGAGCCAAATTTATTTGATTTATCAAGTAATAGATCAGGATTTTATTAATTTGGATTCATACTGACTGGAGGTAAACTTCTAAGTGAGTGAAGAACCCTACTTGGGGTTTCTACCACTTTTGCCTTTTGGATATGAAAAATACCAGGATTTCTGGTGGGATAACAACATTCCTTTTCCTTCTAACAGCTGGAATGGGTAAGAGGGGCTTTTTTCTTAGATTACATTTTTCAATCTTATTCCTTGTGAATGGCTCCTGATTTTCCTGTATATAAAAACATGATTTGGGTATGTCTGTTAGGTAAGTGCATTTCACAGAATTCTCATGAGACTATGTTAAGCTGATGGTCAGGCTTTGGTGACTGCAATTTGTGTAGGAAAGCTTGCAAGCATCTCAGATATGCAAAGCTGTGTTTGAATATCAATCATGCAGTGTTACCAGTTTTAGAGAAGGAAGTCTTGATGAACCTGATCTGAATGCAGGATTGATCCTGCTTTGAGCAGGACTTTTGACTGGATAACCTGCTGGTCTGAATTCTGGCCTAAATTACTGTGTGATTTGATGACTACAAAATTGTTGATAAAATCTACTGAAAATGCAATGTCTTCCTTATTTGTGATCCATGAAAACTTTCCTTCTTTTCACGAGGATGTGACTGGATAGCTTCTCCAGTCTTTTAGGACATGACTGTCTGAGAATGGTAATGTTTTGGAAATAGCCTGGACTGGATGACATATGGTGTCTTTTCCGACCATAACTTCTATGAATCTGTAATTTTGAGGTTGGCTTCTTGTTGCCCAATTTTACAGTTACTTAATTCCAGTATCAGACATATTTTAAGAGACCACATTTAGTCATGGTAAGACTGTGTGGGTAGTTTCATTTTTTTTTGTGCTGTTTTTTAAATCCTTCTGCAGATTGTCAGCACTTAATGTGTTCTTTCCTATTCCGGTGCCACAAATAATGTTCCTAGTCTGTGAGGGAAGAAAAGTCTGATTACCCATTTTGGAATAGAAAATTGATTAAAAAATGCTACTCTCAAAATTGTGCAGTTCTGTCTGAGATGTTAGGCTAGTTCTAGTGTACTAGAAATGCATTTCCATCACCAGAATAAGAGGTGGAATTGAGTAATTGTTTATTTGGACTTTTCTTCAGCATTGTTAACTGATAACTTGATAGTGAATTATTCAAACAATCTAAATACGTGCACATATATTTAGAGGGCTATGAAAGACTCCTAGTTAAAAATAGACTTGATTAATTTTTTTTCCAAACACTTCTTAAAACATTGGCATGGTTCTGTTCCCTTCTCCTTGCAGTAAGCACTGTTTAATTCTCATGCAAGAGAATTCTCATCTTTTTTGTAAGGGCATCTCCTAGTAAGAGCTCTTGCGCTAACACTCTTTGAAGAGAACGTCTCAGTCTTTGAGTTTAAGTTCCTCATGACAGTGTCCCTCAAGACTTAATCCATGCTTTCTGTCCTGATTTGCTGCCTGTTAACTGTGATAGATGTCAAGTTATTTAGTTTCTTTCCGTGTGGGGTTTTTTGTTTTTAAACAGATCAGGATTTCTTTTTGGTGGTCTAGAAACTTGGCTTTGTCTTTGAAAACAGAGGTGGGAGTACATGTATGAATATTTATTATACATACACAAATATCACACAGTCCTTCCTAGCTGGTTGACAGCCACATAACCCACAATTTTTGTGGAATTTCCAAAGAACTAGAAATTGGAGCTGTTAGACCTAGAAACACCATTGATGCTACTTAGACTTGCTTGGGGTCTCTTTTATTGCATTTAGATGAAAATAATCCATAGATTAATCATGCTGTTAGAGCCAGGAAATGTCTGTGTTAAAATCTGTGGAGTACGGTAATCTTAGGTCAAAATAGTCTTGAGATCATTACCAGGCTTATGAAGACTGTAAATGAATTACAAAACTGATGGATTCAATAACAGATCGTTCTCCCCACTGTTTTTCTGCCCTACATCCTTCTTCCCTTTCAAAAGTTATTGTGATTTTATGTATGCATAGATTCTTACAAATTTTCTTGTAGGGTTTTATGTTGCCTTCTAGAAATCCTCACTAGTATTTAACATTTTGCCTATAGAGGCTTCTGTCAATGCTTTATGTCAGTGCTGCATTTGATGATAAAAGATAATTTAATCACTTCTTAGAATGTTATTAATATTTTGTAGATATTTTTGTTTACTCTTTGTTTTATTGTTTTTTAAAAACCTCTCTATAGCATGCCTTTCCAAAATCACTTTAGTTAGTGTTGCACTACTCTGAATTTGTTTTATTTTGGCTTTTTAAAGGCAGTGCTGAATATGAAATGTACTTTCTCCAGTTAAGACATAGCCAGTTCAGAGATGATGAGAATAATGTCTTGCTGATCAGAGAGGAAACTTGCTTTGGTCCTTTGAAGTAGCTCTGGGTAGAGCCTGTAGGATCTGTTAATGTGATATGTAGTGTATAGATAAAATACCTATTTGCCTTTATCAAGCTGCTCTTCCTCCAGCTGATTGCTCTGATTGCTACTTGCGTGCTGCATTTTGCAGTACCTATATAAATTACCAATCTGTTTAAGATGATGTTTAATAGTAGTTAGTGTGAATACATTGACATTCTCAGGTTTGTGCATTGATGTCTGCTTCAGCAGTGGTGTTCTGTCTATACAATTTCCATTGCTATTATTTGTGTGTCAGTGTGTTATTTTTTTGAGTTATATATTAAAACTCTGAATGTTAGTGGAATGCATGAGTATTTACTAGCATTGGTGGGAACAGTACCCAGCTACCTTCTTTCTCTCTTAAAAAATAAAACAGCACAAACCCCAACCAACAGGAAACCAGCAAAATCCTTAGCAGTCCTAAAAAGATATTTAGTCCTTATACCACATGCAAATATCAGACAATACTGTTCTTTAATTTATCCAAATCTGTCTGCTTACAGTGTGACAGTGGTGATTTAAACTGCGCTAATCAAGAAGAACTTGGAAATTAATATATTAAACTTTAGAAAATGAGTGTTTGAAGTCTTTCTTAGGAGTGATTTTCAGCAGTGGATATAGACTGAAAGTATCACCTTCTGACATTCTAATACTATAATTTGGAGATTTCCTCCAAAACCTTTGAATTCTGTATTCAGAGTATTTTCACAGTATTTCTCTGGCACATAGTCTATTTTAACTGAAGTCAATTAACTCTACAAACATTTTGACACTCTGTAAGACATGAATGTTTTTTAGATTATCCTTCAGTCATGTATCAGAATGATACATCTATTTTTTAAAGTACTTAGACATGGCTATTCAGAGAACTGCATTGTGTCTTGAGTTACTTTCATTAGCTGAGTAAGTTATTCTGCATTTTTTTGAAAGGAACTGCAATTTAACTATAAATATATCAAAATGCCACAGAATTCAAGGCTACAACTCAAAAATGCTGATCAGTTTGTAAAATCTAAATCAGCCCCTCCACGAAACCTAGGGAAGGACCTCTGTGGTAGCAGAAAAATTTCCAGAAATTCACCACAGTCTTTTTCTAAGTTGCAGATTGTGCTGATGTTGCCAGACAGCTAAGAAGAGATGAGAAAAGCAGGAAACCTTTTTTGGATTTAATCACAGTGCTGATTTGGAAAAGCAACTTAACTTAACAATGGAAAATATTTTTGTATTTTAAATCATAAATGCAAAACTACAAGTAGAATGGTAGATTGTGATTGCATTAAAGTGGATCATCTCCATTACTGATGCAGAAAAAGAATCTTGATTTTAGAATCCGATGGTCAGAAATCCAACTTCCTGGACATACACACACACACACACACACACACACACACGCATACTAGGTTATTTACTGTTTTCAGTACCATTTGTTGTGGTAGCAGAGACTTAACTGCTATAGTTGAGACCAATAGATACAGCTTTAAAGTTCCATCTTTCAGTTTTCCTATCTTGGAAAGCTTTTTCTGCAGTCTTGTTTTCAAAAGGTGTTTGACAAACTGATGTGCAGTGCTTATAATTTCCCTTGAAGATACTAAATTTCAGTGTAAAATACCAAAATACCCTTTTTTTCTCATTTATCTTTATCAATAAAAAAGTGCACCTTAAGAGAGATCTTGCATTTCTAGCCCTTGTATCCTCCATGTGAAGAAGTTCTTATTAGGTCCCTTAACCTTTTTTGTTGAACTTGTTAGGAAGACTTCAGATAACCTGTCAAAATAGGTACTTGAATGAAAAACCGAACACTTGTTTTGAAATGAGAAGGTGATGAGGTTATCAAGATGACACTGGTAGTAGTTGTATCCAAATGCAGGTCTTTACTCTTCTCTCATGTAACTGAAGTAAAAATACATGAGGCATTTTGTCTTTGACTCCAAGGTGATTGTAAAATTGGCATGTTTATTTTATGAGACTGGCTAATAAAATATACTCATTTTCTTGCAGTGTAGAACATTGTATTACTTCATACTGCTAGGCTTTTGGGATTTGACCGCAGTGACTTGTTCCATCCAAGTGTGTCCTGTAAAACAAAACCATACCATTTGTTTTACAAAGTATTTATTGCTGTTTTATGAGTAAAGAGGATGTAACAGTTTAATGGTTTTGGGTTTTAATCAAGATTTCTGCTATATTCTAGAACTCTTTGAAAGATGGATGACGATGACTTTGGCGGATTTGAGGTACGTTATTTGGATTTTGAAATGTAAATTAAATTTGAAATGTAACTGTTTTCAACTTCTTATAGGAATTCATAGCTTTTCTGTAAAACATATAATGTGTGTATGTGTATATATATTGTCTTTCTAGGCAGCAGAGAGCTATGAGTGTGGAAATGGTGAAAAGCAGACTACATCCCCTGCTATTGCCTGGGCAGCGTTTCCTACAGGTATTGATAAAATCACTATAAAAATTCTTAATACTGTATTCCTGTCCTGCTGTATTCACTGTAAGTATTAGTAGCCAAAACGGCATACATGCTCAATAAAAGAATGGGCAGTAGTGAAAACCTAGCATAAGAATGTTCCTGAGTAATTATTTTGGAAAGATGCACTCCTCAAAATTAAACTTCTTTGAGGAATGAAGAAATACAGTTTATCCAGTTCAAAGGCTGTTTGACCTCTCATGGGAAGAGGAATGAAGCTTTTTCAGTCAAAGGATGTTCCTGCGTTTCAGTATGGAAAGTTTGTTGCAAATGATGGGAAAGCAAATCAAAAACAAACTTAAGAATAGGACTGGAAAATGTTGCAAAATTCTTTGACTATAAAGATGTCTTGAAGTTACTTTAGGAGTGTGTAGGTGGAATGGTTTTTATTTAAACAATTTTTTGAAGTTAAAAAACATAGTACACATCTTTTATCTCAAGCAAAAGCTGAAACATTGTATAGCTACTTCTGTTGAGAAATTAATGGAAGCTCATTGATAGTCGAAAAATGTACAGAATTAGTTGTGGCAATTGATTTTGTTACAGGAATTTAGATTTCACTGCTTTCACAAAAAGAAACATCACTTTACCAGCATTAGAAGGGGGGGAAAAAACAAACTCGCATTTTATTCTCTGGTTGGGAACTAAAGATTTCTGCTTGTTATTATATTATTGTGCTGAATAAATTATGGCACGTAACTATTGCTTTAAAAATAAGACAGGAATTTATCTCAGTACGAGCTTTCCATAAATCATGGTTTTTAAAATGTGAGTATTTAATTATGGCACTGCTGACTTTCATTCATTACAGAATAATCAGTTTTATTTGTCATTGAAATAAAATATAACAAGGAAACTGTTTTATCAAATAACTTTATTTTTTGCCTTTTCATGTTGGCTGTTACTCAGAAATACTCCTTAAATTCACTTGCTTATTTGAATGTGTTAGACACTACACAGCTATATTGGATTTAATTTATCTCATGAATTCTAATTTAAATCTAATAAGGTGTGTGGAATATAAATGATTTGTAAGTGACACAAGTCTTAGGTTGTACTGAGGTATTTTAAGTATTTCAAAATTAAAAAAAACCTTTGTATTCAGAGTATTTTCATACTGTAAAATGTTCACGTGACTTTTTAATGCAAATGCTACTGTGAATAAATTAACTTATTGCAAGAGGCAAGATTTTAATAGGATTGATCAAAATGCTTATTAGACATTGACTTGTAAGTTACTGTGTCTAGTAAGTGAAATAACTAAATTGTCAGCCCAGTATTACTTGTGTATAATTGTTCTTATCTTACCCTAGAAATTTATCAGTTGATAAGGTTTGCTGAAAAATGTGGGAAGTTCAAAATTATTGTGGTGTGATTGAGATGATTTTGATAAATTTGGAGTGTGATACCATTATATACAGCCAAAATTTGGGAAACTTTGTGGCGTAGGACCTATGTTACTCATCAATTCCCTGCATTTCTGATGTTGGTAACATATGAAAGGTTATAAAACAAAACACTGAAATCTTGCAGTATTTCTCAGTGTGTAAGGAGAAATTAGAAATTATTTCTAATGCCCCAGTGAGCAGTTTTGCCCTTGAAAGTTGTGTTGGGCTACTTACTATCTTTTCGAAATGTGATTTCACTTTTTCAATAGACTTACAGTATGATAAAGTGTTTATTGGTATCATACAGATAGTTGTTTCTATGCAATACTTTGAATTGGAAAAATGGTTATTAATTGTGGTTACTGGTTAAGAAAAGGAGAAAAAACAGAATTTGTACAGCAAAAATACTGTACCATATTTCTCCCTTCTGGGTCAGTTACCAGAGACTGTGCACCTCTTTCTTCTAGCAGTATCACACAATAGGAAGACACTGGTTTGATTTTAAATGGGGAAAGTGATAAATTTATTGCTTTTTTCTGTCATGCTTGCAAGTTGGAATTAGAATCCAAAATACTAGGTGCTAAGTAAACAAGGAAATAGAAAGTAGGGCTGATCTGAACACCTTGGCTCTGTGAGAAAGTATGCTTTGTAGGAATGAAGAAATGAGCGAGTGATTAAAGAAAAATAATGAGCATTGGTGTGGTTCTGTTACTTAGCTGTCTTTGCTACTACTGTAACCAAAGTCTAAAGAACTTAACTTTGTATTATGTTGGTTCTGTTTGGCTGTTTAACTGAGGTAGAAACAAGTAATCCTTCTTACTTAATGTCATTATATATGTGATGGATTTCTTTTTTTTTTCTTTCCAGCCTTAAGATAGGGGAGTACTAAAAAGAAACACCACTGGATGCTCAGTTCCTGGAACTTGGAGAAATTTGAGGGTATCCACTGATATTTGAGGGATATTAGAGTGGATATGTGAGGGATCTACTCAAACATCTCAGCTTGGATTCAGTAAATGTGTTGAGTAAAATGTATTTGAAAAAGAGGAAAATCTGTTTTAAAAAAACACCAACGAAATGCTCTGGAAATAAAAAGCTGTTTTGAAAAAATGAGATCTTTCTAAGAACAGTAATGGAGTACTAAGTCTTGGGTTTAAAACTCAGACTTTAATATAGTTCAGAACACAAAACAAATATTTACGTTTTTAACAACTTAAATTATGGAATATTCTAGTGCGTTATCACTAGTCCACCTGGTTCCCAGAAGAGACTCAAAGAGGCTGACTGTGTTAATTTATTATGGCTGGCCAGAAAACCAATGATATTTTCATGGTTTGTTATTGTAAGACACTTTTCAGGATCTTTTGGTCCTTGGTCTTTCATAAACTAACCTTTTTGAGGGGGAAAAAAAATTGTAATGGTTATGTTGTTCTCAAATAATTTTGTTTATTGAACATTAATATTAATATTTAAACGGTGCTGGTTTTTAATACATTGGCCAAATCTAACTGTAAATGTGGTGTTACTGGCTTCAGAGATGTTAGTGGAAGTAACTTGATACATCTTTTTACTTAAGAAAGTCACTCTCAAATATTTAAGCCTCTGGAACGGTCCTGGCAACAGAAAAGTAAGATACATCAACAAAAGAAACAATTATTAGCAAGAAAGTTTTGCTTTGTTTCTTCTTTAGATGCTTAGTAGTAGAAACACATTGTTATGCAACTTAAAAGTGATGTTTTAAGAGCAGTGTCAGTTCATAATTCACTAAGTGTGTATTGGAATACTGAAGTGCCTGCTTTATTTATTTGTTTTAAGATTTGGGGTTTTTTTGTTCCCGAAGAAGAGATGTAGAAACTAAATATTCTTTCATTTCTTTAGGTTCCAGGTTGTGTATTTTATTACCTGTAAGGAGGATCTTGAAATTTAGCACTGTGCTTTCATGCCAACAGATTCTGGTGGCTCTGCTTTTCTAAGGTTATGAATAATATGTGTGTTACCGATAGTGAATAGCAAGAAGAGGATCTGGATCTCTATATGCTGTGTCAGTGTTTATTTTTCACAGGAATTCTTCTCTGAGCATCAGAAAGAGCTCATGTAATGGAGTGGATGGAAAAAACAAGCAGTTATTCACCAAAGGAGGACTGTTCTGGCTATGAAGGAGCATCATGATTCTATCTGTTCTAATTAAAACAGAAGTTCTTATAAAAGTTCTTAAAAATGAGATGCTTTTTCAGTGAAATTAAGACAGAATTCCAATCTGGGAATGGGTTGGAACTGCAGTCTGAATGGGCTTTTCTGATCCAAGCTGTGCATATTCAGAATGATGAAGTTTACAACAGCTTACCAAGTTTAGGGTAGTGTTAACTGTGGATGAGATGGAGATCTTTTTTTAGCTTCCTTTTGTGAAAGAATGAGCTTTATGCTATTGCTTTCAGTTCCTGTTCTCCCATTATAGATTTTGAATAAGTTGCTTAGCTTTAATGAAATCTAGTAGTCTCAGTTAACTAAACATCTTTCTTTTAATCAGAAACTGAGTAGTGATAGAGCTTGATCTGGTGCTTCTCCAGAGACAAGGAACATTTTTCATTCAGTCACTGTAGATCTTATAGAAGCTGTCTGGTGTTGAAATACATTTGGAGATTTAGAAGAGCTATAGCCTACAGATACCATCTAGGACCATGGGAGATGACAGAACTAAAAGATTTAGGGGACAAGTACACAACTGTATGGAAGCCAGATCTAAAGTGGAAACATCTTACTTTCAGTGTTTTACAGGACCAAGACAACCTACATTTATTTAATGGAAATTTAATCAGTTTGGTCCATGAGCTGGAGATGTGTTCAGATCCCAAAAAACTCAGTTCAGCTTCTACAGTAAGCTTGAGTAGCTTCTTTTTGTCCATTAGTCCATTAGTTGTATTGTCTCTGCTGACTGTAATGCTCACTTAGACATGTACGTTTATATATCATTGTGGAGCCATGTTACATTACCAAGCAAAAATACCTCACAGCACAATTGTTGAGAATGAGTTCTCAGTTTTCTTATGTTGTGTGGTCATTGAATACTCAAAGATTTTTTTCTGAGGTTCACCTAAATATTTGCAGTATTGTAAACTTTTGGTAGCTGTATGTACAATTTTACTTAAATAAGAAGTTAGGAAATAAAATTAGTATCTCCAGATGGCCTTAGAATTAAGTTGTTGAAATAGTATATGTAATTGCTTGTTTTCTAGAATATTTTGGCTTTGGAAGAATAAAATATGGGGAAGAGCTTTCTGCTTGAAACTAAAAAATCATCCTGAAAGCACATTAGAGTGTTTCTTCTTCCTCTCCTTGTGTTGATGTACTGCTGTAAATTCGTATTTGCAGAGCAGCAGTTAAGTGTTTCCTGTTGATAGGAAGATTTTCATGCTCATTGAAGTCAACAGAGAAATTGCTATCAACTTCAGCATTATGTGGACATTTACCTGTTGATCCTAATTCTAATTATGCTCTTGGAATTTACACTGGCTTACATTTTGCTTGATTTGAAGTCTGTATTCCACAACAAATGTGGAAACAAACTTCATTCTGGGAAGCTGGTGATCTGCAAATACAGTGATTTAAGGGTTTGGTTTTGAAAAGGGAAAATTACTAATGGAACTACTAAAACTCCTACAGCTTTGAAGAATGCTGTCCATGTCCTCCGAGACTTTTACAACACTTGTTATGAGTGTATTAGGTGTAAGTTGATGTCTGTTACTGTATCCCTCCACTCATTCTTTAAGCAATTTAACCCTTTCTAATTAGCTATTTATATTGAGCTGAAAGCTGTGGCAGGTACAGGAAATAGTCTATTTTAAACTAAATTTTTTTACTTTTTGTTTGGCAGGAACAAAATTAATTTTTTTTTACAGATTCTGTTCTTCTTTCATAAATTAAATTGTTTTCTACTGATAATCATAGGTTAATTTTATCTGGTGTTTGTTACTTATGTATTTTAGAATGCATTTGACATATCCTATTGTGCACTAATTTGCTGTGAATTGGCAAAAGTAAATTGGTTGATGTCTGTAAATACAGTCACATTCAACTCATTTTTCCCTAAGATAGCTTATTCAGCATCGTGCATGGTTTTGTCAGTTTTTAAATACAAACCTGTGATTGAATATTGTTAATATTGGGCAGTCAAAGGGTTAGAAATTATTAGATTTAATTTTAATAAAATTGCTTCTGCTCACCATGTCATAGTTATTGAAATGGAACAATTTCAGAACCTCCGAAACAAAAACTTGCCTCTAATAAAACTACCTGACTGGAGTAGAAAAGCAACATCTACTGAATTATAGGTATATCAAAAGTTATAAGGCCCAAGAAAGTTGAAATAAAATACAAATATAATTCATTGCAGAACTGTTCCATTATGATAACTAAGGCATGGTGAGCAATAGCAATTGAGGGGTCATCTTCATAGGCAAATTTTGAGCTGAATTAGAATGGCAATGTAATTTCACCAATATATACACAAGAAGAATGAATTAAGAGAGCTTGAATTACAGGCATAGTACATGTAATTCTAGGAATGTCTAATTTATGAATCTTTAACATTGCTGAAAGTGAAAAATTTTTGTAAGAAAGATATTTGAATGATGCCTTGGAGAGTTGCCACCTTTCTCGTCTTCTGCAGGGTCATGTATTTAGTCGAATAATTATAAACCACAATGTTCAGAGGTGGTTACCAGTTGTTGCTTCTCATTTCCTAGGCTTTATTTTGACAACTTAAGAGGTGTTCTTTTTCTTTCTATTTTTTCTTCTCCCTCAAAATCTTAAGCATTCATTGCTATAACTGAAAGCTTAATTTGATTATAGAAGGTTCCACATAAAACTGTATTATATGAAATATGAAGTCTTACATCTAGTATTTGGTACCCTAAAATATGTGAATACCTTAAACTTTAATCTCTGTTACTCTCCATTCCTCATCTGTATTCAGACTTTTTCTTCTTTCTGCTTTTGTGATCAATTATTTATGTGGGAGCTATGCCCATACTATAGTGAAGAACACCAAAAAAGGAACACTAACACTACAAGGATCAGTGTCATGCTAAGCTTTTCCTTGTGAGTTGACAGTTTTATTCAGAGAAACAACTTGTCTTCACAGTCAGAATTGCTGTGTATTTTATTTTAGTTGGTTTTCCATCTGCTGGAAATTGATTTCAAACTGAAATTCAGGGTATTAAGTGATAGCATAAAATTGAGACTTTACTTTTTATTTTAGAAGCACAAAGGTCTTCTCTGTTGTCTCATTGTCATTTTAATTAACAGTAAATAACGGTTATAGGTAGTTGTCTTTGTAAGCAGACATTTGGAAAGCTAAGGAAGAGATTAATAGAATAATTTGGTCAGTTTCACACGTCTTATGTATGTAAAGGAAACAGAATTACCTAGACTGATTCCTGTTCTGTTTACTGAAGTACTGTCCTTTAGGCTTTTTATACAAGTTTCCATTTTTCCCACTCAGCTGTTCTTTTCCTACCTAATGTCCAAGTCGACTATTGGTGTGGTTAGCATGCTGATATTTTTCTATCTTGTGGTCTGTTTTCTTTTTTTTCAGATGACATTTGCTTATTCCTCTACTTTAACTCGAATCCCAGAACTGGAAGATAAAGGAGATGGGACAGAGAGTGCCTGGATTCAAGGATTAACGTGTCCTTTTGAATGCCTTTAGGTCAACGTGTAGACTTGCTTGTGCTGCTTGTACTCGTACCCTAATAAACAGGGATATTGACTATATTTGTTGCCACTGTGATGGGTTTTGCTAGGTATAGATTTCAGAAGCAGAATTAATTTTTGAATACTTCTTCATACTGTGTATGTGTTTTCTATTTTATTTCTTTAATTAGTATCTGAAGTCCGTGTACCTCCTGACATTTTTCTGGAGCACTCTGGGCTCTCTTCTTGCCCGATTTCTTCCGACTCATTCACTATGTCAAGTGATAATGTGGCAACAGCTATTCAAACAGGCAACTATGTTACTAACCCAGCTGTTCTTGAAGAACAGGTAAACCCACAATTTTTCTGTTTCAGTATGGCAATGTGATGTAATGTGAATCATAGCATTGTATCTTTGTATCTTTTCTGTGCAAGTTTAGATTGAATTGCCTTTTAAAATCAATAGGTGATCTTCGGATTTGTGTGATACAAACTTTGAAGTAAAATAAGTTTTAAATTGTGTTTAAATTCGATTGCTGGGTGACACCATACTACTTTACCATGGACTGCAAGAGGCATGCTGATGGTGCTAGGCATGAAAGTAGGAAACAATAGCAGGAAGGCTAATTAAAAAAATGTATTACTGTTAAAGCTGTGAAGGTTATGGCTGTTCATATGTGTCACACATTGATGTTTTCTCAAGTGGTTTAAGGAACAGAGATTTAATATTTATCTGATTTTAATGAAATGAAATTTAGTTTTATTTTCTTATGTTTTACTTCACCCCCCCAATACTTTTAAAGTTGAATTTTATTTTATATTTTTCAATGCAGTCCTAGTTGTGTGATGCTGATATCTTGTTATAGCTGAAGTCCTACTGAAAGCTAACCTTAGCTTCTTTTGCGTGTGTGAGTGTTAGTTTTTAACTAAACAATTGGGTATGCAAGGGAAGGCAAAGAATTTCTACCTGGAGATTAGCGCAAGCATGCAAGATTGGCGTGGACACAAATAAAATAGATGTGTCCTCCCAAGTGAATCTTTATTGTCTTTGATTGCTGTAAAACCTATTTGTTCAAGCTTTTTGACAGTAAAGTTCTTTGTTCCAGGATGTGTAGTAGTGTATACTTGAATTAGAAGGTGCCCTTGTCTTTCTCTGAACCATCAAATTGTGGGCTAGTTTACAACTCTCACATCCATTTCCAGTGCTTACTTAGTTTATTCATCTTCAGGTAGTCTCATGAAGTCCCAGGGCGGCTCATGGTGAAAGCTAAATTTCAGAATGAAGTCGTATTTCCATAAACCGACCATTTAAAAGCTCATATTTAGAGCTATTTAAGCAACTTGTACAAAATAATTGTTTTGATTAGACTGACTTTTGCTGGTTTTCCTTTCAGTAGCATCTACATGTTCACACTTCCAGAAATACTGTGGCTGGTAGAGCTCTAATAGTTTGGTCTTAGTAATGAATTGGTTACTGTTTTGTATTTTTTCCCAGCTTAATGTTGTTGAGAAAGTCTATAAAAGGTGAAGAAGAGATGTACCCAATGCAAGTAGTGCCTAAACTAATGCCTAAGAAATTTTCTTAGAAATCCAAAAAATTGTGTAGTGCATTTTTTTTGTTGTTGTTTTCCTTTAGAGTGGAGTGCTTTTGCTTTCTTNCACTTCCAGAAATACTGTGGCTAGTAGAGCTCTAATAGTTTGGTCTTAGTAATGAATTGGTTACTGTTTTGTATTTTTTCCCAGCTTAATGTTGTTGAGAAAGTCTATAAAAGGTGAAGAAGAGATGTACCCAATGCAAGTAGTGCCTAAACTAATGCCTAAGAAATTTTCTTAGAAATCCAAAAAATTGTGTAGTGCATTTTTTTGTTGTTGTTTTTCTTTAGAGTGGAGTGCATTTGCTTTCTTTTTTTGACTGATGCCAGTCAAGATCATTTTCCATATTAAAATACCTTCATCTGCTTCTCTGACAATGTTGAGGAAATTTCTTTTACCAGCAAAATGATCAAAATATGCTTTTCTTCAGCCACAACTGACCCTGCCCTTTTTCATCTTGGCTAACAGTGAAATGTGAATAACCTGTATCCTTTCTTATTTGAGCTAGGCCAGCAACTTCAGCTTGTGTGTTCTCTTGTAAATAGCACTTTGGACCTTCCAGAAAATTAAGGCTTAGGTGTATTTTTAAAACTAAGGAATCGTTTTGTTAGGTAATCTTGCAAAAAACACCAAATACACTTCATTACTTCTGAATAATTATGTGTGCAAATTCTAGTTATAGCCCATGTTGCAATCTTTCTCGTCTTAACCTGGTCAGCTTCTGACAGAACCATGGTTCCATAAACTTTTTAATGCAGAAAGTAATACAGTTCAAAGACTACAACACTACCAAGTGTTACTAAAAAGAGAAAAGGAATTGAGAGGAGGTTCTTCAATATTATTTTGAAATGGAGATCAGACTTTGCGACTTTTTTCTTTTGTATAAAAGTAAAGGAAAATGGTGGACACAAAACTACAGTAACATAACATTGGGGTACAAACTCTTCAGGAG